>BLYF01000068.1:260306-273236 GCA_014905255.1 Herpotrichia juniperi
CTACCGACTCGCATGTCAACTACGTTAGTTGAAATGCCAATACATGATAAAATTACACAACAAAAACATATGGACCGCGAAACTGAATACCTGTAAATTTATCCTGACAACATTTACCACGGCCCATTTTGAATCGAGTCCCTTCAAACTCTCCATATAAGAGTAAGTAAGAATGATCCATGAGATAGTCAGGGCAATTTGACCAAATTCGAAAACATGAGCCCGTGCTTTAATTCCTCTCTGAGAAAAAGACCATATTACGAAAGTAGCAAATGACATGAAGTTTAGAGGGGGGAGGATAAATCCTAGTATATACGCTCTTATGTATCAGATCAGTGATCGTTCAAGGAAGCTTATTGAAGGGTAACTGACCGGTGCTGATTCGTATTTTTGAAACTTAAGCTTTCTTTATCAAGAGATAGGAGATTCATTATCATCTCCAAGGCGCCTGTGAACAAAATGACTAAACAGTAGGGTGTACACATCGGCAAAAAGCTTCCCACAAACATCTGATTCGGCTCAAAGCTCATATCATCGGTTCTACTTGGCGATAGTGATTCACCACTTATAGAATATGTTTGAAAATGTTTACATTAGTACTTGTATTGAAAAAATTGTTCTTAGATATGTAAATACTTGTGGAGGAGAACTTGATGATTTAATCATATTTTGATGGGAACTTTGAGCAGAACTCGACGGACCTGATAATGAAATCTGAAAAGGGTTAGCCTTTGGCATGCAATGGAGATATGAAGTCTTGCCGATGAGCTGCCAAAACCTCTAACCTCAAATGAAGCCTCAGATTCAAGTGGCTCTAGCAGCGTAGGTTCCGAGTCTGTCGATATTACCCCTGCAGCCACCTCCCTCGCGAAGAAATCAAGTGCCAAAAGCCCAGACTGCCTTGCCTGATCCTCGTTATCCACCTGGACTCTCGTTTTCCAAAACGATTTTGTCTTTCGTTGTGAATGAAACATATATCTCTTCCGACATCTCTGAAAACAATAAACCCCATAGCACCACCCACAGATAGTTGGAAACAAAATGAAGAGTAAACATGGTGCTAACGCATACCATTGGAGATCTATATAACTCAGTACGCATAGCGAGATAGCGAAACTGAGTTGTACGATTTGGAACAATATCAGAAAATTTGAGAGGAGGACATTGTGTACACGCAAATAAAAGTGGGCAGCGACGGGGAGTGCGGAGTTTGTAAGGAGCAGAATGCATAATCTAGAAATGATCGAGAAACTTGCGTTAGGATGCTTTAGACACGGAATCGGAATGTACGAGACAACCTTGCACTTACATGTTCATTCCTATCCGATCCAAGTTCCCAGGTGCACTTATAGTGATGGTAATTGGGAAGAATCCAATAATACTGAAGGCACTAGGCATCATTGCGGCATAGTACCAGAGATGGTCACGATGAACACGTGCGCTGGAAAGGTGTGGGCTCCATCTTCGCAGCCAATTTAGTACTATCAATTCCCTGCGTCAAAAATACCCGACAAGGTTGAGATCACATTCTAGTGAGTAGTGCAAATATACTAGAGAGACTGACCTGTCTTAAATGCCAATGCGGGATCATCGCACGGAGGTTGGGGGCCAGGGGCTAAGTGGCGTGAACTTTGTTTCAGCCTTGCTTACTTGCATGTTGACGATGCAGCCTCTAACATCTTCGTTACGAGTTCAATCATCCAAGAAAAGCGACTCACGAGTTCGACAGATGCCGTACTGCGTTCGTTGCAGCGGCATCGATATACAGAGATTTAGAACAGCGGAAGGGCTTATTGCAGTGTATCGATTACCAGCGCTCAAGAACGGTGCTAAACAAGGGTGTTCATTCTGTCGATTCCTTTGCGAGACTCTTGAGAAAGAGATCGAACAAGCCAAAACTCTGTTCCACGATGCCGGTTGCCTTTACCTTTACGTGTATGCGGATGGGAAAGCATGGACGACGAATCAACGAGCTCAATGTTTGCTTCGCTCAAGGTTATTGGGGAATGAGTCCGAGACTCACCTTCGGTCCCGTTGGCGTCTCAAATGATAGGGTTGTTGCGCAGCATACTTATCGAGTGTTAGCAGACATTGGTTTGTCTTGACATACAACATAAGTCACAAAAGAACTGCTTCTGACAAAAATAAGATAGTGGGGCTGCAAGGAACAACGATGTCATCGGGACCTATCTGGGAGATGACCCCCGATCAATCCGCCACGTTGCTGCGGTCCAAGAATGGCTGATAGACTGTTTGAAGAACCATTCAGATTGCTGCAAAAGAGCGTCAGGAGGTGATCCTTTTGACGCACGAGATGTGCCATTGCCCAGCCGTTGTCTGGATATAAAAGATCCCGAAAATGTGAAGCTCGTAGAAACGAGAGGAGAACGGGGAGCTTACTTCGCACTCAGTCACCGCTGGGGTACGGGGACTGGACAGTGTAGAACCGTGGTCGGCAGCTACGAGCAGAGAAAGCTCTCGATAGACACGAAAGCACTGCCTCAGATGTTCCAAGATGTGATTCATTATTCAAGGCTACTGGTAATGCAGTACTTGTGGATCGATTCCTAGTGTATTATCCAAGATGGCGATCAGGGTAAAGATTGGAAGCATGAAGCAGTATATATGGGGCGATATTACCAATATAGCTTGGTCACGATCGCAGTAACAACTTCACCAGACGGCTTAGAAGGCTGCTTCCCTGCTCGTCACCTTAGCGCGCCTTCCGTATAGAGATGCGCAAGGCCGAGAAGCCGGTTTCATATATATCCACAAACGAGAGGGCACTGTCCACGATGACTACCGCAGCACGATTCTAGAGAGCGGACTTCTCAGGAGGGGATGGGTTCTTCAAGAATTGTTGCTTAGCCGAAGGCATATATTCATCACACTTACCCAGCTGTTCTTCGAATGCCAATCGCAATGGCCAAACAACGAGTATAAAGAGACTGCGCATCTAAACTTGGAGCTAGGCCGAATCTCCAGCAGGCTGCATTCGGAACGGAGAGTCCCATTAAAACCTCTGTTCAGCTACAGAACGAAACCGGCTGTGGGCCTTTGGTGCACCATAGTAGAAACATACTCGACTCTATGTTTAACAAAGCCCGAGTCAGACCTCATTATTGCGATTGCTGGTATTGCCGAAGAGATTAAGCAGATGATGGGCCAGGAGATGGATGGATCAGATCCTTTAGAGTATCGTAGTGAATATGTCGCCGGACTATGGCTCCAAGACATACATCACGGGATCCTCTGGGAACAAAGGACGCGCTCTCCGGTAACCGTATCTCATTGCGGAGCGCCTACATGGTCATGGGCGTCTAATCTCATATCTGTCAAGTGGCAAGCCCGGGGGAAGCGGGTGCGGAACGCTTGCAAAATTCTCGCACTCATTCTTGACGATGGGCGCACCTTCAGACTAGAAGAGATTCCAGACGAGAGAAACAGGGCAGATTTGGAGTCAGCAACTTCCGCCAACGCACATTCAAACCAGGAGGAAGCGCTATTCAGAGCAAGCGAGTCCTTTGGGGTGATCAACACTTTTACCTGCCTCAAAATTCGAGGCCAGATAAGGCCATTCCTCATCGGTCGATATCTCACTTTGGAGGAAAGTACCAAGATCAGCGAATGTACGGGCCGAGCTATCAATTTTTCCAGACTGTGGAGAGCCGTTAGCGATCCTCTTGTTCTAGGAAGACATCTCGGATGGGCTTCGATTGAAGCTGTTTCTGTGAATCGCCAGCTCCAGGACTCTCAATCTGATCAAAGCAGTAGTTCTATCCTTCTATATGCCCTACATGTCTCGACGATGAAAGGGGAAAGTGGCGGAATTCAGTTCGGTCGCTTGGGTCTCACTCACAGTGTTTGCTGCTTGCTATTTGTAGAGCCTCTAGGGGAAGAAAGATATCATCGTATCGGAACTGGCAGGATCTTTCAGTCAGAGTATTTTAAGGGAGCGGAGGAGCAGGATTTACAGCTTCTATAGCCTTTAGAAGTTGCTAAACTATTGACATTTTCCAATAATCAGACAATTTTCATAGGCGGTGTAATTGTTCGAACGTAGAGATATGCTAAAGATGAATGAAGGTTGAAGACAAGCACAATAGAGATCATGGGCCGCCATGTTGTAGTCGCGAGATGAACACGTCGCGTGCTACGAGGGATGCTGCCAAGATTGTAGATTACGAAACCACGACATTCACATATTCACCTCCGAGACCTAGCGCTCTATTTAATTTCTAAAGAGCGTTGCGGTTGTCTCAGTCGCCGTGGGGTCTCAACATGCTCATAAATTTTTGACGTTCGCTCAAGAACAGACGACCCTGGTTATTTTATACGCAGTTGATGTCCACTCTGTGACTTTCAGAATGGCATCTAGCCAAGCTGAAGCAGCAAGGATTTGAAGAAACTCGATCCAGCTTTTATATAAGGCTATTTACTAAGATATAATATCTAGAAGTTGTTGAATTAAGGGACAATGTGACCACTGTCACCGAAAAAACAAGGCTTCTCGTTGCTCGGCCCTCTTTAAGCATGATACCGGCGGATCAGCAGTTAAGTGGGTGATCATTAACGAATCCTTGCTGTTGTATGTTTTTTTAAAACTACTTTGTCACCCAGTAATCTACTTCAAAGTACTGACAAACTACACTAAACATTCCAGACAATAGATCGACCTAACACGGTGAAACAACTATGCTGTGTTTTTTTTTACGTATCCATAGCTGGTGAGAGCATATGTCCTTGAATCTGTCTAGCAAAAGTCTTGGTCTATGTGGCCGATTTTAACACAGCTGTATTATTTTTATTTGATCATCATTCTTTTTCCCTAAGTTACATGAACGCTATATGAACAGCGAAGATTTCATTTCCTTAAAATAAGAATTCATCAGTATGTATAAATGCATATATAGTAGTGAAGCAAAACTTACAATGACTTTCTGGAGCTTCTCCTCGCTTGACTCGGTTTTACCAGAATCCCATCCAAGCTGAGCAAGATACAACTTCTTCTCTTGCCTCGTTTGGATATACTGTATAATAGCATCAGTACGCCAATCTAGTAGGTGTATGAAACGGCCCAAACTCATACCTGCTCTACACTATTCTCTACTATATAGCGCACAATCGTAACCTTCTTCTCCTGGCCAAGCCGCATCACGCGTCCAATTGCCTGCTTCTCGACGAAAGGGTTCCACTGTGGTTCGAGGATATGAACGCGGCTGGCTATGGTGAGGTTCAAACCGACTGCACCTGTTCCGAGCGTCATGATTAGCGCTCGAATGGTTG
The DNA here is from genome assembly GCA_014905255.1 of Herpotrichia juniperi. NCBI lineage: Eukaryota > Fungi > Ascomycota > Dothideomycetes > Pleosporales > Melanommataceae > Herpotrichia > Herpotrichia juniperi. Next base: position 265,593 of record BLYF01000068.1, read on the forward strand.
GATCGCCCTGGAATTGGGAGATCTGGCGGCGGCGTTCGGGTAGGGGCACAGAGCCGTGTACCACACAGACTGGAATAAGGTTGGCGGTAAGATAGGATGCAACGAGTTGGATGGAATTCTTCCAAGATGAAAAGATGATGCTAACAGAAATATGTTAAATCCCTAGCAAAAATGCTCATTAGAGAATAGTGGTATACATACCATTTCTCTGTTGGGTTCAACATAACGTCTTGCAATACAGCTTGCAACTTGGAGCTGTATCCTCTCAGATTCAACGGCGGTTCTTCCAATATCGAGATTTGGTTTTGTCCGGAATCTAGTGATGGACATGTCGTGCCACACACTATGCAGCAAATGAGGTTCGTAAATACTTGCTTGCTCCGAGAAATACAATCTATGCAAAGAAGATGCGAGCAGCTTAACAGTACATAAGAACTGGCAGAATCTTGTTCGCCCACTGAGGTTATATCGCACGAGCAGTACGAGCACGATGCCTGGTCTTCTTGCTCGATTAGGGAAAGCGTTTCTTCCGTTGTTGATTCAATGTTCCTCGAATCACCACAGAGACCCGAGTTGCAGAATATTCTAAGGCGCAGAATAGCACGAAAGAGTCCGCTTGAGGCGTCTCGACAATTTCTCCTCTCGATCGCTTGATCTATGGCGTTTCGATGCTCTTCTCCAATATAGCAATACCGAGTGCGTTCTTCCTGTGTAAACTGTACGAGCTCAGTGCGTGTATCAGGCTCGGGAAACTGCAGGATGTCCTTCGTGCGTCGTAAACAGATGCACTGTAGGAGGTTCCGCAGCCGTTCTAGACCAAATGCTTGGCGCATCTCAATGGGCCCAGCAACATAGTTTAGAAAGTCGAGCGGTCCATCCATTTGGGGAACGCGAAGGAAACGCACCAAAGCACCAAGATCGTTGAGCACATTTTGGATAGGTGTTCCCGTAAGGCACCAACGATATCTAGCGGAGAGCGATACTACAGCGCGGAACTGTTTGGTTTGTTGATGCCGAATGGAATGTGCTGTATAGATGTAAGTTCAAACATGCATGCTAGCTATCGCTCATTCTTATACCTTCATCGATAACTATTCGAAACCAATGGAAGCTGTGAAGGCCTCCCTTATGATGCGAATCCGATATGAGTGTAGCATATGTTGTTAAGACTACATCTGAATCCATAATATCGGCCTCTGTAGCTTTGGATGTACCATGATATTTCGAACATTTGAGGGACCCCGGAGCAACATGTCTAGTATGATTAGCTAATGCAGTGACACGCGTAGATATAATAAATACTTGGAGATTTCTCCTAACCAACCATCTATAAGCACTAATAATTGGGAGTTAGTACACGTATTTACAAGGATGTATGAAATACCTACGAACAGCAGGACATATGATCAAGGTGGCCTTTGTTCTTTTCATTGAATCTAGCCGTTTTTCTGGGCCGGATTTCTCGTAAGGAAAGTTTTGCGATATTGCTAAGGTCCTAGCAATGGCCGAGATCATTGTTAAAGTCTTCCCAAGCCCCATCTCGTCTGCAATGATTCCTCCAAAATCTTCGGGTGGGCGTTCAGGTTTCTTACATCCGATGATAATATGCTCGTAGCTGTTTTGTCTGTTAGCAAAATGCTAATTAATTTGAGTTGAGAACACTACATACAATGTACGATTACGGAGGCCAACACACTTTTTGAACAGGGAGAAGCAGTCAAGTGTTTGTGGTGACTCTCGCTGTGCAATAAAATCAAGTGCTTTTCGTTGGTGGCTTCAACTACAAGTGTTAGATAAAGTAATTTTAGGTTGGCCTAGATTCAAGCACTTGCGGTTTGAGTTCAGTTGTAATGATTATTTTGTCCACGTCCAAACCCTCCAAGTCGTCGAGATGGTCAAGACGGCCGAGAACAGTATTCATCATATCCATGGACAGATTGCTCAATGCGCTTGGCTCGAGCATTGGGACACTTATTGGGGTGCCCACATTAGACATGGAAGGGAAACTGATTTCATGAGGGTTCTCGTATGGAATGGAACTGTCAAGGAAGTCGGGTGGCTGGAGGAAGTGGCCAGTGTCAGACATTATCTTACCGGCAAATAGGCTATTGGATAAAAATCCAAAGAAATAGATGTCAACATCCAAACAGGCGGACTTTCCCAAGGTCATGAACGAGCGAATCTTTGTGTCCCACTCATCGGCGGCTACGTACACATTGTACCGCACTAGAAAGCGATTGTCTAATTCCTGGAGAACTTTGGACGTTTGTGAATTGAGTATGGAAATGAACTCATCCTCGCCTGCTTGAAGAATGTGTATACGCTTTTTGGTAATTTGGAGTTGATAGTAACTACTCGATAAATCTGCGACATTGGGACGAATGCTCGCGATGCTCGGATCATCGAGGAACTGTGTCTTAATGCCACAGATCTAGCAATTGTCAGAGACAGGTTTGAACCCAGATTCCTGGAATTTAGCTACCATTCCAAAACACACTTCATCTGCTGGGCCAGGTGTTTTCGGCAATGGGGTACTCGAACCCACACTATTGGAATCCGATGGGGACCAATGTATAGACTGAGTCAAGGGTAACAGCGAAATTGCATCATTGCGGGGTGTTGACGATGCTCCTGTGATATCGATGCTGTGAAAAATAGGGGTTACTTGTCGTTTTATTGGTCTCTCGTGTGCTACCGAATTCTCGATGAAACGCCTCTTAGCACAGAACATTATCGGGTGGTGATTAGAGTTGAGATAACGGCATAGGAATTCAAGAGGTACGAAACAGAAATCTGCAGAAGAAGGGCTTCCGGGTGGTTTGCGAGGATATCTTTGCGGCGCTGACGTGGCAGAGCTGCAATGCAAAAATCCGAGGACCGGTCAGTGTTCGGGCTGATTTGGAACTCAGCTGATGTGTCGTGGCTGAGGTCCGGCTGTGCAATTGAAACGTTGATCGATTGGTTCACAAGGACGCATGCTGAGCTTGGCTGCATATATGCGGAGGGTCAAGGTGAACAGAGATGAAGCAAGGCTGTATGCAATAATATTGTTGACTACCCCGAGGGACCTGGGTCAATTCTACGATCAAAAACCTTGCGAAGTCTCCTTCAAGCAAAACGATGACAACTCTCACACCGTCACCGGCAGTGATAGGCCATTTCATTCGAGTACTCAACGAATTCAAAAGCGATCTATCCCAGGATGAAATCCAGGACTTCAATTTTGTTACTTCGGACGACCTCAAGAAGGCAGTACATCGACTGCAAGAGCAGCAAAAGTCGGAAAAGCGCATGCAGAACTTGCGTCGTCTCGGTGCTTTTGTTGAAGCCATGGATCAGTTCGATAAAGTCATTCAGGTCTTCCTAAACACCTCTGACTTTCTAGGGTTTATTTGGGTAAGATAATTGAGAAGGGATAGTTTTGACTGCTTTCTTACAAAATGAACAGGGTCCCGCAAAGTTCATGCTGTTGGTATCTATTTCCCCATTTAGCTTCCTTATAGGTTACTCGTCGTACTAATAATAGTCAGGTTGCCGGGACACATACAGATGCTCTGAATACGTTGCTCGATGCTTACCAGGAAATCAGTGAACACATGCCCTTACTAGAAAGATACGAAGCTATCATCATCAGCAACCCAAATCTTCAAGAAATCGTTGGATTGATCTATAAAGACATTTTGAACTTCCACCGCAAGGCTATGAAACATTTCCGACAAAGAGGTATGCTACACATGGATTGGTAAGAAAACAATATACTAACAAGTTTCCAGCGTGGAAACAGCTTTTTCATGCAACGTGGAGGACCTTTCGAACAGACTTCGGGGCCATCATCTCCAACTTGCAGTCACATCGGAGGCTTCTCGACAGCCAGGCTATATTTGAAGGAGTTCAAGAGACGCTACGGGCGATGGATGAGCTCCATAAAACAAGGCGAATTCTAGAGGCTGAGTGCAAGATAAGACAAGAGCAGGACGCCAAAGTTCAACATCTTGCAGCTGTTTCTTGGCTGGCCGCAGCAGATAGTGCAAGCGACCACGAGGATAGTTTATTAGTTCAGGAAAAGGACCCCGATAGTGGCCGATGGTTGCTCGAGCAGGACTTGATAAAAGACTGGGTCAATTCACATCCATTATCTGGGCCTGTGCTTTGGATCAATGGGAAACCTGGTGCTGGTATGGGAAATCTGTATTTTCAGTAGCATTCTACTGACATTTGCGACAGGTAAAACGATTCTAGCTTCAAAGCTTATCGAAGAATGCCGTTGTCGCCCAGACTCGGCAGTGGCCTTTTTCTATTGCAAGCATGGGGACCCTAGTCGAGACAACTTCATCGGATTTGCACGAAGCATCATCCTTCAACTGATACAGCTTCAGCCTCTGTTGGTGCCTCTTGTGTTTGAGGAGCAGTCCAAAGGGGGCACTGAATCACTACTGTCATCCAAGATTGCAAAGGAAATACTGGCTGTGGCTCTTGAGTCTTTTGACAACTTAGTCATTATTATTGACGGATTGGACGAGTGTACGAAGTCTCAAAAAGATGAAATATCAGTGGAGATACGTTCGTTAGTCGCCTCGGCGGAAGGGGGAAATTCTAGAAACCTAAGATGCTGCTTCTTGAGTCAAGACGATAACGACATGGGAAGACTACTCAAAGCTTTGCCTATGTTCAAGATCACAGGGGAGCATAACAAGGAAGACATTTTGCGCTTCTGTCGGCGTCGGGCGAACGAAATTGGACTGAACTTTGGCTTGCCATCTCAAGACATCCAAGCTTTGGGAGAATGCGTCTCGGGAAACTCCGATGGTAAGGTACTTTGAAGTGTTAGAAACATATTATAATCTAATTAATACAGGAATGTTCCTCTACGCAAAGTTGGTTATGGAAAATTTAGACAGTCAAGTCTCCAAATCAGCCTTAAAGCAGGAAATGACAAGAATACCCCCGAATCTTAATCAGGTGTAAGTGATTTTGTCAAGTCCAAAATTAACCACAATTGGGGTCCTAACTTGTCGTAGATACTGCCGAATTAAACACCGCATACTTGACGAGTCTAGTCCCCCAGAACGACAGGTGGCTAAAACAATTCTCAGTTGGCTGCTTTGCGCAAAACGCCCACTGAAATGGCATGAAATTCAAGGGGTTATGTCCGTGGACTTAGAACATAACGCATTTGACATTGACAGAAGACTTGTCAGGGACATCAAACACTTTTGCGGATCTTTGGTCGAGATGAGAAAAGAGGGAATGATATGCTTTGTGCATCTCACTGCGAAATAGTAAGGTTCTCCGTGCTCTACCCTTTTATGGCTGGCTAAATATTCATAAATTTTCTTAGTTTCCTCCAAGACGAACCAATGTTGCCCAGACAGCTTGAGGAGCTCAACCTAACTCAACTCTGCTTTTCATACTTATCGCTCGACTCTCATGACTCAGACTTTACTAAAGACATGATTCGTGGACGTGCTCTCCGCGGCGAATATGCTTTTACAGAGTATGCTGTCATACACGCATTCGATCATCTACTCAGTGTAGTCTCGGGGATAGAGGCTGGTGCCACTTTAGATTACCGAAATCTCAGGGAGACTTTGCGCACCTTCATCGCAAAACGCGTCAATGCACCTAAGAATCGAGCTGTGATCCCGAAGCCTATCGAACGTATCCTCCAAGTATTCAAGAGCGAGGACTTCTTCCACAGTCTGAAACATGCCATCGCATACCATAAACGCTCCCGAGAGGAGGCTACAGAGAACGTAGATGAGGCGCCTGTGTTGGCACTTTTTGCACAATTGGCGCGTGTCAGGTCTGTTATGGAGAACATGATCACGTTTTCCAATCTTGGTACCAGCCTCAAGCCTATATATGGCCCAAATCTTTTCAAATGCTCGGAACCACAGTGCGAATCGTTTCATCAGGGCTTCCCTACAAAGGGAGTCCGCGACAATCATCGTAACACACATGAACGTGTGTTCTTTTGCACTTCTTCTGGCTGCCAGTCGTCCATGATAGGATTTAGCAAAGCGGCGATGCTCAAAAAGCATGAACAGGATTATCACCAGGAACTCTACGACAGAAACATATTTCCTTGGCACGGCACCTTGGAAGAACTGAACATCAATGAAGAAGTCAAAAATGGGAATTATGCCGCGTTTGAATTATGGTCATCACAATGGGAAAATTCAATCCCGTTCAAGGACATGAAAGCGTATGCTATTAGGGATGTAATGAATGTTGCCTGTCGCTATGGTCGGGAAAGAGTCGTCGTGGAATTACTACACAGAGTCGACTGGGGAGAACAACAGGGAAAGGAAGATCTAGGAGTGCATTGTCTCCAAAAAGCTATGGATTACCACCAAGAGGAGGTTACAAAAGCACTGATCAGGCACTTCCCGAAATGGCAAGATAAAATCCTCTACCGACGTCTAGGGCAAGCTCTCAACATCGGATGGGATACTATTGCCCTTGAACTACTTGCACATCCCTCATCGCCGGTTCTTGACAACAGCCACACTCGGAAGGCAAGACGCGCTTCGTACTTGAATCTTGCTATCAGATATCGGCGAGACGCAATTGTCAGACATATCCTCGATACTGATAATGTGGACCCCGAGCAGCAAGACGATAAAGGTCGCACTTCGTTGGTTGCAGCCGCAGAGTTTGATTCGATAGAGATAGCGTTATACCTTATTAAGATGAAAAATTGCAGCAAATCGGCAGGCACTAAACTCGGTGTAACTCCGCTTTCCATGGCCGGCTGTCAAGGACATGAGGGATTTATTGCATCGATATTCCCGGAAGAACCATCGCCAGTGGAAGTTCAGAGGTGGCTAAAAACAGCACAGCTTCGGAATGCCACTCGTGATGGAAATGAGGGAAGGGTCAAAGAACTGTTTCACGAAAATTTAGTGCACCCTGATGAAGTCGATATGCAACACCATTCGCCGTGGTTGTGGGCAGTGAAAGGGGGCCATAGTCACGTTGTTTTGTTATTTCTTAACAGGCCAGACATTTTTTTCCTGAGACACCTTCAATCTCCGAACTCTGGTTCTGCTAACGGCTCTGGGGCTCTTCATATTGCCGCCCTTTCTGGAAACGATTCACTCATGCAGCTACTACTACAAAGTGGCAAGTTCAACAGTGAGCTTAATCGCTCCTCAGCACATTTCGAGAAACCTCTCGGCATTGCAACAGCAAACTGTTATATGGATACTGTAAAAGTCATCTTGAATCACATGGCTGACCTGGCGTCAACGTACCAGAATCTAGGGCGGTGCAAGGAGGCTGAAGAGCTAGTGGTGCAGGTAATAGAGACAAGAAAGAAAGTGCTTGGGGAGGAGCACCCCGATACGCTAAGCAGCATAGCCAAATTGGTGTTGATGTACAAGAATCAAGGGCGGTGGAAGGAGGCTGCAGAGCTAGAGGTGCAAGTAATAGAAACAAAAGAGAGAGCGTTTGGAGATGAGCACCCTGACACAATAAGCATTATAGCCAGCTTGGCGTCAGAGTACCAAAATCAAGAGCGGTGGAAGGAGGCTGAAGCGCTAGAGGTGCAGGCAATTGAAACAAGAAAGATAGTGCTTGGGGAGGAGCATCCTGATACGCTGAGCAGTATAGCTAGCTTGGTGTTAAAATACCAGAATCAAG
>BLYF01000068.1:273458-322778 GCA_014905255.1 Herpotrichia juniperi
GGAAGAACTAAACATGCAAGTAATAGAGACAAAAAAGAAGGTGCTTGGGAAGGAGCATTCTGACACGCTAAGCAGTATGTCTAGGGTAGCGTTAGAGTACAAGAATCAAGGGCGGTGGAAAGAGGCTGAAGCGTTAGAGTTGCACATAATGAAGACAAGAAAGAGAGTGTTTGGGGAGGAGCACCCTGACACACTGGATAGTATGGACTACCTAGCATTGACGTACAATATTCAAGGGCAGTGCAAGGAGGCGGAAGAACTAGAGGTGCAAGTAATAGAGATAAGAAAGAGGGTGTTTGGGGAGGAGCATCCTGACACGCTAAGCAGCATAGCAGGCTTAGCGTCAGAGTACAAGATTCAAGGGCGGTGGGAGGAGGCTGAAGTACTAGAGGGCCAGGTAATGATGACAAGAATGAGAGTGTTTGGGGAGGAGCATCCAGACACGCTGACTAGCATGGCCAACCTAGCACACACGTGGAAGTCCCAAAGCCGGAACCAAGAGGCCATCTTGTTAATAGGCAGATGCTTCCATCTACAGAGCCTGACCTTTGGCCCTAATCATCCAGACACCGAGTCTTCACTCAATGCTCTGGAGGATTGGAAAAGAGAGAAATCGGACATAGACTTTGATAGTGCTTGATTTTGAAGAATATAATATTTGTGCAAGAACCAGTATAGAACAAGTTGATTAATCTAAACGCTGCTTAAAAGAATTATATAATTAGATTCAATCACGGAGGTAGCCGGCCCACTCCGACCACACCTTGTGAGCCCGTTCTTGTATAGTGGTAGATCACGGGTCTGAGATTGTAGCTGTGGCGCCAAGACCTGCGTTCACGAGCGGGCTGGAGTCGGGAGCTCTTAAGCAGCGAGATGATGGTGGAGAGATAGGGCCTGGCTCTCCTGGAAGTAACAAGCCCTGAAACGGTGATTGTCCCAACCATCTAAGTCTCAGGCGCTTTCAGCGCCAACGCACACTAGTTAATCACTCACCTCTCCATTATCAGGGTCTCAGCTTCCGTACGAGGCGGTTTACTGGGCTTTGTTTTCTGGGAACAGTCAATATAAGGGAAAAAGGTCGACCATTGTGGGGAAATCGAGGCTTCTTGTTCGGCCAACCTTATTCAAGTATGATACCGGCGTATTAGTAGTTAGGTCGGTGATCATTAGCAAATCCCTGCTGTTGTATGTTCTTGTTTTTGCCCTTGTGCTAGGGCTCATCATGAACTGTCCTGAATGTCTGTTCTATCTCTCGGATCGACATCCTTTTTGCAACTTGAATAATGCATGAGGAATAAAGATAGAGAGTTTAGTGCGATGATGTTTAGCGTTTAATCCGAGGGAAGAAATACATTAGAGTGAGAGGAAATGAATTGAAAAGGTGGTCAAATCTTAGTTTCTACAGCTTGAAAGTGATAATGATATTTTTTGACTAGGACTAATACAACGTACCAACATCCCGGGTTCGCCTATATCTTGCTCTTCCACATACAAATTCCCTTTGCCATTTACACTGCGCCCGTATCCTTTCGCACTGGCCTGGCCTTCTTTGCCTGCTCACACAACTCTCTCTTTGGCAACCCCTTCAACCAATCCTTCTCCCGCTTGACCTCTCCGACCTTGAAATACGGCTTCCCCTTATCCCCCCTGAACAGTTTATGCCAATGTTCCAACCCATCCTTCATATTTTTCCTCGCTTGCCGCAACTCCTGCGCATGCCTGTTCTTGAGCTCCGCTTTCGACAACTTAGAAGATGGTCTCCTCTTGTCCTGCGCCTTCGCATCCTTATGCGCCTGAACCACAGGATCCTCTTCCTGACCCGGGACTTGAGCCCCGAAGTCCTCCTCTGGTGGGTCGATGGGGATGTACATTTCCTCCACTCCTCTCAAATCCGCCGTCTGGTCTTCTTGGAAGCAACCCGTGAGAAAGGCGCGTGCGGCGTCGCGGCCAGCGAAGAAATGATACGAGCCGCCGGGCCCGTAGGTACCGCGGTTTGCAGAGACGTCGTAAATGGTTCCGTTTAGGGCGAGGTAGATGGGGAGGTCTGGGTTTGTGCCATCATATTTTAGGAGCTCGGTGTCTGTTAGGGAGATATGAGGGTTCTGTAGTTCTCTACATTAGCTTTTGCAGGATTGAGGGTAGTGTTGGATGCTGGTAGGGTAAGGATGGGAGGTTTGGACTCCTCATGAAGCGTGATTGTGAAGGGGAGCTAAGGAGAAGACGTACCAGTATCATTCTCCACTCCCTAACTCTCGTCCACCACGGGTTATACCCCCACGTTATGCTCTCCCCACTATACACCAAATAGCTCATCCCACTACTCAATAACAATATACCTCCAATAATTCTCAACACATCGAGAACCGACAACGTTGACATATTTGTGTCTGGCGCATTCTTATGTGCGGTCTGTTCAGGCTGCGGTTTCGTTGGCTTGGGGTGGATGGAGGCGGAGGCGGCGGAGGGCTCGGGGATGGAGGGAGGGTCGGAGAGCGGTTTCGAGGAGGCGGTGGTGCGGTAGCGTGCTGCCATTGTGATGTTGGTGGAGGTTATAGGTTGAAGGAAGAGCGGGTGGAGGTAAGGTCGGTGTATCCTCAGTTTCGGTGTCGCACTTGGTCTGCAGCTTCAAAAGCTGTTTCCCCTCAAATCAAGCTATTGTCTTCCGAAACAGCGTCTGACAGGCAACGCTTAACAGCACAGCTTAGGTGTTGATCCAAGAGTCGACTTGTATTTACTTCACGTCCCTGATTGGAACTGAACAAGGTGTCCTCTCGCATGAAAAGACAGTTGCGCTCGATGTCGTCAATGCGGTCCGAAACGTCCGAGTTGTCGTGGATTTAGATTGAGCACTTACAACGACGTTTCCAGGCTTCGTCATTGGTGCGGAGATGATGCGGACTTGGCAGCCGTCATTGCGCCACGTGGAAACTAGCCACAAGGAATACGAGGATACGGGACGGAAAGATTATGGAAGGGTTCTAGAAGTTTGATCGAAGATAAAGTAGGATAGACTAGGTCCGAACTGACACATCAACATCAAGGGAGCGTAGGGCCTTTCAAAACATTCTAATTATGGGGTTCAAGACAATCTCTAGGGTTGTATATAGATTGGTAGATGTTTCAAAAACAAAGCACGTTGCCGCTCTCTTCATCATGTGCTAATGATACATGACATAGAAGTGTGCGGTCGGCGAGTCTCTGTGTTATAGTAACGCCGAATCCCAGACTTTTGTTGTGCGCCTTCTCGTGCAGCAGCATACCAGAATCGTTCGAGAATGGACAGTGAGGCCCCCTAATATGGTACACGTGTACAGACATCCCATCTTTACTCTGCTAGCAACAACTCGTCCCTCTCCCCGCGTGGAAAGACCTGTTTCAGAGCGGCCTGGAAGACACCCACATTATAATCGATCACTGCCTTCTTCTCCGCAGGGCTGTCGTCGCCCATTAGGCAGATAAGTGCGAGATACCTAGGTGTTAAGACGGTCAGCATGGCCTTTCTCGGGTCCTTCAACGAATCGCTTACTTGTTAATCTCCCGTAGATAAAGGTAGTTGTTCCCCTTCCTCTCCATCGTAATCAAGCTCTCCGCATCGTTATTGCCGCTCTCCACCTGTGCAATCTCACCTTCCCCGTCTCCCTCCTCAGGCCTATCCCAACCATAGATCGCGCTTACATCAATCACCATGTCGATATAGTCGGAGCATATCTCGTACGATCCGATATCCGTAGGGCTGGTATCTGTGGCAATGTATATCTTGCTCACAATGTCGAATAGGTATGCTTTCTCAATATGGCAGGTGCTGCACAAACTGTTGAGCAGAGCTTCCAGAGTTGGGAGTTGCGGGATAAGTTTCTGGATGACCTTTGAAAAGGCCTCGAAGATGGAGTGGTCGTATATACTCGTCTGGTAAAAACTGACGGGCGCATTTTCATAACCATGATCTGAAAGTTCGTCCTGCACGCGCTGGATGATGTCGCGAAATGTGTCGCCCTTGTAGTCTTCTGACAATCCATCAACTTTGTGCACAAAGACTTCGACGTTGATGTTTGGGTACGAGTGCTGCAGATTCAGGATAGTGGTGTTGAGCCGCATGATGGCTTCGAGATACTCATCCTGCGCGTCGATGACCCAGATCAGAGCGCCGATTTCCTCAAAGATATTGTCGACATCGAAGGCGGGGTCAAAGTAGTCGAGATGGCCTGGGAAATCCCAGACTTGAAAGTCCATGAAGGAACTATTCGAATTAACGGTTTGCAGTGATTGGAGAGTGCGAGGAACGAGACTGTCTGTCTTGTACGTACTGCATCGACTCCTTCTTAATTCGCGTAGTCGTCTCGAGATACAGCGTCTCGCTTGGCGCTAGTTTATGGAAGACAACACTCGATATCGAGCTCTTGCCGCTCCTACACATGACATACGGTCAGCCAGTGAAATGCTATGAGTCACTTGTAAGGCAGCCACGTACCTCCTCTGGCCCATGAGAAGTAGTCTAGGCTTCCCATCGCCGGCTTTGCTGTTGGGCAGCCGTCCTGTGTGGTACCTCGGAGGCACATCACTGACTGGTATGTCGGCGTCCGGGAGATCCTGCAGATATTTCATCAGGGTCAATTGTGCTCCTGGTTTTAGACGTGAAGACCCCGCCTGGGAGGCTCCGCCGTGCTCGAGATGCGAATCGTCATAAACAAGAGGCTGAAATTGAGACTGCGGCTGCGCTGACAAACGCCGGTAACTAGAAATAGGATCCATGCTGAATGAGACGATGTGAGGCGATATAGGGTATCAACGCGCGGAAGGAAGCAACGGAGACGAACAGGGTGAAAGAACAGGCAAAAAGTCGCACGCTATAGAGCGGTGAAGTGAGCGGATGGAAGGCAGCAAGTTCAATTCTCTTGCCTTCACCTGACCGACTGGCGGTGGTGAAGCGTGGTACTTGACGATGCAGCGGCAACAGGCAGCTGCGAGTCTGACAAAGGCAGGGGACTTCTGGGGACGGCGAACGCTGGGACATGGAAATCGAACAGGGTTGGCAGAGACCGGGCAATTATTGCGGTTCTGAGGTTCTACAAACGTGATACGTGCAGGCAGGCCTTCGACCCAAGAACGAGAGTGACACCGACACAGGAGGGTCAAGCCATAGCCATGATAGCTCGTGGGGCGCACGCCATGCAAGGTAGGGCTGCGCGAGGCGGCCAAAGGAATTATACAATGATAAGTGAAGGGAAGAGAAAAAGAAAGAGTTGGGTTCTCACCTCCATGGCTGGGTAGTAATAGGATGGACTTGTCAAGGCGCACGGCCAGCGGTGGTGATGTGCTTTGGGCCGTCACCCCCTTAGCCCTAGCCCAAACCACAGGGACTTACCTTAAGAAACGGGACTGGTAAAGACGCCGTGAGGGACTTGTCTGCGTGCGGCCCCGGACTGCTCCGAGTGCTCTCGCTGGAGCGGCGGAGGGGCGCACACAGCAGCAGAGGCACACGATTAGAGATATGGACCAGGATTCCTGTCCACACTGCTATCTGGCTGACGGCGGGATCGATTGGGCAACCGTGAACGCGGCCCCGAGATAGAAGAAGCAGTCCACGCGAGTCGGCAGCGGGATCTAGGGCTAGCAATGCAGTGAATGCGAGGGTGGCTCGACGATGGCCATCTAAAAGGAAGCGGAGGTGTTGTCACTGGCGAGGGTCGCGTGGAGGTAGAACTGCGGATGCAAGCCGCCCCGTTCGCTAAACCTCGATCGCCAGGCACACATGTAGTGGAGCTGAACGACATCCATCCAGACCTCAAACTCTCAGACATTTGCAAACACCAACAGATGAGTGGAAAACCTTGCACATCCTGACTCGACATCTTGAGACCGTACCACACCTTATGTCATGGGAACACATACAGCCACTACACGCCTTGCACAGCACCGAACGCTTCTCGCTTTCGGCAGTCAGGTCGCACGGCCCGGCGGTCGCAGATACGGTCGCCCATATAGCTACACAGTAGTCAGCCCAGATTGCTCATGGTCTACAACTCGTTACTGATCATACAGCTGCCATTTCAAATACAGTGCTGCGACCAATAGCCGGCAGCTACAGACACACCAGACATGTACGTTGGAACACCCTGGACGCATGGTACTGCACTCATCGTACATGTCGGCTCACCGCAGGAACACTTATCATCTCCACTATCGAGTATCTTGCCTGACAGCCGGCCTGCGAACCTTCTCCAATGCCGTTGAACCTTATACATCCATAATCAGCGTCCAGGACCGAAACGGCTAGACACACCTCACCGTCTATCTCGACGGCCTCACTTGCAGCTTCACTAACACGTGCTGACAATGCACTACATCACGCCAGTCATCTTCCATGATATACGGCCGCTGCTGACATCCTTCTTCATCACCCACTGTACTTCAGAGTGACCATCACAGTCTCAGTCCCGTACACCGGGTTTGAGTCAATGCTCTAAGCGGAGAAATCTCCACAAGCCCCACACTCTACCCCAACTGATCACAGCGCAACACTACTACCGCAAATCTTCACAACGACTATTTTCTATTAGACCTAGTTTTCAAACAGCAATTATCATGCTCGTCCGCTGCATAATGCAGAGGACACCATCTCCACAGCAAGCATCACCAGCACTTCCCCAAAGTAGCATATTTGCAGTCCTCCCCATCTGCCGGTAATTGCTATAGGGCGCTTGTACAAGCGAAGGATACTTCAACCTCGGCCTCGGTCTGGGTTGACCGGATGAGTTATAGAATAGCACTGGCAATAGACGCCGGCGTAACTAGTGTCGTATCCCTAAAGGGCGTTGAAAATTCTTCGATTTTCAGCAAACCTTCTGAGTTAGCACAAAAACACACTACTGTTACATGTAGATCTCATAGCCCGTATTCCTATATTTCTTATATTTATGTTTTTAATTCTACACAAAACTATGCACGCAGTGTGGAGATGTGCTTAATTAGAAAGTAAGACATTCGCGTAGCTACTTTTCCTACTTATCCCAACACGATTTACGCCGGCACTTGTTGCTGGACTGCTGCATTTCCACAGTCCAATCTCATCTGCCAATCGTCGCGTTCTGATATACGGAGCGCTCTATACACTCGTCCTGGAGGGAAGGGAAGGGGAACTCCCCGATAATCCAGGCGACTAAATCTCCACATGTTGCCACTCACTTACGCCCAGACGTCAGCGACAATGACTTAGAGCACATGTGTGAGTACCAACACAAGTAAACCAGTGATACTACAAAAATCGTTCCTTCATACTACATACCGGTAATAAGTGACATCGAACTCCAGAGCCCGTAGCACCAGCTGCGATATGCAGTAACATCCACCCATGAACGCCCACGACGGCCCTAAAAGGAAAGTACCAAGTACAAAACGGCTTGCAGCCCAACTAACCCGTCTGCCCGAAATCCAGAGACGCGGGAGAGAGCATACAAAATCGGCAGGACGGAACAAGGTGCATCCTCGGCTCGATCCCCCTTAGCGAATAGCCATCCAGCCAAACGCCCCGGGCCGAGTCAAACCAGTCATCATTCATCCTCTTACACCTCCATTCCCCCAAGGCGTCCATATCTTCGTACATAAATCTCATGAAATAATCGCACATCAAATCAGACCGCCTCCGTCGCTTCAGCGCCTAGAACCCCAGCTGCAAGCTGTCCCAACCCACCCACGAAAGCAAGGAATAGCGCCAAGGCGGTTGACTCCCCGCTGTGAACTAGATCTTCTGTAACTGCAGCTCCATCGGTCTCTGTCTGCTCTATCGCCTTCTTTGCGTTAGTTGATGGCTCATAAGAGTCCTCAGCCTCAGACTCATAATCGCTCCTCGTCTTCTTCCTGATACTTCTCCGCAGCGCACCTGATGTTGCAGTAGATGAAGTAGTGACGCCGTTGGTGGTAGCCTTACGTGGACGGCCGCGCTTCTTAGGTGTAAGGGCAGGGAGTTCAGCTGCACTATCCAAAATATCCTCTATTTCTGCCCCACTTGCTTTTTGTGTAGAAGAGAACTCGACGTGTTTCTCACGCTTAGTCGGTGCAAGGAAAGATAGTATGCTGTTTTCAAGCATGGCACCAACATCTAGGTTCCGCGTAAATGTCCAGGTAAGCAAGCTGAGGGTGGTAAAGAACACATCGCTACCGGTTGTGCTGATCAGCGGATGCTTGCTCACAAGCTTCAGCCTGCTGGCCGTAGCAGCAATTCCGGAGAGGAAACGGTCAGTCTTGCTGGGATCGTGCTTTCCGATCGAGTGCTTGAGTAGGTCGTATACTGAGTTCTGTTGCGGAGGTCTGTTATCCAGGATGGTGGTGCCGAAGAGCGTCCAGTAGAGGACGAAGGATGAGATGGAGAGGACGTGGAAGGCGCGGATGTAGGAGCGATGGGCAGAGGTCTTGGTAAGGTGGTGAGTGCCCCAGCTTGAAGGGATGATCTGGGCGAGTTAGACTAGGCTTTTGAGCCGAGGGTTAGGGTAGAGAGGGGAGTGTACCTGTGGAACGAAGGCTAGAAACAGCGGGACGGCCAGATATCCGAGACGTAGTGGGACGATGTCTACTTTCCTGGCAATAAAGTCGGGCAAGAAGTGTAGAAACAGGAAAGATACAACGACGGGCACGTAATAGACTGCTGGCTTAGGCGTAAAGAGAGTATCTTCGCGTCCGGTGAATTTGTGGACAACTAGTGGTGTGAACAATATAGTGATGAAGAACAAGTTCAGCGCGTATCCCAGACTTCCAATCGCGCTCAAAATGACGAATGATGCAATGGTCAATGGCGTGAGATTGCGTCGGTACCCTGTACATTATCAGCTTTGCACTCATAGTTTCGCACATAGCCTGAAGATCGCAGAGCTCTTACCCTCAACACCGTAGAATATTGATGCGGCAGCCAACCCCACAAAATGCTGCGCCGTGTAGACAAAGCCCTCAGGCGTAGAAACGGCCACGGCATCCGACGCCCGAAACAGGTCAACATCGCTGACCCAGTCTCCAAGATACCAGTGTTCCAGCCCCTCCTCCCCAGTCCCGTAATGACCGGTCCAGATTCCACCCGAAGTCTTCTCATGATTGCCAGTGTGGACCCATTGAAAGTACGAAGCTGCACGCCACATGACAGCGAACGTAGTTACGGATGCCAAAGACAGAAACGCAAGGACGGAAAAGATAGCAACATGGCGGCGGCGCACGGGTTGCTGTGAGCGCGTAACAGTCGACGGAGGGAGGCTCTTCGCGGCGCGTCGAGCGGTGAGGAGGAGGTGTGTTGTGAGGCCGGTGACGAGTATGATTTGGCCTGAGAAGAGAGCGAAGGGAAGGCTGTTCGTATGCGCCGTTGCGCCCGGTTCAAGAGGAGCCATCTCGGATAGAGTTGTTGTGTGATGAGGGCTAGCGATGGGGATGAATGAGCATGGCGCGAGTTGCGAGCGGAATGTTGATGTCAGCTTGCTGTCTTGTTTTGATGTTTTCGACGCGCATGCCTTCCCCGCCCACGTCACTTTCCCTGCCAAGCTAGTGGACCATGCTAGTCTCTATTTGCGCAAGCGTGGATCTGCATAATGCGGCGATCTTTTTGTTCCTGCGCAAATCGACAACTTCCTCAACGGTTCATGCCACAATGGCGCCCATAGATCCAGAAGACCTTCCCGATGTCGAAGATGAATACCGCGAGTCTTCCGACGAAGACTTCAACCCCACCGAAGCCCCCGCCGATGACTCTCCCAGCTCTTCCGAGGAAGAAGATATTACCCTTCCTATTCCAGCAAACCGCAAGAAGCTTACTGGGAGTCGGAAGCGAAAAGCGCCCACACCCGACGAGCTCGACTCTGGCGATGAGATAACAATAGAGGCCGCGAAGAAGCGGAAAGCAAAGAAGCGGAAAGGCGACAAAGGAGGAGATGATGATTTGTTGTTGCTTTCGGATGACGAGGGTGGAGAGGGCGGGTTGATTAAGACGAGGGCACAGAGGAAGGGGGAGGTGAAGGAGAGGAGGCCGCTTGCGAGGGCTGAGGGAGCTACTGTTGATGTCGACGCGCTATGGACGCAGATGTTGGCTGAGCCCGTGAAGCCTTTGTACACCTCCGCGCCGACCGAACTACAACAACCGAATGCATCCGGAGGACAAGACACTGCCACAGGTGCTAAGACGCCTGCGCCCGTCGAAGAAGGGGCCGATTTGGTCACAGTCGAGAAGATCTACACTTTCGCTGGGCAACGCACAACGGAAGAGAAGCAGATACCTCGCGCATCCCTCGAGCAGCACACGAAGGACGGATGGAGAGCTGTTGAGCTCGCAGCACAAGTACCAGCTGAAGCAGACGCCGGCTCAGAAGCTACCGCATCCACCGCTCCCAAAATTCATCGTCCGCTCCGACGACCCTCCCGCTTCGATGCCAACCCTACAGGCTTTGTGCGCGGCCTCCCCTCAGAACACCAGCTCACATGGCCACGGAAATCCACCACTGCGCAAGCAGAGCAGACAAACATGCTACCCCCAGATGCATCGAAAGCACCGCGGATCGAAAAGGCAACCAAGCTCAACGTAGTCGACAAGTCTCGACTGGACTGGACTGGGTTCGTGCATCAAGAGGGCATTGCGGAGGAGCTGGATGTACATGGGAAGACGAAGGAGGCATATCTGGGGCGGATGCAGTTCTTGGCTGGTGTGGAGGCGAAGCAGGAGGAGGAGAGGAAGCGCCTGAAGACGACTGCTACAGCATGATCGGATACGACATATGGCTATGGGTGTGCATACATGGTGTTTGTTATTTACGATACCCCCATCTTTACTTCCCTTTGGTAGCGCAAGTCGTCCATAATGCAGCTTTACGAGAAGCGGTGTACTGACGTGCACTCCCAACTTGCAGAGAGCTGAACATCTGCAGCTAGAGTGTCGACCCAACCCGACCCTATTCCCTGCAGCGTGTTCTCAGCTTCAAGAAACATGTCATTTTGACCACTAATTCTAAGCTGAGAACTCTTGGGATGTTCTCTCAGGGCTGATAAGAAGTACTAATCCCCATCCCAGCTGCCAACGTGCATCAGCGCTAGTACCCAGCCCATTAGCGGAAGCTCAAACACCAAGATGGACGACGCCACAAGTTTCTTTTCGAGGGCGGATGTATCGTCGGGCTGCAAATGGTGGTTGGTTCGCTGCTTCCCCGCCAAGCTCATCATCCCCGCCTAACTTGTCAGACGTCACTTCCTGTGACATTTTAGAAGCACGGGAAGCGACAAATGACGGATCTCGTACGTCGCAGTCCAGGGCTGAGTCGCTATATGGTCACGACAATGCTGCCTACACTATCCTCGATTTCTCTCACTTCACCCCATCCTGCGAAACACCATCCTCCTGACCTGCACCCACGCCCACCGCCTTAGACATCGACCACAGGCAACCGTCACGACCTAAACCTCACGACACCAATAAAAATGGCCCACGAACCCGTCAGAGCTATGGCTGGACAAGCTGTCCAGCGCTACGAAGAAACAGAACAGGATAGAATTACTCGAGACGCCGGCCATTTTCCTGAATTCGAACTCGACATGCCTGCACTCAAGAACCGTTTCGAATCCTACAATCTCAAGGACAGCCTCAGCTCGTATCTTGGGTCGCGCAACCCGTTCGGCGTCCAAGTCGACCCCAACAAGGACTTTGTATGGCTGCTCGACAACACTGCTTATCAGAACCGGTTGGGAAGATGGAAAGCCGAGTTTGTGGCTGCGTACTTTGTTAAGAATAGTGGGAAAGATTTGGGCGAAATAGTGGCATGGGTTAGCGAGAAGATTGGGATGGCGGATGACGAGAAGGCGAAAGCCACGATCGCGAAAAGGATACAGCCGTTGCTCGACTCGATTCTCCCTGCGCACACTGTTACCATTGATCTTCAAGGTATCGACGTAAAGATGGGACCCAGTGGTCGGGATGGGATTAGCTCTGATGAGATTGCGATTCCAGGGCACGACCACAAAGATGGCACGTTTATCACGTCGAAAGCTGTTAAAGCGGATGCGACGAGTGTCAACACCATCTTCGCCGCACCAAAAGGATGGGCCGTACTCAGCGATATCGACGACACGATCAAGGTCACCTTGACTCCCTCGCCCCTTGGAATCTTGAAGACCACATTCGCGGAGGAACCCAAGCCCATCAAGGGAATGCCAGAGCTGTATAAATACATTAATTCCAAACTCAACACGCCACCCTTCTTCTATCTCTCTGCTTCCCCCTACAATCTCTACCCCTTCCTTCGCCAGTTTCGGGAACAATACTACCCACCCGGTACCCTTGTCCTCCGCGAAGCATCATGGATGAACCTCGCCGGCTTCCTCGCAAACCTCACACAAGGCACCGAAGGCTACAAAGTCGACCGCGGAAACAAGATCCATGATTGGTTCCCCCGCCGCAAGTTTATATGCATTGGCGACTCTACGCAGGCGGATCCTGAGGCGTATGGGGAGCTTTACAGGAAGCATGGGAAATGGATTGGAGCTATTTATATCCGCAAAGTCACAGGCGTAGAAGGCATGGATGAAGAGAGAAAGAATGCACCAGAACGATTCGAGAACGCGTTTAAGGGCGTGCCCAGGGAGTTGTGGTACGTCTTCACTGACCCGAATGAATTGTATGCGAAGGTCGATGCGTTGGGTCCTGCTTCGTAGGAGTTGGCTATCCATAAGACACTGGTGAGGCGAATCGGTTCTGGGTGGTTGACTTCTTTCTTTTGGCTTCTCTCGCATACGATACCATGTCTTGACTTGCATGTTCTTTTTTTCGGGTGGGTGGGTAATTGCTGTCTTTTCTCTTCATTTTCGGACAAGTTACATCAATGCATCAATGCGTCACTCAATGTTTACGGTCCCACATTCGAGCGTTAAGACCCGTTGGATGCATTTGCCCTCGTCACGCTCAATTTTTACTGCTGGACGGCGAGCTCATGAGCTACCTCTACTTCTCATCTCCTTCTGCCATCACGACCCTCTGCATTTTCCTTCTCATCAAGATATTCTAATTATAATCACTGAACAAGCTGCGTTGCGTCTGATGTCACGTACATGCTTGAGTGAGATAAAGTGAGCTATCAATGCGTCTGACTCTGTATAACTGTGAACTACAAAGCACATACACGATCCTTCTCATTTAACCGACCTGCAAAGTCGAGGTCGATGATAGAGATCCTAAAGCCAGGCGTAAGTTACAATTCTGTCCTCCTCAATGCCACGCATTGCTAATGCTCTTAGCAGTGCTTAATCACTCGTCGCCATAAGTTTTTGGAGCACTTGGATTTGTCCATTAACATTCGATTCACCATTTCGTGATGTCTGGGCGTCATCCAATCTAAACCTGTGCCTCAACACTGCATCGTTGCACAACAAATACATCGTTTCCTGTAAGACGATCCTTCACTTCCTGATATACGATAGAACCTCAATTTATTGCGACCACCAATCATAGTACTTTGAATAACATTACGCTTGGGCTTCGCGTTGTAAGTATAGCAACATTTAAGGTTCTCTTTACTCCTGTGCCGCAACGCCGCATGAGCCACGCCCTTGCTGACAGTTCTCAGCCTCAATTCCCCGGATTACTACCTATTCGGATGCATGACAAGACTGCGGCAAGCTTGGCACCTTGAGCCTGCTATCGGTGCTTAAGCATGCTTAGGGCGAGTACCTGATTGTGTCTATACGGCGCAATCAACGACTTGAAATCACACACTGATTGGATCTTGTGCGGCTTGGGTCTCGCACGAGGCACTGATTGAGCACTACTTGCGATCGATTATAGCAAGCACGTGCGTTGACCTGTAGCCGCAATCGCGCAAGGTACGTTGTTTCCTCTCATGAGTTACTTAATTTAGTAAGGTCGACTGACGCCTCTAGCAATCTCGAGATGGTATATAGAGCATCGAGTATCCTGCTGTTAGATACATCATCAGCTTCCTTGAGTCCTTCATCCTCAGAACACGCTCTCCTTTCCTACATATTAATTTTATCTGCATCAATCGACACGATCTCTTTGCAATCTAGTCTTCCCATCCTCAAGAGTAAATTTCATTCTCCAACACCTTCTGTTGTCAAACTCCGCATAATCGAATCAAAATGTCTCCTCTCTCAAATATCCTCCTCGCAGCGACCGTCCTCGGCCTCGCAGCTGCTGCCCCAGCACCAGCTCCTCAAGCCACCCCTCCTCCCGCCGCAACAACCAGCTGCTCTCAACACTGGTCACCCGACCTCTACCAAGTCTTCCTTGACTACCCTGACCACAACGTCACCGTTCCCAATAACCGATCTCCAACGTCCCCCAACCAGATGTTCTACATGGTGCAAGGCGTGAACCAAAAAGACTCGCGCGCTGCCGTGATTTCCTTCTCCGGCGCGCCTTCCTCCGCAAAGACATGCGCACTCGGCTGGGGGCAGTCAGCGCTCGGCCGCAACCTCGCAAACTACGGCTCGGCGTCTCTTCTCCGTGTTTGGCAGCTCGAGCTCGGGGGCAAGGCGTTGACAGATGTTGTCGAGAAGGTTACGCTAAATACTATCAAGCCGATCATCAAGCCAGGGAGTATGCAAGGCGGGGAGGGGTTTGGGATTGGGAGTGCCGATTTTGGGGGTTGGGCATTGAATGTGAAAACTGAGCAGCATACTACAGGGACGGTGGAGTGTGCGGAAGAGATGGCGTTCTATGTCGAGTTCCATGATAAGGTGCAGGAGGGGATGGTTGTTATGCTTCAGGATGCTACGGCTCAGGCGGGGTGGTTTGTGGATTATGCGGGAGCTTGCTAGGCGCGGGAACACGGTTGATGAGAGGGGGGTTTGGAGCTGGAGGGAGAAAGGATGGATGATTTAATCGTAGGATGTGATGTGATGTGAGTGAATGATTCTCATTTGGGCTTCTCTGGAACTTCCTGTAATAGTTGAGTTTATGGGTTTCATGGTTTTAGCGACATAGCTTGTATAGCGATTTCTGCATTTAGAGGAATACAATAATCTCCTCTGCTAAGATGTTTCAATGTTTCAATGTTTCGATAACCAACAAACCGACGATGATGGTTGTCTCCTTCTATTCATCATCATTATGTCTTGCTTCCCCCAAACCCTTATTAACTGATTGCCACCCTCTTTTAGATATATAGACTTTAGCTTAGATCCAAGATCAGAAAGCGTTCCGTTCCCTCAAATCAATCCACACTCCAAAGACCGGTGGCAAGCAGTCATCCGCCTTGATAAGTATCAACGAGCAAGAATTGGCTACAGCGAGTCTCCTGTGATTGATTTACCCTCTAGTGAACTAAGTAAAGCCAACCGAATCACTTCATCGTCTTGAAGGATCAGTCCTATTCAGATTCTATGTATATTGACGGATAATATATTCGTGGCGGAGAATCAAAGTGATCTTGATGAAAGGAGAAATTGTTAGGATGAGAGTTCTAGCTATTTGGGCCGTGTAGATGTAAGACGGTGTTGTTTTTGTTTTTGTTTTTGTGAAGGGGTTAGGGATTGAATAGTTTCTCGAGGCAGAATCGTGGGCAGAATTTTAGGGTGGATACTTCACCATGTCGGTGAAAAGGGCGCCTATCTTTAATCGGCAGACCCGCCCGGCACATAGAGTACTACAATATAGCCTGCACTCGATCTTCTGGCTATTAACTAAGAGTGTTCCGGTGAAGTGAAGAGCATAGAATCTGGGGCAAAACCGCTTTGCTAGCATTGAGTTTAGATGTGGCAGTGCTCTGCTTGGCATTATGGCTCATGCCTCGCCCTCCGATTCCGATGTCAACCTTCCGACACTTTCTCCTGCACACCACTACAGTCGCCACATTCAGGTTTCAACATTTCGCCTTCTTGTTCGACCCGGTTTCTCAACATGTTTTGGCCGTATCCATGAGTAAACTTGCACAGCCTACACCCTTACTCCCCGAGCAACTTGCAACACCGGCCTAAACCGATCGCCCCCGAAACGCCTCATTGGCTTACACGATTTCAGGAAGGGGCCGAGAGGATTGATAGAGCCTTACGGTACACTATTGTATCTGCTACAAAAGCTATACATGTCAGGGAACAACCACACCATCGGGGTTGCCCCTGGGGGTGATCTGATACTACAAGTCTCACAGGAGGAGCAGGGAGCGCAGTTTTCGTATCGTGTGGATGCTACAACCCTGCAGCAACAGTCACGATATTTCGAGAATCTCTTAAGTGATCGCTTCAGCGAAGGTCAAGCCCTGAAAGTCGCTATCGAAGCTCTGCCAAATATCACCGACGCGCCTTCGGAGCATCTGCATAAGATTCCCATCGTCAACGTAGGAAGAATCTCAAAGATCTCCTCGATACAGAACCTAGTAGCAGACCTCCTGAGAGCTCTTCATGGCCAAGATCTTAGCGTTGCCAACCCTCCCTTAGCCAATCTTGCGAATCTCGCTGTCGTTGCCGATCGTTTCGATGCCCTTTCCTGTCTTGCGAAGTACATTCGAAGGAAGAAGTACTTGCAGCTTCTTGATGCGAAGTCTAAGAGTAGACCTCTTGCAGTTCTGTCAGAGGAAAAGATTCGGCAGAAATTGCTGATCGGTCTTCTTTTTGACCATCCGCCTTGGGTCACCAAATACTCCAAGCATTTGATAATGCACGACTCGGTGCAATGGCGACCTGGCTTCGAGCCTGATGACACACTAGCTTTGTGGTGGGATATACCTTGGGGAGTCGAAGGTGAGGGGACCCAAGCCAATTTGAGACTGCTAATGCTGATGGTCGGCAGACGAACTTATAAAGCGAAGGGAACACATTCTCGAAACAGTAAATTCTCTTCAACTGCACTTTCTCAAGCTTTATACGACAGGAGAAAGACAGTGCAAGCTAGGCTACGACTCTTCGCCCCAATGTGACTCCTTCCAGCTTGGGGAAATGGTTCGTTTCTTCTCAAAGCTGGGTACCCTTCGGTTGCATAGCACCATCTATGATGAAACGGAGCCTACATATCATACTGGAGATGTCGATCGCCTCATTGAGTCTATGCGTCAAGTTTCCTCCTATCAGATCGACCGCAACCATGCTCACTGTGGCCTCAGGGTCAGGCTTCTCCCACTACTCGACCTGATTCAAAATCTACTGAATGTTGAATCTGGGAGCCTAGATATTGGCATATGTTCTGAGTGTTGGAGTGCCCAGAGGCAAATATACGCCTGGTTTTCAGCAAAACGACCGGTTCTTTGGAATATGAGTCGAAGTCTCACACCGGCAACTACTTCAAGAAAAGGCCACCAGCGGACCCCAAGTACCTGCCTCAGTAGGCATGTACTCATCAGGGATATGTTCATGGCTGTGACGAGAGACTGGACGGCTAGAGACGCTTAGCGTGAGTGTTGTAAAGCTGCCTTTGTCAGATGAGGCAGCAGTTCGTAGGGCTGAGGTCGTCTTTCTGGCCTCTGCCTGATACTTTGACCTTGCGGAAGAGGACCAATAATGTTCCACTCTACGGAACGTTGCACGTCTCAGCCCTAGAACTCTGCAGCGAACGATCCACGCGAGGCTGGTCTGTGCCTTACCGGTTGTCAGGTTTTGCGCCCTGTGAGGCTGGAGTCGGACATTAGATATGCAAGGCAGCAATTCGGATTGCGCAATATGCTCTCTTGCTAGCAGTTGCCCGGGTATCTTCATTGTCTTTATTGCAGGGATCGAGAGAGTATACAAAGCGAAAAGTCGTCGAAACAGCCCCGATACTGCCTTGAGTGTCTGTTTGCGCAACTATTCTCTGTTGAGGTGCGCTTGTCTGAGCAATTGGAGATCATGGGCTAGGGACCCGTGGGTCGACACGGTAGTCACTACCGAGCTAATGCGTTCACGGGAACGGTTGAAGGGTTCATCGTCCATAGTTCACACCGTGCGCAGCAGGGGCGATTAATTCGGTGTAAACTAATCTTATTCGTTGAAAGAACGTAAGCGGCAATAATTTTTCGGCACGAGACATGGTTGGGCTATGTGAGTTAGTTATGGGGGCTGAGTTCAGTTGTTATGACCAGATGCCTTTGATGGAGTTGAGGCTGAGCCATCAGGCTCTCACACCCCGCCACAACGTTACCATGGTATGATCATTACTAGCAGTTCTCCTAACAAATATGCGCCACGAGGCATTCACCAGTTCGGGCAAAATATCGTTCCCTTGTGAAATTATCAGGAGCAGTTGTGGCTCGTGTCTTGAACCTTCACAGTGGCGCAAACAAGGCAGATTGACTCAATTCATTGTGAACAGCATCGCCCCTTGGAATGACTTTATAAACTGCTTTTCCGTCACCTGTATTATAGTTATACACATCTCTCATCCACTGCACTAAGATAAATAAGCCACAACCCTCACGCCAGCTCCTAAATCAGCAAATACATCACGTGTAGTTCGTTTGTAGCCCCGCGGTACATTTACGTTTGCTGCTTCTCATCATGTCACTCTCCACTTTTACAACAATCTTGTGGGACCACGGCAACACCTCGCCCAGGACATCTCACCTTCCAGAAATCCGAGACAGACGATCATCATCAAATATGAACTTCCTCGGGGGCTTGAAAAAGTCCCTCTCTCGCAAAAGCTCCAACCCTCTCAGCTCCAGCCCAAAGGCTACGCATAAGTCATCAACCGCGCAGAGTGGTCACCTAGACCCTCTGGGCAACAATCCGTACACAACAGCACCTCTCACTCGCCGCCCAGGTAAGTCTCACGACACTTCTTCTCGGGATTTAAGAACTGATGTTTTGCAAGTCCAATCAAACCTAAATCAAGTATTGTCAAGCGAGGCCCCGCCGCCATACACAGCAGGCCCAGTCTCCCAGCTTGCAATGTTGCCACCATCTAACGTAGAAGGCGAAGCGGATGATCCCTACGCATTTCTATCAATCTTCGATACCGTCTTTCTAATAGACGATTCGGGATCTATGGCTGGCTCTAACTGGCGCGAAACCGGCAAGGCTCTCGAACTCATCACTCCAATTTGTACATCTCACGATGCCGATGGCATCGACATCCACTTTCTAAACCGTGTCGACTCCGATTTGTACAAAAACGTGAAGACCGCAGGCACAGTTATCGAGATTTTCCAGACAGTTCGACCTGGCGGGGGTACGCCTACTGGACAGCGCCTTCGTAGGATTCTGATGCCGTATCTCGCGCGCTACAGGGCTCTCCCAAGCACTACCAAGCCTGTCAACCTTATTGTCATAACTGACGGCGCACCATCCGACGACGTCGAGTCGAGCATCGTTGAGGTTGCTGAGGAGCTTGACGCATTGAAGGCTCCTGCTTGGCAGGTTGGTATTCAGTTCTTCCAGGTCGGCAAGGATGCCGAGGCCCGCGATCACCTCAAGTATATGGATGATGGACTAGTCGACAAGCGGGGCAACCGCATTCGTGATATCGTCGATACGGTGCCCTTCACTGGGGTAGAAGGTGCAGAGCTTTCTGCCAAGGGGGTAATGAAAGTGGTGTTAGGCTCCGTCAACCGCCGGCTCGACAGGAACTCGGCGGATCTGCACCGTCGCTGAACTACCTAAGAGGACTAGGTGTCTTTCACTTTGCTTCTGGTGACACACGGACAGCAATGGGCTGAATCAGCTTTGCATTGTCTGACTGAAGTCGCCAGATGGGAGCAATTTTTGTGATTTGTTCCTGGAGGGATGTTTCAAAGGAGCTTGTTCTACTCAGCAACTCTTCATCTTTCCCTTACTTTCTTTCATTGCTCCTGCCAACAGAGGGTTGGCTAGGACGGCATCTTCAGACCAATTACACTCCATCACAACTGGCGCTCGTGGCTGCATGTTTCAATATATTGATACCCGGAGGATAAATCCAAGGGCAGACAGGCTGGGCGGTAGACAAAATAGTTTAGAAGACCTCTAAGATTAGATTTCAATCAAAGTCTCATACATTTCTTACTGTACCTATCTTTCCACCCCTTCAATTTATTCATTGAGTCTAATTTATACCTGTGTGGCTCAACTATTCTGTCTCTTTCGCGCGGTGAACGATCCTAATAACATCATAGTCCCGCTGTTCTAATCACACCATCTCGGTTACCATCATTATACGAATGTACGTTATCTCTTTGAGCACGAGCCGGTGAAAAAAAGGAGGGGTAAGAATGCCTTACGTGCCCGACGAGGCAGAATTTCCTATCCGCCCGTAATTGACCAACCACATATTACTACTAACAACGTATTGACCAACATTATTTCGCTTATATTCTCTATAACACCACGAGTTCCCTCCTATCGGTCCATTAACCAATCGTATTATTACCAAGATGCTACTCTTCCTTCTCGGTATGCCGTGTTTGACAAACGGCGCATCTACTAGGCTATATCAAGGCATAAATTGCAAGAGAAGCATCGTGGCATGCGGAATGTGGAGTTAATGCGGGTAGACGCTGGCAAGGCAGATTTCGGGATTGTAAGAAGTTCCCTGTTCAATTAAAAGAACGTTCAAAAGGGTTCAAAACGCTTGGGGTGTCGATATTGGAGTCTATTTCTGGTGAGAAGGTACATCGGGTATTTACTCTTTGAGGCTGGCACTAATAAGTGGATGATAAACCTTTAGTGCTTCCCTTTCGCTTCATGTTCGCTTACTGTATTGACAAATATAGTCCTGAAAGTTGCTGGAAGGAATGGTGAGGCCCCCGAGAGCCGGAGATTGCCCGTGGCGGATTTTGAAATCCCAAATGTTCTATACTAGGACGTGGCAGCTAGAGGGTGCCGTTCCGATTTTCTCACTGGGCTATGAGATTCTTGAACCTAGAAGACATTTCCTGAAATGTTCAGATTTGGAAGAAAGATGTAAATGCAGGTACTGGTATACTCTGCTTCGACCAGAACGTAATAGTGTGCGAAGTACAAGAGAGTTTGAGGATACAAATCGGAGAAGCGGAACACCCTAAGGCCACGGATAGGTGTATATGGGAGGTCAGAAGTTGACTCACGTCCATTGGAACTTCCTAACATGAGGATAGAGACGCAGCAAATCTGATGACCTTGAATATATACTTAGTGTTAGAGCCAAATATCATGAGAAGATCTACTGTCTTCCAATCTGAAGGTTGTTAGTATGCTGCTATGATGCTCGACTCGTGATAGTGTTATCCTTTTGTACTGTTATTATGGGGTTGTCAGACATGTCAGTTATGATGTGAGTATTTTTCTTCGGCGACTCTTTGCGTGCAATTGAGGCAAATGAGGCTTCATCAAAATTCGGGGCACGAGAGTAGATACGTGCGCCTTGTTTAGGTTCGCGCAATCATAGTTAAACATATTTTCCTTTCATTTTCGGTAGCTTGTGTAACGAATGTTGGTATGGTTTGTGCTTAGACAGCTATCAGAAGTTCGAGTTTATGTTGCAACCCACGCATCCATACGACGTCCCATGCTCCAACTATATTTCTCGAAATTTTACCATCTTCCTCAAATACTTCTAAGCATGCATTCCCATGTCTGCCAGAACACCACTTCTACCAGTCGTGGGAAACCCCCACTCATTGAACCCCACTCTAAGCTTGCGTGCTCAATCGGGCCGTAAATATGGTCCTCCCCACTGTGATAGTTCAACAACGTGCAAAACTACTTAAGCATATAAACTGTCTAAGTTAACAGAAAATAATCGGTGTTCAAAATCTAGTTCTGCCAGTAAATTTTACTCCCCGAGCACTATACCAACGACTTTTTCTGAATAAATTGCAGGTTATCCAACACGTAGTTCAACAGACCATATACTCCTCAACCTGACGAACTCGAAATCTCAAAACGGTCGATTCCAAATTCACAAAGATGTCAGACACGGCCCAAATAACAACCCTCCTGCACGCCTACGGCTCCGCCCTCGCTTCCCAATCCACCCCCGAAGTCCTAAAACTCTACACCAAAGACGGCGTCTTCATGCCCCCAAACCACCTCTCGCAGGTCGGAACAGCCGCCCTAACATCATCATACGACCGCGTCTTTGGCTCCATCAAACTCGACATCACCTTCGAAATCGACGAGATCGTTGTGGCGTCACCGGAATGGGCGTTTGCTCGGACGACAGCAGCTGGGACGAAGAGTTTTGTGAAAGGGGGAAGCGAGAGCCATCATAATCAGGAGCTGTTTGTGCTGCAGAAGGTGGAGGGCGAGTGGAAGATTGCGAGGTATGCTTTTTCGAGTATGAAGCCACTTGTTTGAGGGACGTGAAGAGTTGCGATTTCTAGGCAATGGGGAATAGAGAATATATATGCTTATTCAATCTATGACTAGATGGATACTGCATTTTGTATAACGTGGGTGTAGAGAGTGTTGTTAAAGCCTTCAATCTTCGGTCATTTATCAGGCATTCTTCTTGCTCGCCATCCAGTCTTCCTCCCACTCCTGTCTCAATACACCACTTCGTATATGGCTTTAGCGATGATTCGTTATCCAGCTAGTGCCCAGGACTACCACGAGGCGTTTTTTTGGAATTCGATTTCCTTATGCTATCGATATTATCTTGAAATAGATCGCTACACATGGCTTACAAGCTCGCAATCATACTAATTGCTCTTATCTTGGCAGCTCCAATCTTCGCGTCAAACGGGTGTGCCCTTGAAAATGATTGATCGACATCAGTAAGAATTAACAGTGTGGGGATGCTTTTTATGCCCATTTTTACAGCATAGCTGCTGTAGACGACTCTTGAGTGGGCTTCAACGAAGTGATATGTGGTTTTGGTAGGAAGCGCCTCGTATATCATCAAGCGAAGCTCCATTGGAAACTTGAGGAAGGGGAATTGGAAGAAGTCGATGCAAGTCAATTTAAGGGCTAAGTTCTGTTGGTGAGGATTCAGGTAATTTTCTTGCGAAATAACCTACAGTGTGCTTGCTGTGTTTAAAATATCAAGTTTTTAAAGTCTGGATTCAAATAATTGGCTATATAAGATTGTAAAAATTCAAGAATTCAATGCTTAATTCTTCCAGAGTGAAAAAATAAATATTTACGGGACTTTGTGAGTTGGATTTTTTTGGTTTTCTCGTAAAGCTTTGCATAGCCTCGCCATAAAGGGAGATGAAAGCTGTCCTGTATCAACGCTACAAGGTAATACTGTACGTTACTATCATGTGAGTTGGGTTACGACTGTGGCGTTATGCGGCCCTTGTAAATAAAAGGAATTGTAGCCGATATAAAAAAATTCCTCGGCACATCCCTTACTAAAAATTGGTGGAACAGATATTTTGAGAACCACGGGTATGACTTGTCGTTGAGAAAGAGTAACCCTAGCCGATGGTTCCCCTTTCCAGACTATGACCCTATCACCGCTTGCCCAAATCTCCTTCCAAACCACATCGCTCTCCTCCCAATTTGTTCCACTCATCGCCCAAAGATTATGCGAGCGACTAGTCGATTTTATTAGTAAAACTAGATGTATTAGCCATGGTTACAATTTATATATTTCGTTTGATTGGGCTTCGTTGTATTGCAAATGTCGGGTTCAATCGAAAACTGGTACACGAAACCGGGAAAACGTACCGAAACCAAATCTCTCGTCCGAGAGAAAACCTCTCCTTCTGTCCAGCCTTCCTGCCACTCCTTCTTCCAAAGGAAACTATACGGAGTGTACGGCCTCGATACCGACGGCCTGAGACACTCCCAATATTCACCCAGATGATCTTTCGTTGGCATCTCGTCCTCCGAGTTCTCTACCAGGGCGTATCTTATGCGAGCATCCATGGCTAGGTTTCCCCTTGGCGGAAAGAACGAATTGAAGCGAATACAGCTGAGGACTCTGATTCTCAATCCGTAGAACTCCCCGACCAGCTTACTGGCATTGGATGGCACTCGGAGAGCGATATGGACTTCGGGTACCTTGAATTTCTGATTTTGTTTGCAATGCTTCGCTGCTTGAACAAAACGGGCTATCTGTTCGTCTTTCACATACAGGCCTTTCACGTTGTGCCATCCTTTAAAGCGGGAAGATCCTTCGACGCCTTCTAGAATTGATACCAAATAGCGTTTGTTCATGAACTCTGTGTTCGTTATGATTTTCAATGGCTCCTTACGTAGGACATCAAGTTTGCGACCTAGAGGCTTCGATGCTTCTGCGTGAATGGTCTTGCAAGTAGCGAGTATTGAGATACCAGCCACATATTGCAAGACTAATATTAATCCGAGATCAGAGCAGGACGCTTTGGGACGATCTCTTGCATATTTCTCTCTGACGTGGTAGTATTTGGTTCGGATCGGGAGAGCTTCGTAGACGATTAAGCGGAGTTCTGCTGGCAAGCGAAGGAAGGGGAACGGCTTCGAGGTGGACATGGTAGCACTGTGAACTTTTATTAGGCGGCACTCGTGGATCTGCTCCGGGTTATTTTTCATTACATACAAGTCGTTGGGTGCTTGAAGGTCAATGTTTGATTCTGGCCTAACGTTGGAAATGCCTTTTTTGTATGAGATTGGAAAGGAATAAAACCTTTGATCAACGTTGGAAATTATATCAGTAGTGGGGACTAAGATAGAAAAACTTTAATTGTGAGATAAGTTCTGCAAATCATATAAACCCAAGACTTGAAAACATGTAACTCTAACCGAAGTCGCACCCTTGATATCCTTGGCATTATCCTCCGGTCGAATAATCAATTTTTGTCTCGTTTAGTCATCTCATACTCATGTCTCGTTCGTTCGTGACTGTCGTCAAATGCGATGCTGTAATTTGAAATAACAGACTCCGCCGCTGTGCTATGCTTTCATCCTCGTTCTCCTCCATTCCTCTTGTCCATGTCTCTTCAAAAACCCGATATGAAGTTGCAACGACTGCATCTATTTGCCCACCACCTTAGCACTACTCTTTGCCCTCTCCCTCGCTTTTCGGACGCTATTAGGTATGAACTGAAGTGCTGACATCTTATTTGTTATCCCGTCGAGTCCATCATCTACTTTCGTTGACGCCGTGGCAGTGGAAGATGTTGCTGCTACTGTGGGGGTTGGTATGGAACCCGAAGGCGTGCCACGCTGCCCAACTCGCCCGAATCCTCCTCGACCACGTAGCTTGAGCGGCTTGGGACTTCTTGCAGACTTTACGGGCTTTGTGGGCCTTGCCGGTGCGGAGGAGGGCATCGAATCTTCTTCCGAGTCCTCTGACGATTCTTTTTCTGAGGAGCTTTCTTCTTCAGACGATTCTTCGTCTTTGGGGGGGAGGGGTTTGGTAGCTTGAACGGGCTTGGTTTGCGCGGGCTTGATAGACGCTTTTATTATTGGCTTTGCTGACGATCCTTCTCCTGAGCTCTCTTCCTCAGACTCGTCCTCCTCTTCTGACGATTCTTCCTCACTCTCTTCGTCCATTTCCAAGTCCTTACTCGTAATTTTCACCTCCTTCTTCTCATCTTTCACAATGTCCATAACATTGATGTTCGATTCGCCTCTTGTCTGCCCACCGCCGCTTCCATTTACTCCCGATCCCCCTCTTCGATGTTGCGACCGCAGCATACTATTTCGTCGGTCAATTCCGTTGTTTACGACAAAGAAATCGTAGTCCTTCGGGAAACTGTGCTTGTCGATCATGTGGAGTCGGCGTTTTTGCGGTGTGCTGCAAGGGCGAGTGCAGGTTGGGATGAGACATGCATACTGCAGGATGGGAGTTTAGCGAGTGGAACAGCGATTGTATCGATAAGAGGAGACTGAAAATGGATGTTCCTCGAAGAAGGGTAGGTATATGGGAATAGAATTGTGGATGGGAATTGAAAAAGCGCGATAATGTTAGAGTTGACTTGAAATGTATGTGCATCTGAATGTGTGGCAAAGAGATTATGCGTGGTATTAAGAGTGTGTATGAAGGATATAGCGGGGTCAAATAGAGGGTTTAGGGAGGAGATGTGCGAAATTGCGTGAAGTGCGAATTCGGAGAGGACTCAAAAATAGATGGCGTGGGAAGTGAAGAAACAATGGTGCACGCTCTGCAGTATGAAATGAGAGGATGTCGACCAGGATGGCGACCAAGCAATAAAGGACACAAGAAGTGTGACATGTCGGAAAAATGTCAGAGTGAAAGGTTCGTTCACCTACCATCTTCTCCCCCCGTTCCTTTTTAGCGGCAAAGAACGGATCATGGTTCTCTGCAATATGCAGATGCATAAAGTGCTCGTCGGGGAAGTTCTTTCTGCACTCCTGGCAACGATTCACGTGCGTCTTCTGGTAGTGGACATCATAGTCTTCGAACGACTTGAAGGTGAGCGGCTGGTGCGGGGGTAGTGAGCATTTCATGACGGGCGTGGCTGGAGTTGCGGCGGTGCCATCCAGATGCACGATCTTGACTGATGGCTCCCTGGATCTGGCGGAGAGGGTGGATTCTGCTTCTGCTTCTGATGACAGCGAGTCGGAGCGTGAGCGCTTAATCCCCATGCTGGATGTTTGACAGTGGTCAGTGGTGAGGAGGTACCTTTGTCTCAAAAGTCCGGGCCCAGACACAAACAGTGAAGGCACAAGCTCTGGTGGATGCACTGGCTGCGATGTGTGGTTCCAAGTGCTGAAGTCTGGCCGTGGCCGGCAAGAGTCACCTCGCTTGCGCCTGCCCTGTGCGTCTTCGTTGTGGTGGAGCCAGGGTGCCAGGCTTGTGAACGCCCTCACCAATCCCCCAATCCACCACTCGACCACTTCTCCCTCACCACCCCCCATCGCCACACATACACTCGCTCGCCCTGCAAACACCGCGAGACATTCACTGTCTTGCCGCTGTTTGCTGCCCTCCATCTGCCCGCCCGCGCACTGCCTGTCCTCCTCCCAGGGCACACTCTTCTCCATGGAGCACGCCAGCCACAGCTTTCGCCCTCTGCTCCGCGCCTTCATCTGACCTCCCGGCCGACCGTGGAGTCACATATGAGCCGCGTCCATCCTTCCCAGCGAAGCCATGGCCGCCAACACTGAACAGCTCGCCCGGTAAGATATATTCCCTTCCGCCACCATGCGAGGGAAAAAAGTACTGATTCCCCGCAGACGGGCGCAGGCTGTCGAGAAGAGCCTCACCCAGCTCGCAGACGGCGATGCCGCCAGCCCCAAACTGGCCGCGCTGCTCGAGGAGTAAGCATACACCACCACGCCTATATCGCGGGCAGACGCTCACAATGGCAGGTACCGCGCCGCATGCGAGAACATCGTCTCGGCCGACTTTGAGTACGCTGTGGCCGCGGGCATCGAGACACAGCTCTGGGCCGCCCATCTGAAGATCAACGCAGGCTACAGGAAACAGCTGCGCCATGTGCGTATCTCGCCCATGCAAACCAGAGAGAGGTTGCTGACATTGGTGGTGTGACAGGTCAAGCGCAATGCCAAAGAACGTGTCGTTGAGCTGCGCAAGCTCGCCAGGCATTACATGTCATTCATCAAAGAAAGCCAGAAGTTTTATAGACGGTACATTATGAGCCTCGACGCGCAGATTGACGGCATCCCAGAACTGCGCAAAGCCGCCCAGAAGTGGAAGGATGACAGTGCGCAGCCCCCTTCACCCCTCCGTCGCTCATACTGACCGCATCCAGAACCCAAGACCGCCCTGCGCAAGCGCATTCCCGCCTCTCAGAAGCACCAGGTGCTCAAGTCCTGCCACCAGACACTGATTCAGCTGGGCGACCTCTCCCGCTACCGCGAGACCGAGTTAAAGGCGGAAAATGCCCGCGATTGGGCACCCGCCAAAGGGTTCTACGAATTGGCGGCAGTTATATACCCCGATTCCGGGCAGTCCCACAACCAATTGGCCGTTATCTCGAGGGAAGACGGAGATCATTTTCGCTCAACCTATCACCTATATCGATCTTTGGCTAGCAGGAAGCCCCATCCATTGGCAAAGCAAAACCTGGAGTTGGAATTCAAGAAGATTGTCTCTGCTTGGAACAAGGGCGAACTCATCAACAACCACAAGTCCCCAGAGGGAAATACTGCTGGACGCGCTCTTATTGCTTGGTTTATTCGATTGCACAGCAAGTGCTACAAAGGCCAGGAGTTTGCGCAACATGACGAGTTGGAGAGCGAGGTTCTGAGCCACCTTGCAATTGACCTGAAGGAGCACCCATTGGACCATATCCTACAAAAGATTATCCTTATCAACTTGGCCGCGGAATATTTTGCCACTGTTCAGCTGCAGTCCTCCGATCCACCAGAAAATATTATGCGGACTTACTTTTATTATCTCCGATTGAACGTAAAGACCTTCTTTACTCTCCTCCAGGTCATCCAGTTGGAACTCGAGCGTCTTTCCGAAGGCGATGACGTCACAAACCAGAACGGCGATCGTATATCTCATCTTTCTGAGAAGATCACCGCTGTCGCTCGTCGTATTCTCCCTGGACTGCGCCTTTACAGCACATGGTTCACACGGTATTGGCACGTGCTTAATGCAAACGTTGCAGACACACTGACTGTAGTCGAGGTGCAAGAATTGTGGAAGGCATATGCCGCCACATTGACCCTCCTTGCATCCAGTTTCCCTGCTGATCAGCTGCCTTCTGACAATTATATGCTCGAGGAAGACACTGACACAATCGGATTTGAGCCACTCGTATCCCCAGAGACGATGCGAATGTGGTACAACAATACCGACACGGATACTACCATGAAGCTCAAGTGGTCTGATCTGGAGCGAAACCATCCCAACATAGAGATGTTGATGCGAGTCCGTGACCTACTGGTGGATGGAGTGACTTTGACACAGAACCCGGATGCGCCTCTGGATCTGGACGGTCTGCGATTCATCTATCACGAGGAAGGGTTGCCGTCCGAGCTTCTGGCAAGTCCCAATAACCGTCCCGACGGCTCACCCGTTTTCTCGCCTGTAGTTCCCGCAGTAGTACCTACCATGCCGATGGATTTTCCGTTGTTTCCCCAGGAGGCACCACTCCCTGACGATCAAATATCGTATAGTGTTGCCGCAGCATCAGAATCAGCGTCAACAACCCTTGCTAAGGATTCTGCAATGAACCGGATGGTAGATGATCTGGTTGGTCCCGACGATGGTTTAGACCCTCTGCCTGAGGAAGACGAGAACATTCCTCCGACCCCACCAGCACAGACCTTCGAAGACACGGCTTTGGTCAACGACAGCACATACGGTCTAGCTTCGTTTACCATCAGTGACCTTGTCAGCTCGGTGCAGAACTACAAAAAGCCATTGGGCTCCCCAGCTCCCTCTCAAGCGATGTTCGCTACCACACCGATGGCAAGGGTGGCCTCCTCTTCGTCAATTCGTGCGCCTGTGAACCTACCATCTCTCCCTGATGGTCAGTACAGTGGAAATTCGATCTGGAACCGCAACTACAGTGGCACACCAGGCCCATCATCACCACTTCTTGGTAATGGGATTGAAGCGCGAGGGTCACCCTTTAATGATGTGCGCCCTCCTGGATTCGGACACATTCGTGGAAGCTCGTCAAACTCGTTTCACAGCACTGACTATCCAGTTCAGCGACCACTCTCTGGAGGCCTGGGAGCTGGTGCTGATTGGGGCAACTTGAACCCTTCCTTTAGCTATGGAAATTATGGAAATGTATATGGCAATAGTAACAGCTACAACAACGGCGCATTCGGAGCCACTGCCGACCACAGCCTCGCGAGCCCGCTATTGTGGGGAAAAGGTAACCCGTGGAATACCGACATGCATAGCTCCTACGGCCGCACACCGCCAAATGGTCAAGCCGGCTGATCGATGAGTCGTTATGAAAGGCATATAATTCCTTCTCCATTCCAACCACCGACCACTGTCGACCTCTACGACCACCATCGAAGCCTACTACAGGTCTACAATGCAGTCACCGTTCATGAGCACTTTGACATCAGGCACGGTTTTCACATGTCGTTAGTGTATGGCGGTCCTATGCATGTTAGCATTCGCAAGTCACCGCTCTTACACTCGCTCGAGTCTTTACGCCCTATCTTGAAAGCGATCGGCCATAGACGGAGACGGTACTCAGACTTTGCTAGAGGCAGTAGTTCACATTCGAGTCAGTCAGCAGCAATCAGACAGAGGAGATTGTTAGTTTGCAACACCCTCATTTCCGTGTTTTTGTCTTTCCCTGCCAATAGCTCCCGCTCGTCTTCTTCTATCTCTGCCATGCATACCTATGCGTAAGTGCCTCAGCACTGTATTGTCTGTGGATTGGCCGAGTAAGAAGAAGGAGCCGGTGCCTGGCATTTTAGTTTGGGCTTTCTTATTTTGATTTTAGCTGCGGAGGATTATGGGAGGCAAGGGCTGATGTCAACGCTGGTCTGCCTTTTACTATGTAGACACTTCACCCGACTCAATAATCTTGGTCCGCAGTAGTTGCTAGTTGCTTGATATTATACGGAGTTCGGTTACGCTCTTGATCGAGATTAATGCCTGTTGTTTGTGAAGTGATTGTCACCATTCGCTTTTTGCAGTTCCTACGGCCTTGGGATGCTGCACCGCCCGCACCCTCGTGTCGATACCCACGCAATATCACTCTTGCCTGAGGGTACCGTTAAGTGTGGAGTGTATGTATAATCTAGGAGCAATGGATTTTCCATGTAGGTTGGCTTCTAGTGGAATTTTTACCCCTTAGTCCGCTTTTATGAAGTGTAATTTTTTCTTGGGGACAGATTCCTTGACTCTCTCGTTGCTGCGAATTGATTTACCGTCGCCTGTATCCAACAAACGGAAAGGGTTCACACTGCTTCTTTGAGACATTATCTTTGCACTTGGGTACTTTTTACTGTCCATAGGATGTAGCGTTTCGGAGCCTTGATCCCAAGCGCTGTGTGCAGTCTAACGACATATGAGTGCTTCAGCACGTGGTAAAGAATTGCAAGAGAGAAAGGCGGGATTTCATCTCATCTCTCGGCTTCTACAGCGATATTTGCAAGGGAGTGGTCAAGGCTTGCGTGAAAAATACTTAGATTGATGTTTTGCCCCAAGTATATCTCCAACGTGTTCGCCAATCGGCAAATGTAAAGACTTGTATATTTGGTCACCTCTTATGGCGTTAGTTGTTGGCTCTCGCATGGCTGTTGGTTGTAGTTGCTTTGTAACCTTGATAGGGGTTACACAGATTGTATCCAGTTAGTCCGCTATTACACGCCGAATCCAAAGCCACCGCAAGTCTCCACCCGTCGGGCGACCAACGATACAAGTCCGCCAGTGTATCCAAGATTCATCTCCAGCACAAAGCCCAAGTTAGAAGCCTAGTTCATTTTCTCGATGCATTGTAAACTCCTACTTCCAGCTGGCCTGTTCCGGCCATGCACCCAATACAGCCTCGAGGAAACCACCAATGTTTCTTCACCGGAATATCCCAAGGGGAGGTAGTCGCCAGACATTCACAGCAACAGACAGCCAGCTCGTCGAACCTCCGCCATTTGCGATGTACCGCAGCGACGAATGCTATGTCGTCATATGATGATCGGAGCGACCATGGAGCCAGAAATCGGCATCGGGTTTCTGGAAGATGGGTAGAGGTTCTGAGAGCACAACATTTGGTGTTGTGTTAGCGAGAAATTCTATGCTCGTGGTTGGAGCCAGCTATCACCTTTCATCACCCCCAAGCGCGGCAGCTCTAGTGAATACACCCGGTCAGGTGGAGATTGGCTTATCGGAGCTTCTCGAAAAGACTTTTCTAATAAAAGTTTGTTTTTAATAAGTCTTGAGCTCCCCTAATATATTTGATCCTCGCTGCCTACAACTACTATAGAACTGTGCTCTTCTACTTCTTAACATGTCCTTAGACAACCTGAACTGTACAAGGATAGCATTCATTGACCCAATTATTGTCTTGGGACATAAACATACGCAGCTCGCTTTCAACACCATTCCCATACAAATTTATATGTGGCGGAGTGTATCCGCGGTACCGATCACGAGATATCGGCATATCAGATGCCTAGATGATTTCGCAAACTATTATAAGTAATGTACAATCAACGCCAAGCTTTCTCGCAACAGCCGTGTATGTAAAAAATTCTGCAGACTCCAGGTATTCCAAAGCTTCCTCAATTGCTAGTTTGCGAGCCATATTGGTGGAGTTATTCAACTGCAAAAAAAATAAGACAATTAGTGTTGTGTGCGCCAGGTGGGACCGTGCGCGAGGTGGTGGGTACTTAGGGCGGGCGGGTGTACTTTTCCCAGAATACTTTCCTTCCCTTCTGCCACAATTACTGCCAAAGAAGCTTCTATCTCAAAAATGACTAAGAGACACGATCACATCGCCTTTCCCTGGCTCTCGTTGCCTGCAGATATCCGTCTTTTGATCCTCGACGAAATCTCAGGCCAGAAACATCGTGGCTGGGCTCAGTGCGCAGCCGTCTGCAAAGAATGGCAGGCCATTCTTGAACCCAAGAATTTTTCCCAACTAGCATTGCAGCCATCCTGTCTAGTCGAACTGGAAACCCTCGTTATCCGACAAAGGCCTCTTGTCCAGCACATCTGTCTCAATATCGACCTTCCTCGATACGCCTGTCGCAGTTGTAAACGAAACGCCACCATGTCCAATCGTAGGTCTACCATTTTTAGGAGGGCTATCCTAAGGCTCTTTTCTATCCTGAGTACCTGGCAGCCTACAGGTCGGTTGACACTCGAGCTGAGCGCATCTTCACCGAGTGACTCACAACATTGGTTCAAGAACTACTGTTTTGGACCCGGACATGAAGACACAAGAGACTGGACCCAACAGGAGAAAGCTATCAGATGGCACGACCCAAAGCACGGCTGGGTTGATGGTCAGCAGGTTAAGACTCCCGATCCGCCCGCTATTTTGCGCCTCTTCTCTCCGCTCTGCTTGAACGCCCCCCAAACTCTCCCTGTCGTTCATGCCGTTACAAGCTTCTGCATACGTCGACAACTTCGACATGAGCTTTTTCCCGAAGTACTAAAGGCCTTGTGGGAGAAACTCCCTCGGCTAGAAAGTATAGTCTACGAGCTGTGGCGTGCCCGGCGACACCACTACCAGATTGGATGTGCATATGGTACGTTTAACCCTATATCATATTTTGTTATACGCTTTTGTGTTTATACAAGTAGAAGGGATTTACCTGTTCTGTTGAGATTATTTTGTATTGGATCTTTGGTGTAAAATCAACGAAACCCCCCCCTATATCAAACACGTATTTGATTTCCTTCTGACATCTTGATAGAACTAGCCTCCTTAGTCCAGAGCAGTGTTCCAAAACGCGTCAAAAGAGTATCTATCTTCAAGGACTTCAACAACCAACTTGCACTGGCACTAAATAACGCTACGCCACATTTAGGCCGAGATATCGAAACTACCTCAGCTGTAGATCTCAAGCTAGCCAAAGCGTTTGCCGCCAAAAGTCACCATCTGGAGCACCTTTCTATTTCATACATGATCGACGCCCAGCAGTTTTTCACCTCATGCCAGCAGCTGCCATGTACCTGGAATCTCCTGCAGTCGCTGACACTCACATCATCCACACTGGCCCGGACAGCTCCTCATCAAAATGTTTATACACTGTTGCGAAACGCCAGTTCGATTGCGCTGAAGATGCCGCAGCTCAAAACCATGGTGCTCTGGAACAGTGAACCGGGACAAGCCTGTGCGGTAATTTATCAGCGACGTACTGCAAGTGCAATGGCTACACTTACATGGCGTGGTACATGGAATCTTGAGTTCAGTGATGATGTTGTTGAGTCCTGGAAGAAGGTTTCCCCTGGTCCCTGCTACCTACGGTTGGAGAAGGAAGCATTACGCGACGTGGATATCAGGTCCCATGGCGATGCTATTCATCATCTGCGCTTACCGGATGGAGTTGTTGATTCAGCATCACTATGTCAAATACGTCACGAGGGAATGATGCAAAGAATGGCCTGATCAGTGCATTTGTACAGATTTCTATCTACTTGCTGGCTGGTCTTGGCTTCGCTGACCAGCCCGCGAACAGGCTGCGCTACTGACCCAGGACACCACGTGAAGGTGCCAGCCAATCGTCCTGGTAAAGAAGAGAAGAAGAAAGGCAGTGGAGAAAAAGAAGAGAAGAAAGGGAGTGGAGCAAAGAGTAGAAGTAGAAGTCAAGCCGAATGATCAAACACAAGAAATGAAATTATTACTTACAGTTATGGTCGGCGAGCGGCCTCGTCCACGACTCTCTGAGCCCGATCCAGGTTCCGTGCCGCCCGATCCACAGCATCACTTAGCCGGATCAGGCGATATCCTCGCACCTCGTTGTCGAGGGCGGCGCGCTCCGCAGCGGAGGCTGCGGCGTAATCAGCCCTGGCTCGGGCGAGGGCGGCGGCGGGCGAAACGACGCGACCAGATCGGAGCGTCGGCCTAGGAAAAGCAGTTAGTTTGAAAGCCATGTCATGCATCTGCAGCAGCAAGATCATAGACAATACGGAGTCTAGATCCAACTTGCTTCAAAGACGGGCAGACCGTCCGATGTCGGGGCGATGATAATGATTAGGAGGAGTGTCTCAAGCGATTTAAGACCCATGAATACTATTTCTAGCGTAGACTGCACCTTGCTATTCGTTCTCTTATCTAGAAAGGAATTTACGTGAAGGCAAGCAAGGAGGAATCTGTACCTAGTAAGCTAGTACTTACTACCTTAGTAAGCTACGTGGAACACCTACATGCCGTGCACCCCTTCTACAACCTAATCCTGGATCATGTTTTGTAGTGTAGTATCTCGCTGGACGCACTTGGGCAGCCGGTAGATTTGGTCGGCCACAAAGCGCCTCATGTCATCGTCATTTGCCCGTACTTCTATCATTAACACCTCTCTGAACTCGTCTACGATATCTGCGAGAAAGCGTGAAGTAACCATAAGGCGCAAATCAGTCTTAGCTTGTAAAGCTAGGAGCTAGGCCAGAAACAGGCAGCGAATGCCGTCGCTATCAGTACACTCGTCCAAAGTATCGACTACAATGTGAACAGCCCGGTTCCGGGTATTCCTAGGCAGAACAGTGTCTCCTTTGACCGATAAAGCCACTTTGCAAAGGCTGGGTCGGCCTGTGCCTTCCTGTCTAATCGAGGGTCGCTCGACACGATCAAGACACTGCTGGAAGAAGGAGTCGATATCGATGCTCTGGACCCTGATAACGACTCGCCAGCCATGATAACCCTTGTGTGTTGAAAACATTCAATCTTCTCGTACCTGATACATACAGACGCAATGTTGAATCAAATTTTGAAACAGTAGAGAGAACATTGCGCGTCTCATAACCTGGACTGTGAAGTGGCAGCCGAGTCCATTAATTCTCCTGTACTGATATCGTCATATGATCGACGAAGATTTGGGGTGAGCTAGTTGAACATGTCGATAGAAAGAGGTTGAAGGGGGTTTATATTAACGCTTTACACGAGGGCCACGATATGAGGCACTGTTTCGACTATTGCCGGGATCTCTAGTATGTTGGAAAAATAGAGGCGAAAGAAGAGGAAGTGAAATTTCTTGAGATGATGAAGGCGTTCAAGGAAATGCCTAATTGATGACGACTTTGAAACCTTCATGTTTGTTTTTGCTCCTATTAGGATGCTCGAAAATGCGTATCCGTCATCACTCTACGTCAATATTCTTTAAACCACCCTGCCGCAACCAATATCTCTCCCATGCTTTTTTCCACCTCACTTCTTGCAATTCCTTCAACCATTCCTTCAACCATTCCTTCACCGGCAACTCTTTCTCTTCAATCATTATATTTCCATCCTTAATGCCCTTCCAACCCTTCATAGGGCCTTTGATGTAGCGATGGTCATCCCCGCAAAACGTCATCGCAGCCTGAGTATCAGCGCCGGGTTCATTCCAAGACATGCGCTTCGCGTGGCACCTGTCATTCTTGTTAGCAGGCTGTATATATATCTGAGCAAAAACATCTCCAACATACGGTTCACACAGATCGATGTTGGGGCATATGAGGCAGAGGT
This sequence comes from Herpotrichia juniperi, assembly GCA_014905255.1. Lineage (NCBI taxonomy): Eukaryota > Fungi > Ascomycota > Dothideomycetes > Pleosporales > Melanommataceae > Herpotrichia > Herpotrichia juniperi. Next base: position 309,302 of record BLYF01000068.1, read on the forward strand.
AGAATGGCTCGGACCAGGACTCGATTGTACGACCGCAGTTACCGTCGCATCCAATGGAGTAATGTCCAAGATCCTGATCAGATTCTTTGGCTTTGGAGTCCGTGGGTAGATCTGAAGCACTCTTTTCAGGTGTAGACGGCTTCTCCTGCTCTGCCGGCGCCGCGATGGGTGGTAAGTCATGGGCCACTGCCTCTAGATGTACAGTAGTACAGTCATTATTTTCCTTCAAAATGCCCTCAGACTCTTCACTGTTCACCACAGTGATGTTCGCCGTGACCTCTTCCTTAGCGCCATGGGCGTCACTAGTCTCAGATGGGGCTTCAGATCCATCCTCACTGCCTTGAAAAATCGTTCGGTCCATCACTGAGAATTGCGACGAGATGGCGATACGGGCATCGTACTCGAGACCGTCTAACGAGCTCAGCACCTTGGCTAGTACAAGACAAGAGGAAGTCGTACAGACGAACAAAGTACGTTAGTATAGAGAGTAAGACTACAGGTTAGAGAGATTCTTGCTGTCAATATTGATACCTACAGAAAGGTGGCTTAAATTGGCAAAAATGATACATTTACTCACACCTTTAAAAGAAGACAAAAACATACAATAACAGGGATTCGCTAATGGTCACCCACTTAACTACTAATCCGCCGGTATTATGCTTAAATAGGGTTGGGCAAACGGGAAGCCTTGTTGTCTTCTGCTGCCATAGACCTACTTAAACTGTTTACAGAAGACAAAGGCCGGTGAACAGCCCCGTGCAGAAAGTTGGATACTGCTTGCAGTGAGACGAGATCCAAGCTTCGGTCAACCGTTATTGGCTTGCTGGACTATTGCTAATGGTAACTACGATTCCGCATTCTATATTGCTAAAGTAGCGAGACATTCGTGGGTGCGTGGAGGAGCGGTGTGTCAACAACTGGTCAGACCCGTGCTTTGAACGAAACAGTGCTTGCGTTACAGCCGCCTGCTCCGTAAGAGTTGCAGTGTTAGCCCACTAAAAAGATGGTTGTTGAGAGACACCCACCGGAACACTCGATTTGTTTCAAAGAATAGACTGTCAGCCTAGGAGAAGCCCTTGTGACGAGTTATAAGCACTTAGATGCTGATATATCAGTTTGAAAGCTGACTGTTGATTTGCGCCCTCTCTCACCGGTTGCTTCCAGCGATCCCAACCTATGCGTATCATAGGTAAGATATTCTTCTGCTTTTTAGCCCCACAGAATATCACCCAGGAAACGTTTGTCGAATCAAAGTCTAGCAGCTCGCAAGGTTTGAAGCCTCTCGCAGCGTCATGCAGGCGTACTTTAGTATGCGACATAAATGTACCACTGGGGTCTCATAATTGGCTCCAGTCAAGATTTTCAGTGCATACGAAAGCTCTTATCGATCCTCCGGTGTACTTAACCCCAAGCGCTTATTCCTCACCGGCCCAAGCCTTCTCCCTTAGCCAGCGGCAAAAGAGCGCATTCCCAAGTAGTGGTCGTTCGCTTCAACCCTTGCAGCCCTGCCACGATGAGCTCGGAATTTATTTAAATAACCCTTAAGCTTCGCGACGGGTAATGGTATGCTAGCTGAAAATCATGTCAGACCCGCTATCAACAGTGGGAAGCATTGTAGCGCTCCTCGGCGCATTCGCGAAAATTGCCAGCCAAGCAACCGAATTCATCGTAGCGTACAAAGATGCTCCGACAGAGCTAATCCTCTTAGCGAACGAAGTCAACGATATCACTGTGGTCTTGGATCTGATTCGCACCCATCTTCCAACGCTTTGCGCTCAACATGACTCCAACACCGATCCCGAAGCACTTAGAATATCGGGACACGCCGCTTTATCACTATATCTTCGTCTTGTTAGTAGTAAAGCTATCGAACTTGACGTTTTCATCCAGTCGATCACTGCAATATCTGTAAACCACGGGCCTTATAGTGTCGATATCGATAAGCTTGGCTGGGCTTTCAAAAAGAAAAAAGAAGCGACCAAACTTCGGGAGCAATTGAAAAATTTGAAAGAAAAGCTACACGGGCTGCTCAATGTCAGAACAATGTAAGCTCTAAACCTCACGGTCTTATTTGCCACACTATCTGAGTCGGGCGTAAAATTCGCACAGCTAGCTTGATCCTTTGGCTAAGCGGGCTCAGGTTATCCGTTGGTCGAATCGAAGCTGTCCTCGAGCGAATCATGAGCACTTCCAATGATGAGCGAACTCGCCATGGGGAGAAACTCGAAAGCATTGTTGAAAAGCTCGATCTCTGCACATCTCAGCTCTCAAGCAGACAGCTAGCGGTAAACGCAAATCAGACCCGATCTACGATTCACGAAACACTTCCATGCGCTGGGCACACTTCTCAAGCCAACAGATCCCCGGATTCATCTAACACACCTATTTTCCTGCAGATGCAAAGAAGTCCATCCAGGGAATGTGAAGGAGAGTGCGATTGCATCTGTCACCTGCGGTCTAGATCATGGTGGCGGTCACCCATAATTCTTCAGAATGTTCTGGGATTCTACTTCCTGACTTGCTCGGGCATCTTAGGTCTTTCTCTCATGAAGCCAGCATGCACTTCAGCTAAATGTGAAAGCTTCTCTACATGCGATCTGATGGTGACATACTGTCTACCGAAGTGGTTAATGATGAAGGCCGCCCACTTTGCGATTCGCAAGAGCGAGTATGGCGAGCCCCAGGCCGCCCTTTTCATACAAAGACGTACCGCCGAGTTCGCTTTCAACAGCATTTATCATAGGGCGCAAGAAGGCGACGTTCTCGGTTTGGAGAAGGTATTAGTCAGTCATGGAGCGATGCCGAACGATGCGGCTGACACGAACGGCTACACTGCACTACATGTAAATGACCCTTCAGCCCACTTTGCCTCGGACTAACTTCCCCATCTGTAGTTCGCTGTCGCGGCTGGCAAGATAGATGCAGCTAGGTTCCTGATACAGAATGGCGCGAAATTGCATCTAGGGGACAACTGGGGCATGTAGGTAGGAAGAACTTGATAAGTCGAATATAATGCTAATGGCTACCTGTAGAACTCCCGTCCAATCGGCCTGGCAACTGATTCTTCTCCAATCGTTGAATGAACCAAAACGCGAGCGTCTCAGAGATCTCTTCCCTGAAGCTTCAAGCGTCAGGGCATTTCACTTCTCGGACATTCACAAAGCCGTCCTGAAGATATTTCCTGGGCCACTGAACTTGAGATTGCTAGTTCTAAAATGGCGAGACCAAGTCAACTTCACTGATGCTTGGGGCCGTACACCTCTTCACTGGGCAGCATATAAAGGCGACATAGCAGCTATTGAGACTCTCCTACTCGCAGGAGCGGAGGTGAATGCCCGCGATCAATCCCAAAAGGCCTCTATTCATTACGCCGCGTATAATTCAAGCGACACACCGCTGCAACTTCTCCTAGCTGCGAATGCAAATCCTCTTATTGAAGACGAGGAAGGTTTAACAGCCCTCCATTGCGCAAGCTATAACAGCATCACTCACGTGCAACTACTTGTCAATTCTGGTTGTCCAATTAACGTAACCAACAATCGTGGAGCCATACCTCTGGCCTGGGCTGCAGCGGCGAACAAAGTCGACATTGGCGAGTACCTCATTGCATATAGTGCGGACATGAACAACAAGGACAAGCTCTTTGGAAACCCTATCATATTCACTGCAATCTCCTCAGGCGCTGACCAATTTCTGGAGATGCTTCTTGATCGTCATGCAGATGTAACTCCCGTCAATCGTGCTGGGGAGACACTGCTGCACTGTGTAGCTCGCTATGGCCGCAATACTCGTGTATTTGACATACTTAACACTAGAATCCAGCAGGTCAGTGTTTTAGACGTTGATTGTAAGGATTCTAGTGGAAAAACTGCCCAAGAAGTTCTAAGGGACCGCATTAGCGCGCCTGACGGATTCGATTCTCGATTCGAAGCGCTACTTGGGAGAATATTAGAACAACAGCGGGACAGTGGAGCAAGAGGGTCTTTTCATATTGATCCCAAAATTCGCAGAGCTAAGGAGAACACAAATTCATATTCTCTTATATGGCTACAGATGGCTGTCAGAATTGGAATGAGGGCTTTATTGTTATTTTTCTTTGTCATCGTCATTCTAAAACGCCTCGGCGGATTATATCTATCGGCTTGACATGCGAGTAGGTTAGAGGTTGGGGTTGTAGAGTAATCGTTTGTTTATATTATGTGTCCACTCTGCTAAGATATCTCCTCCATAGCCGCACTGTAACGGTTCTCCCTAGTTCTATCGGCCATGACCGGTCCAGGACCGGCCCATGCCCGGATCTGGTAGATCCCCAACCCTGTGACTATAGTCATTCCGTTATTGTTAAATTTCTTCATATATATAGTAGCTTACTCAAATTGCATGCAATCATCTTAGTTATTTACATAGTTCCTTGCCTACGTGACTCATCGGTACTGTTACACGCACTTATTTGATTTTTGCTTGGTGGGGGATGTAAAAGTGAAATCTACGAGAGTTGGAAGAGAGGTAGACGGGCATGCTGGGACGAAGCACAGGTTTCATAGCGCCTGTATGCCTTCAAAGAAGCGCATAGTGTGGTTTACGGCTGAGAGCGAAAGCCTGAGTACCGCATCCTGAATTGTGACACAATGCCTGTTGACAGATTCCGGTAAGCCTTACGCATACGTCACATCAAAACAAAGAACCCAACACGAGATTACGAGAGATGGCATAACGGACAGGGGAACTTATTTTCATGATCCTTTGGTTGTATGTGGAAGATTTGGCGCATTATGTGAGATATAATACAGCCCTAAGCGGACGCCAAGACTATGTAAGCGCGTTTTGGCGCTAACATTCTATCCTCATTCACGCAGTATTCTCACCTCAAGAAACTCTTTAGTTAACAGGCCCTAGATTCAGAGTGGGCCCAGGAAACTATAAGGACAAAGACAAAGACGAAAACGTCGTGATGGCTATGGATCCTACGCGACGGGCTCATGGCACGTAATTACGGTGCGCACTATGCCACCGCCATTTATGTTCACGTCCGTCTCCATAATTGGCCCACCCAAGCTCGTTGTAGACCCATGTGTCCTTGGGTTCTTCAGGTTGCTGATGATATGAACCGTCGCCACGAATGTAAGCATATCCAACTCCATCTGCCTTCCAATATGGGTCGGAATCGATGTTTGGGAAAAGTGGCCATCGACCGACTTCCAAGTGAGTGATGCTTGGCTGATCGAAGGCTTCATGATGAGTTGTTGGATTGCGCTGCAAGAAGATGTCGACCAGGTGGTTTATGAGCCCGGCCGTGTCGCATATGTCATTCGAAGGGGAAACATGGATCACGTGGCGGTTAGGGTCAACGTGGAGGATTCTAAAGACGGGAAGAGTATAGAAGTAGCTGGGAATATGGAGAATTTGTTTGAGGGTTTCTTGAGATGTATACCGGATAAGTACTAAAAGGCCGAGGATGCGGAAAGAAGTGATATTTTGTCTCGCTACGTTTAAATACGTTTCAGACAGTGCAATGCGCATAGATATCTACGTTATGAGTCCAGTGAAGATGCCGCATTCGCCTATAAGCAGTCCTGCCACGGATATATGAGCTGGATGACTATGTGTGTCCAAGTGCATTGTAACACATTAATGCCAAAACCAATGGATGTACAGGTGTAGTTCTGTTAGTGAGCCTGTCGAGCTGACAACAAGACATCCATTAATATGAAAGCCGAAAGATGAGATCACGATCAATAATCAGGCGACGCAGTGTTTTGGTAGTTGGTGCATTGGTGTGGTCGTCTCATCTATTGCCTAGAGGGCATGCGTTGTAGTTTTTGCACCTGTGGTATACGATGCTATTGCTGCGAATGGAAAGACTGTGTTTTCGGTACCAACGTTACGATACAAGCGACAGCTAATTCAACACGCAGCCTCAATCCAACACGAGCATCTCTCAATGCAGTTTTCCAACTGTCTTTGGCTCTTTCTCGGAACGTCGTGCCAGCGATTTCCTGCAAATTATGACACCGGCGCAGGGCAGGAGTGCGATGGACAGAGTGGCTAACAAGCTGAAGGTCTGAAAGCATTATTAACCTAATACGGATAGCACTAAACCTATCAAGGTAGGTATTTGGCCGAATTAGGCCTCGATCAAGCCAATCCAGACCCTCCAGCTTGCTTGTTGGCAACTCTAGCGACGGAGAAGGTCGTGCAAAAAGAGGGACGTGTATCGCCCTTCTCCGCGGACTGAGAGTTAGACATGCACTGCTAGTGTCGCGGATAAACTAATGCAACGAGTTATATTAGAACAATGGACAAAACGCCTCTGTTGCAGTATAGAATATAAACACATTATCTGCGCGTACACACTACCTAAACATCCATAGCCTCCATAGTACACAAGGGTTCAGCGCTCATAGCCGCGCCGACACCGACGCATCGAGACCCCGAGCTATGCCTCTAGATATGTGGTCTGAGATGGCCATATTCGTAACCATGGGGTTCACCCCACTCGCAGAGGGAAACACACTCGCATCTGCTATGTACAAGTTTTTGGTGCCCCAGACGGCGCCGTGGGGGTCTACGACGCCTTTGGAAGCGTGATCGGACATGCGGTTTGTGCCCATCTGGTGGGGCGTCAGTGTTTTTTCTTTCATTGCACGAGCGGGCAGGGCAGCGTGCGTTGGCGCGGGGTTAAATGTGGGGGGCGAGGGGACAGGGATAGTTGGGGAAGAGGCAGGGGTAGGGAATAATTGGGGAGGAGGCAGGGGTAGGGAATAATACCTGGTGAGCGGACACAAACATGCTGTCTGGGCTCGGGAACCCAGCGTTGCGGATCTCGTCGAGCCAGGCCTGGAACTCGGCGTCGTTGATTCCATCGCCAGCGTCTTCGGCTGTGCGAACGAAGGTCGATACGCCAGGAATTACGGTGAATATCTCCGTCGCCCCAGTCACGTACTGCATCTTCGCCAGCGCTACTAGCCCCTCGATGATATGGTTCTTGTCGAAGTTCGACGTCGTGTATTTGAATCGACAGCGGCCGTCGACAGGGTCGGGATACACTTGCCCAGTGTCCCGGTCGCGGGCTAGGGATATGTATCCGCACATGTGCTTCATCCGCGCCGCATTCATTTTGTACTCGAGTCCAGATTTCCAGGGAAGCCATATGAGCCAAGAGGACGGAATCATGTTTGTAGCTTCGAGCTTGACACCATGCCCCTTCCCGTCGAGGTTTTCGTATTCGGAGACTACGGAGGTGAGGATCGCGCCTTCCCAGGGCTTGATGTCTTCCTGGTAAATAGCGCCAACTAGTGATACCGGATGGACATAGAGATTCCGCCCGATGTGGTGGTTCTTTAGTCCAGATCTTAGTAGGAGAAGAGGACTCTGCATTGTCCCTGCGCTGACGATGACCCGTTTCGCCTTGATTATCACTTTTCGGGTGACGAGGGGAGTGCCAGAGACGCCCCCCTGAGCATCGCGGGAGACCCATGTTCCTCTTACACCTGTTGCTACTTTCTCGCCATTTGTAGACGCGAAGAGGATTTCCTCGGCGTGGAAACCTTCAATGAACTTCGCGCCCGCCTTCGCTGCGTCTGGAAGAAACGAGACAACGGGTCCTTGCTTCTCGCAGGATCCGCAGCCGAACGTGCAGTGTCCGCAGTAATGTTGTTTACCGCCTGTATTTTGCGGGACTACTTTATGCGTGTACCCCAGTTTTCTCGCTCCCTCCATTAGAAGCTGATTTGACTTGTTCTGCTGAATGTGATCCGTTGATACCCCCATCCTCTCACAAACGCGATCTAGCGAACTCTGGAATTCTGCTGATGTGAAAAAAGGGAGACCAGTATCTGCCCACTCTCTCCGCACGAAGCCCTGAGTTTGGAGGGATGCGGACCAATTCACTGTTCCACCACCGCCAAATGCCTGGCCTGCTACCACGGAGACAGATGTGTCGTCCGAAGAGATGAATGCGCCGTTCATGAAGAGGTGATTCCAGCCGTCTGCCTCAGACATGGGGAAATGGTCGGGTGTCCAGTGATATGCTTTTTCTGCGACTATAACCCTATTCCCCGCCTCCGCTAGATTCTTCGCACAAACGCCGCCTCCACACCCAGATCCTATGATGATGACGTCTGTCTCGATCACTTCTGGTTTGTCTCCAGGAGGGATTTGAATAAACTCATATTCAAAGCCTTTGCCAGTTTTCATGCCTACAGGGATGCGTGGTACGCCAAGGATGCGGGGCAGGGTGGGAGAGATTTTGATCCAGGTCTGTTTTGAGAGCATGGTCAGGGAGCGGTAAAGTTGGCGGAGGAGGGGAAGACGGGCGGTGGCCCAGGACTGGATAATGAGTTCGCGGATGTCGGATGGTTGGTCTGAGATTGGGGTTATATAGCCCGTGAGGAGGAGCGAGCCAGCCCGAGTACTGAATCTTGTTAGAAATAACGAGAAACAGCGGAGAGTGGGTAGAAGGTTTAGGACGGAGTTTTATTTTTTCTATCGCCATATCTGGAAGAATAAATCTTGCGGCGAATGCAGGAGGGATAAGTTGGGAAGCAAGAAACAAAGTGTCCTTTTAAGAGTGTTCTAGATAGGTGTATGCTTCATCACAGAGAGAGGATAAGGAGCACACAGATGAAAGAGAAAGAGGTTGATATAGACGCTAGTATGCGAATCGCAATGTGGCCAACTTACTTCAAAATATTCATCACCAACAACAACTCTTTCTTCGTACTCATCGGCATATAGCACGCCACCAGTCTCCACAGGCTTTCCCGAAATGCCGGGTTGCTACTCGCAGTCTCCTCTAAATACTGTTTCGCCACTTCTTCCCCGTTTAGCTCTGGAGTTAGCTTCTTCAGCGTGCTGATAGCGCTTGTGTACTCTATTTCTGTGGCCGGTATCTCGGTTTTCGTCCTCGCTATGGGCATTGGCTTGATAGATGGGATGATGGCATCTGTGATGGCAAAGAGTGTTTTCCATTGTGCAGCCGTCAGTGGATCGTCTGTTGGCAATGGAGGCAAAGGTGCCGCCGTGGGCGAGACAGGCTGGGTCGTGAGCGCTGCCATGGTGGATGGATGTGTGATTGAAGGTTAAGCTGTCAGCTCTCAGGGGTACTTGAAGCTTTGCATCGACAACAATGCGGCGCAGTTGGTTATGTACCCCAGGTCTCGAGCTGACTTCCCCGCGTTCTGGGACGAGTGTCGCAGCACCTCATTGTGGAGGACGTGCACATGAAGAACCGAGGCCGAGGCTGTTTGAACGAAGAAGTGGCGCCCGGATATACGTTTCTCCACTCCGGCGACATGTTGTCCAACATTGTCGCTCCATGCTTGGCTATTTGGAGGAGGAAAGGAGAGCGCCGAAGAACGCGAGGCATCGGTGATGCAGACGCTAGAATGGGTACTATATGCACAGGATATTTTGGTATGGGTTAGTAAGATGGCCCTGTGATTGGTGCATGATTCGACGTTGGGCAGCAACGCACGGGAGCAGACCATCGCTAGCTCGCGAGCGCGTCTATTTCGAGCTTGGCTCGGTGGAGCCGCATGAACATGCCGCATCTGAGCGACCTCTACCGGCACCGTCACGTCAGACCCTGGTGCAGGTTGCCTCTGCAGGCTGCCTTTTGCCCCCCGCCTGTTCAGGCCTGGGCGGCATCAGCAGCGCTGGAAGAGGACACGGAATCCGCTGGCATGTGCCGGCAGAATCCAGAAACATTGAGCGATAGATGAGGTTGACGCGCATGTTAGACGCTGCCACGACGCTCTGGCAAGCAAATGGAAATTACGAAGCAAGCGCAGGCGATTGGCCAGAGATAAGAAATGGTGCACGGGCCGCAGCCGTTGCGGCTTCGCAGCTGGGCATTCGTCTCGCTGCGCGGTCAGTCCAAAGCAGACAAGCACGACGACAAGGAGCGTTGCTGTTGTGGTGACGGGCATGGAGGATGGGCCATGGAGAATCACGGTGGGCATCGAGGCACAGACTGCGCCGACTGACTCAAACCATTGAGATGGTGACAATACAGTAGGAGCCCTTGCACCTGCACTTGCTCGTCTTGCTCACTTGCTGGCGGAATGCATCGGCGCGGCGTGCGCAGTTGCCAAAAAGATCCACTCGATGCAATCGGCAAGCCCGCCCGATGCTAACCCGAGTCCAGGGCCGGTTCATGCTAGACAGAGTGCCAAGCCTGCTCCATGGCCCATCTCTACCTCGCCATGCCCGCCCACGACGCCGTTCTTGAATTCACAGTGTCTGCAACTCCTCACCGCGCGAACCTCTTGCCTCGTGCACTCACCGCGACGACTCCACCGTCCTCCACGTCCAGACACACGCTCCACGATAGCAGCCCGACGATGCGCATTGCGCAGCCTTGAACGGGAAAGTTTGTGGCCCCAGCGTCTGCTGTAGAACCGTTCCCTACCCGCCTTATCGCCCACCGCCAGCAACAGCTCGTCAGCCTACCAATCGCTGCACAGCGACTACAATCGCAGAGCCACGGACAGTGTAGGGGGAGCACGTCGTGCTGCTGCAAAAGGCACTGATTGCTGCTTGGCCTCGTCCCGTCCTGCTGCTCTCCGTCCGTCTCGACACACTCCCATCGGACACGGTTGTCTCCCAGCTCTATCACCACGCACGCGAGCAATACGATACCTTCACCGCCTGCCGACGTCGTTATCGCACTCGCATCTTCCTCTTTCGCATCCACACCACAAGCTGCGAAATCTCCCTCCTCTTCCAGTGCCATTCCCTCGACGCTACTGCCCCGCCATCACAAGCATCATGGCAACCGACTACGCAACCATGGCCTCGCAGCCTGCCCACTACCAGCAGCACGCATACAAAACCTCGGCCCACTACTCACCTCTGGGCTCTGGCGCGAACACTCCCACCAATATATCGCCGACCTCGCCTCGCACCACACACGCCGCGCTGCACATCAACCGCGTTGTGCCCACCATCGAGCCACGCAAACCCCCGATATACGTGCCGGCAGCGTTGAGAAGGACCGAGAAACCGAGCAAGCAGTCGCCCCCGAGGAACGACTCTGCCGTGTCTACCCACAACAACAGCTGGAATGAGTGTGTGACGTCGCCCGCCGTCGACGGGACCGTCTCTCCCCTCTCGCGCATCATGACCGAGGACATCAACAGCCTCTACAACGATGCTCCGCTCTCGCCCGTCACCGGCCCGATTACCAGGAACCACTGGCAGGTACGTTGTTTGTCCTTCTCCATTCTTTTCATTCCCCCATGTCACTGCTAGCCATCCCACTACTGCAACCATGCCCCATCTGTCGCGTGCCTCGCGTGCGCAATATTTGCGGGTTCTGTTGTTACGTACATAGCTCGGGGTGGATCCTCTTAGCGTTGCATTGGCTCAGGCGCTTCCTTGCCTGTCTCCGCCGATTTCCGAGTTGCTACCACGATAAGCGCCAGCTCGGCCTGTCGTCGTTGTAACTCCAGAATGCGACCGAGGTGCACGTTGGGATAGAGTTGTGAGAGATGGAGGCTCAGCCGAACTCGACCGCGTCGCCATTTGCCGCGTGCGTTCCAGGCCCAGCCTTCGTCCTGATCGACTCCACCCCACGCTAGCGGCTGTGCGAATGCACGGTCGCCTGCATTCGTCACACGAACTCCCACGTCTTTATATATTGCTTTCTTCATCAAAGCTTTGTTCAATGACACTAACACAAATTGCAGTCGGATAGTTCTGCACCCGTCTGCTCGGCATCTGCCTGCCAAACTCCGTTTGGCTTCTTCAGCCGTCGCCATCACTGCCGCAAGTGCGGTGGTGTCTTTTGCTGGCAGCACTCGCAGCGCCTCGTGAAACTCGACGAGCACGCCACCTTCCATCCTGATGGGGTTGAGCACCGGGCTTGCGATCGTTGCCACAGCCAGTTTCGCGATTGGGAGCAGCTGCGTACTAGCCGCCACAACAGTGACAGCTCAGCTGAAATGCCTGCACCTGCCATGGATACCCCTATCGCGCCACAGAGGCCTGAGAACCAGCGTTACGGCAGTCTTGCCACGAGCCTCCAGAATGTGTACAATTGGAGCACATTCTGAGCACACAGATTGGTCTTTCGGGACTGAAATATACCCTCTCTTCCGGTGTCCTGGACAGCCTGGTACTCAAATCTCATGGGCCTGATGTTCAAATCTCATGGACCTGGGTTCTCGATTCCGGGACCTCCTCTTATACCACCCTATCTCTTATGATATCCAGGGCGGCCTGACATCCTTCACTTCATGGATCTGGCCTCCAATCTTCAACTCTTTCAGCTTCTCCAGAAGCATCTGCATAATAGCGTGGCATATCGGTTCCTGCATTGTTCACGCCTAGTGGATCATCGTCCATCTGCGACTTTAGCGTTTCCCTGTCTCTCCTTTGGTACCTTAGAAATACCAGTCTTGCTGTGTGTACGGCCAATGAGATATCCATTGTCGATTCCTCTTATCTAGACTTGCTGTCTTTCTGGCCTCGGTCCGCTCATATTCGAGCGTTGACACGCTGGTGTGGAATGGCGTACGATTGGGTTGGCGTTTAGGTGCGCTTTCTCTCGGGAGGCTCTTTGCTTATTTTTGACGGGTTTTATGGACGGCGTTTAATGGTCGAGGGGTTATTGCTCCGCGGCGCAGACCTATGATTTTGATGCGATTATTACGATTGAGGCTCCATGGTCGTGGCCATTGTGGTCGAGTCAAGTAATAGCGTACTTATGGTAGTACGGTTGATGAATCGAACAATATGCGTGTAACTTGGAGCTTCGAAAGTAAGGTTGTGAGGTGTGTGAGTGAGGCCGAAAAGTTTTCGAGGATCTCGAAGTTGTGTGACTCTTTGGAAGTGGAGCACCCTGATGGTGCAATTCGTATGGTGTGATGTGACGTGCTCATTTGAAGTTTTCGACCGGATTGAGCGAACCGCACGCGTGCTTGATGCTGATTCTTCCATCTAACTCTAGCGACGACGTACTGTCTAAAGGAATTAAGAGATAAAAGCATACCTTGTCAACATATGAGATGATATGGTGGGACGTGATGTGAGGCTCGGGCATTCTAAAGCAGCAAACTTGAAGGTTTGCACCTATATTAATAATCGCCAAGATCAAGCCGATGACCAAGACCAAAAGCAAAAGCAAAAGCAGAAGAAAAGAAACGAAAACGTGGGGAAACAGATCCTTTAAACGACCACAATATGGAGCTGGAGTGTAAGGGCGTGCAAGACATACATCAAACGTGGACGTGGACTTGCAGCGGAGTCAGCCCTACGCGTTCCGATTGGCGCAGTGCCTGGTGGAGCCGCGATTCAGAATCTCGGCGAAAAATGATGCCTTTTGTCACCACAATTTGACGTTCACCTCGTTCCACGACCGCGTCCGATCATACCGATACGATACTCTGAGAGACTGAGGGAGGAGGATATTTCGTTATTTGGGGAATATTGAGAAGGGGCAAGGCCCCGGGTTCGATTGTGAAGAGGAGGGTAG
>BLYF01000068.1:322801-378232 GCA_014905255.1 Herpotrichia juniperi
TTCGGAGCGAGGATGGCTTCCGAAAGGCGTTCCGAGATGGCGCCCACTACCACGGCCTCTCTACTTCCTACTGGGACTATGCATGGAGGGGTAACGAGTGGAGGTGGGACTAATGGGGTAGAGGGAGGAAATAAGAGGAGGAAGTTGCATGGTCGCGCCTTCTACGAAAGCATCGGGAGTCCAAAATTGGTGCTTGCGCCGATGGTTGAGCAGAGTGAATTTGTACGTCTTTAGAGTCCTTGCTCATAGAAATGAAGCTAATCATGTTGTTGTAGGCATGGCGACTCCTTACACGCTCCTTCCTCCCACCGTCCTCGCAGACGAATTTGCTCGCATATACACCTATGTTCCACTCGAAGATGTTCTCTGAGAAGCCCAAGTACCGCGACTCACATTTCCAACCACTGAAAACGAGTATACCGTCGCCGGCGGATACATACCATACATCATCAATACCCTCCTCGGAAAGACATCTGGACGGAAATCCCGAATGTGATAGACCACTCACAGTACAATTTTGCTCCAACGACCCCGACGATCTTCTCAACGCAGCAAAACTGGTGGCACCCTTTTGCGATGCGGTGGATTTGAATCTGGGGTGTCCACAAGGAATCGCGAGGAAGGGACACTATGGCGCGTTTTTGCAGGAGGACTGGGATCTCATTGCGCGCATGATCAACAAGCTACACCAAGGGCTGGATGTACCAGTGACGGCAAAGATGCGCATTCTTGAGACGCCTGAGAAGACCCTTTCATACGCGCAAACAATACTAGAAGCGGGCGCCTCGATAATCACCGTGCATGGAAGGCAACGCGATCAAAAAGGCCACAACACAGGCCTCGCAGATTGGACCGTCCTTCGCTATCTCCGCTCCCACCTCCCACCAGACACGGTAATCTTTGCGAACGGAAACGTACTCCAGCATGAGGACATCGCGGCGTGTCTGGATGCCACGGGCGCGGATGCGGTCATGAGTGCTGAAGGCAACCTGCACGATCCGACGATTTTTGCTGCTCCGCCAACCGTAGGGCTGGAAGGGAGAGAGTATTGGAGGGGTAGAGATGGGAAGGGGGGATATAGGATGGATGCTGTCATGAGGAGGTATATGGATATTATACACAAGTATGCGCTAGGGCAGGAGCCTCCGATGCGAAGGCCGTTGTTTCTGCCATCGGATCCAGTCGAAGAAACCATTGAGAAGGCGGAATCAGAAGACGATGGACCACCCAAGAAAAAACAAAGGCAGGGAGAGAAGACGCAGAAGGCACAAAGGACGACGAATCCGAACTTGACGGCCATGCAGGCACATTTATTCCATCTGCTACGCCCGCTGGTAGCACAGCATCACAACGTGCGAGATGCGCTAGCCAGGTGCAGAGTTGGGGATGTAGACGCCTTCGAAAACGTCCTCACGCTCGTCGAAAACGCCGTCAAGGAAGGGTTGATCGCCTACGAGGCAGAACACCCCGTCTCCGCCTCAGCAGCACCCACCAACGGAGCGTCCGGCTCTCTGCATACAGAACCAGAAACAAAACAAGACGAAGCAATACCGCAAGGGGAAGTAGACCCAAACGAGTCCTCCGCCGCCGCCATCGCGCGCTGCAAACGCCCTTACTGGGTCTGCCAGGCTTATGTGAGGCCAGTGCCTAAAGAGGCGCTGGAGAAGGGGAGTATGCAGCTGAGCAAGAAGGAGAAGAAGAGGTTGGAGAAGGAGGCTGAGGAGGCTAGAGCTGTGGGACTTGTGCCGGAGGGGCGGGTCGAGACGGAGGTTTTGGAAGTGGAGGGGGAGGGGAAGGAAGAGGTGGTGGAGATACCCAGGGACGGTGTGGTTTGTGGATGACTGTTATGGGGAATGGGTGGGGAGGCAATAAGGGATGAGATGTATGAATGGAATGAGATAGAATAGGGAAATGAAAACGATTACACTTTCGGTCATGGAATCAGACTAAGAGGAAAAAGGAGAGCGGTGTGGATATCTACGAGGAATAACAATAGGGGTAAAGCATATAGAGTAAAGGATTGTAATCTGGCCTTGTATGATACATGTTAGTTAGATTACTTCTCTTGTGGGTAATAAGCTGTCCACTTTGTCTCCTATTTTGCCATTTCCAATCTTGTTTACACAGTTGTTGTTGGTGAAGGTATCCATCCAACTAGCTTCAACATACCTTCACTACCCTATCTCTGATAGTCTAAACACGGATGTCTACCGAGCCCGTACCGCCGTTAACCATTAAGCCATTAGTCCCGCGGTCTGATTCGCCACGTTGCCGAAACGCATGCCTTCTGTATTCCTCAGGGTCCAAGCTTGGCAAGAAGAACGTCGTCATTTCAGCCAGGGTCGCCACTCCCTCACCACCTCACTCGCCCGGGCCACATATTTTTTCCCCTCACGATCAGCCGGCTGATCGCAGAAGAGTAGAGAATTAGTGCACATCGTTTTCGATTTCCCTGCTTTGAGACCCTGTGCCACACACATTCTGTCGGTTTATGCAGGCAGCAAGGCGGAGAAATTGTGATTGACTCAGAAACAGCCTCATCGCACCTGCGTGCTGCAACGGTTTGCTCCTATCGCGCCATCCTAGTACTCTAGCTCGACAGCGATAATCCATTCACCAAACTCTGACTCAGGCGGTTTCAGTCCAAAGACTAGATAAGAACCACGAGCGCGCCTCCTTTTCTAGACATAAACACCACGACCACTTCGCTCCCGACTCGATTCTGACCCTGATCCTAATCCGTTCGAAACTGATAAAAACGCCTCTCATCATGTCGGGCTTCGGATTTGGCAACCAGGGGACCGAGTTCTCCGCGATGCTGCCTCCACCAGGCGATGCTCTCAAAGACTACGATAACACCAAACCCCACAATCAGCAAGCAGACTCAATACCGCAAACCTTCATCGATGCAATGTCCGTGCGGGAAGAGGTCTACGGCGAGCAGGGTGTGCCCCTTGAAGCCGAGTTCGACGAAGACGATGCACGGAGCTGGCATTGGGTCGTGTATGCCTCTGTCGGTACATCAGCACGATCTCGTTCATCGTCCTCCGACGTGAGTGCTCAATCGCCAGCTTCCACTCATGAAGACGATGCTCGTCGAGCTTCTGCTACAGCATCGCGCGTTGCCGTCGGCACTATTCGTCTCATCCCCCCACCTCACGGACCGAACCCTTACATCGAAACGGCATCTCACAGGAATGGAGAGCGACATTCAGATGCTGATCCTCCACCTCACATAGAAAAGAAGCATCCGGCCGAGGCGTACATCAAGCTCGGACGTCTCGCCGTGCTGGCACCCTACCGTTCCCTCGGGTTGTCAAAACTCCTTGTCAACACGGCTCTCGAATACGCCTCGAAGCATCCAGAATCCATTCGACCACCAATTTCCCCCACAACCCTGGAACATGCCAACTTACATGGACAAGACGAAGAAATCGTCTGGAAAGGCCTCGTTATGGTGCATGCCCAAACCACCGTCGCCCCATTGTGGAAGAAGCACGGCTTCGCTGAAGAACTCGTTGGCGAGAGTGGAGAGGTGGAGATTAGTAAGGAAGAGCGGTGGATAGAGGAGGGCTTGGAGCACATGGGGATGTGGAAGAGGCTACGTGTCGATGCTGGAAGGTTGTAAACACCCGCCCGCCCAAACGACATTTTATCACATACTCAACCAAACCACCGGACCTTGAGGAGGCTGTTACTTATTGCAATCCTAGGCGCCGTGCGATATCTCACTCTATGGTCATAGGACCTGCTAGATTTGCGTAACGACTACGACACGGATCACCAACAAGTACAGCTGCCGACCCGCTGGCTGGATTGAAGAGTGCTCCCCGAAAAGTTTTGTTCTACACCACCCCACCATATGCGCAAATTACGAATGACTGGTTATATGACTGACGGAACCCCTGCGATATCCCTTATACCCCACGGATTTAATATTTACTCGATTCTAATCCCTCTCTTTACACTTCCTCTCATTTCCAAAACCCCGTCACGACTTCACGCAATCTTCACAACGAGTAGGACTGCAGGCGCGAGGCAAACGGACCTGGTGTCGCTGTTCCATGTGCTAGTTTACGAGGGGCCGTTGATGGAAGGGCTAGTCGCACATATCGACGGTTAGATTAGAAGGGAATCTACAATAAAAGCATGCTCTATTCTCTCCTCTCACGTCTGCCCCGTTGCACGCTGCTCTTATGTCATGTTGATCTTCTAACCATAGCATTGCATCTCGTCATACAGCCTTTCGGATAAGCTTGATAATCGACACCATGGCGGGCAAGTGCAGTTTTATATCGAGCAAAGGGGCCTTTGTAGCAGTGACGTTCAAAATTTTGGCCTATTGCTAGCATTGCCGGTACTGTGACCCCATAGCCGATCAACTACAAGTACCTAACGGCTCTACTGTCTAGCTATGTACACTTTGACAACATCTAGAATCCTGTATTCTCGCCTCTAATGTGTCAAGGTTTACACAACCTGCGTATATCCCCTTCTAAAATCCTTCTTGTGAAGAGATGCTTCGTACTGTAGAGTGGGGTAAACCGGGGAGCGGTTGCGTGTTTGTTGTGTGCAGTGGTGTGGGTAGTGCGGCCGTGGAAAAGAGGGAGAGGAAGAGGGAGAGGATGGCGAATAGAGAGACGTACATTTTGTGCAGCAGGTGAGATTAGTTCAGGAGGGTGGAGGGTGAGGAGACTGGGGGATAGAGACGACGGGAAAGCTTTTGGAATTCGCTGAACAAGATCTAACTCTCAAAGCTGGACGACGATGGTGATGTGATTGACAGCTCTGTGCTCAGTACTAGCCATGTGTCATGTGTTAGTTTGATAAATGAGAGTTTCTCTTGCCTGGTAGTGGCCACGAGATGGCAGATAGGGTGATCTGATAAGATGGGTTTGAGAGCCGGGGCTTGCGCCGTGGACGGGTGTGACTGTACCCGGTGACGCAGGGTATGAGGTGGTTGTACGCGGCGGGATACAGCGGGTCGGTTGTGGTGATGCGTACAATGGCTGTTCTTTGTGGTGATAGGGGAGAATTAATAGATGAACATGATAGATGGAGGAACAAGAGGTGTTTGAGTGAGATGTTGTCTTGTATCGGACGATCTGCTAATAATAATGTTACTAACTTGAGGGGCTTCGATTCTCTGGCGTGAACTCTTGAATGGCCTCGTAGTGCACTACGCGGACATTCCGTACAGACTTCTCATCCCGCCGGCACGATAGCAGCGCCAGTGTGCTTGGTCCGGTGTAGATTCTTGGTATACCAAGACCTATCTGTTTGTTAGTGACGCGTGCCCGTCAGATCATAGTAGGGCTCACTTTTGCAGTCCCATGCATGGTTTCAGAAATAGCTGACGTTTCGGACTTTGCACTTTCCTTTGCTGTCCCGGTGAGATGTTCCAGCTCGATGTCCCATCGGTTGCAGGAAAGTTCTGCGGTTGGTTTCTTCGAGGGGCGCCTAATAGTGCCCATGAAGTGCAAGAGTCTTGTGGAGAAGTGCATCGGAAGTTTCTTGTGAGTATTGAGCTGAGAGTGTTGACGGAAGTAAAAGTGATTTAGGGCGGGGATTTTCCCATGTCCTCTATTGAAATGTCGCGACTCATGTTCTTGTCTACATGCTATGTTTTAGCGGACCTACGTGTCACTGACGCTTCGCGGTTGTATGCCTAGGGTTTGAAGGAGAACGATCGCATTGATAGTTTGTTGGGACATGTGGGAGGGGACAATCTTGGAAGCTACAAAATTATGAGGCGGGCTCGTTCTTTTACCTATATAGGATAACATGTAGTGCATGCTAGCGTGATAGTGACCGTAGTGTAGTATTACTGTGATTAAAGAGATTTTGTTAGAGGTTGATGTGTAAGTTGTTCGTGTACTGTAGGCGAAAAGGTAGGAGAGCGTGCTAGCCTAACTTCGATTAACATAAGACGCGATATCACATGAGATGGATGTTAACCTTGGAAGTTTCAAACCCTCTCCAGCGTTCGCATTTGTCCATCCATTCTCCATCATTACATAGAGAGGAATGACCATTACTATTAATCGCACATGTCGCCTACGCACACCTTGCTGATTGGTGCCACGTTGAGGATTGCTCACACGCTTGGCTTTCACGTCCTACGGTACACCCGAGGATGGTAAAGAAGATTCTCCAGCAATTTGCGTGACCAGTGTCCCGGTGCTCGTCCATGGATTTCTGTATTTTCGGAGCCGGGGCTCCCGAAGTTTATCAAGGCGCGCTGCCGCAAGATGAGAAGAGAAGACGCCCTGAGACCAGAGGTAGAGAACCGAGTCGCTCGATTATAGAGTGGGCATGATGCAGGGAAGACGCTCATACCATGTCAAAGCTGCGGTTCCACCTTCTCGTGGACTTGATGCAGGGAAGACGTTGAACCCTTACTCACCAAAATGGAGAGTGTGGCTGATACATTCTAAAAGTATAAGGAGGCTTATACAAAATCCAACATGTCTCACCCCACAGTTTGGACACGACGTGATCGTCAGGCGAGGTTCACATGTCAAATATAAACCGCTAGTACTATCTAGGAAAGACAGCTGCATAGCGGGTCGATAACCTCATTTACGTTCTGACGGCATGCAGTTATTGCATCAAAGTCATGCTTTTGGGATCTGTCTGTCGTGATCCGTTGCGAGCAACAATCCAGGTCTACTCTCATTATCACGGCGAATGCCCTGAAAGAAGTCAAAAGGCCACGATTGAAGGCCAATGTGGTTTGGGCCGCGAAACCGGTGAGCTGAGCTGAACACACAGCTCTTCTAAGCTCCAACAAGGCGAAGGCAACAGACCAACGGCAGATAGGTCATCTACGCCGCACTAAGCAAAACAATATTTTCGCGCTTATGCAGGTCTTGGCTGCTCATCCGGCTTACGGCCCCACGATCTTGGGTACACCGGCATTTTGAATCTTGTGGAACGAGAGCTTCATCCAGAACGCTGCCTCTTCGCGAGCAACGTTCTCGCCCTTTTAGACTTGTACTTACGCATCGTGGCTTTTCGCTTCAAGATAAGACGTTGCTTTGTGAGCAGCGAATTTTCTGGCATGCATTTCCGCAACATAGAAGTCTGTCTCAATACCGGACCGTTGCATGGTCTGTTTAAGCTACCTCCAGTGACCTGGTTAGGGTAGCTGTCAGCAATCCGTCAATATTCTACTGTATCATCAAGATCGCATACACGACCTGTCAAGCCAATATTATGAACAATGCGCAGACTAAAGCTGCAGTCAAGGGTAATTACGTGCAGGGATGATGAGATACAGCCCTATGCAGATAACGCTGCGCTTGGCATTGGAGTTGCAGCTTTCAATATTGTGGCGCTGCTACAAGGATAAGACCAAGCTTGGGTAACTTGTGGGGTCATCAAGGACCTCCTGACTTTGCCGCTCCAGAAACATCGTGAGATTTATTCAGCTTGTACTTGGCGTAAAGGCGTGAATTCACTCTTCTCTATGGCAGAGTCTTACCGCAAAGTCGATGCCGCTTACTCTGAAGCAAGGCTCGTCTTGGATTCAATACGCGAACTCGAGACACTATGAGTTGGCAGTGAGGAAAAGGCTACATGGGGCTCTTGGCCTGTCTGAGTCTCTATCTTCTCGATACACAGTTTGTCATGGCTTTCTTCGAGCCGCAGAAGGTGATTCGGCACTTTGCGAGCTGCGTCAACTTACACGGCATGTATTCTGGGCCATGTGGTTTAATCGCCGATTCCCAGTTAATGTAGTGGTCAATTATGGCGCTCTTCAAATTCCTCGCCTGCGACGAAAGTAGCAAATTCTCTTCTCTTAACCATGCTTGAATATCTTAGACGCCAACCCGACCTAGTAGTGTGAACTAGAACAATAGACTGCAATTCTTACTGAACTTGTTAATACTCATGATGGCAATGATTCTAACAAGTGCGCGGTTACTTGTCGCAATACGCCTTTCGTGCGATCGTTAGTTCCGGCTCCCCACCGCACCTCCGGTGAGATCAGCATGGGAGCCCTAAGCGAGGCTTGTTGTGGCTTAGAGCGTTCACAAATAGACGGATCTCTCGGCACCGTCAGCTTGACAGCAAGGCTTCAATATTTCAGCTTGATGAACATCTGGTGTTACCATCTGGGGAAACGCCGCATGGGGCAGGCCCTAATTCGAGTCCGGCAGCCCGTCTCTAAACCCTGCACCGCCATACGAATGACAGGCAGTCAGATCCGAACTATGCAAGCAACATTTAGGAACTTACCGCTGACTCCGCCCGCCGAACGTCTGAGCTACCGCCGGCGGTACTTTTATGCCTACTTCGCGATGACACCTAGATCCTTAATGCGATATTTCTGTCCAGTCAGAGCATTTTCTACTTTGTGCTAAGCTCGCTGCGGCGCTGTCCGCCAGCGCCATGCAGTACACCAGACCGCCAAACCCACTCATACTCTGACCTGGCGATCATGGCGGTGCCCCATCTGAGTCGAGAAAGTCAGAAGTGGGCAACCTCGGTCGCCTTGGCTCCAAACTACGATGATCATGTCCTTGGAAGGAAGAAGCAAGGCGAACTGTTATGGCGTAGCACATATATTAAGAGCAGCTGCATCTCTTTGCAGCCTCGAAGTACTACTAACAATATCGTGCGTTCGGTACTTGAGAATTTTCCCTCCACTCGTTCTGGGCTTCTTAGGTGTAGTGTAGACTTCTCTTTTCATTCTTGTCACGACCTACCAATCATGTTGTACTCTATTTCTAGAGCCGCTGGTTACCTCGCGTTGCTATGTCCCACGGTCTTGTCTGCTGTGCTTCCTTTGGATCACATTGCACCTGAGGTACCATGGAAAAGGAACGGGCTTACACTACGCAACGACAACGGCTTCAACACAGGAGGCAAACATGGGCCGAACTCTAGGGATGCATGGGATGGTGAACATGATATCTCCACGGACTACGACCTCAAGTGGCCAAGCACTGGAAAATGTGTTAAGGTAATTCTCTTACCTCTTTCGGGTGTGATCAGCCTTACTGACCGAAACCAGTATAATTTCGACATCACGAATGTTACCATGGCCCCCGACGGCTATTCAAAACAAATGATGGTGGTCAATGGGCAATATCCTGGACCGGTAAGTCGCTTGGTCAGAATTTATCCGATAATCCTGACACTGTATAGACCGTTGTTGCGGACTGGGGTGACGACATCGAGATTACGGTGACGAATCATCTTCAAGTTAACGGTACTGGTATCCACTGGCACGGCATTAGGCAGCTGGGTTCAAACGAAATGGACGGCGTTGGTGGTATCACAGAATGCCCAATTGCTCCAGGAGAAACAAGAGTGTACAAGTTCAAGGCAACACAATATGGTTCTTCATGGTACCACAGTCACTACTCTGTTCAGTACGGTGACGGTTTAGTTGGAGGTATCGTCATCAATGGGCCCACGACAGCCAACTACGATATCGACCTTGGCCTGCTACCATTCACCGATTGGTTTCATGCTCCTCTGTGTGTAGACCCTAACCTAATGTGCACTCCTTGTACACAAGCTAACACTCACTCAGCTTCACTGTCAACGCTGCCGCTGTCCACGCAGGGGGGCCTCCGATTGCAGATAACCTTCTTATCAATGGCACCATGACGTCCCCCTTTGGAGGGAGTTACGCCGTCACAACACTAACGCCTGGCAAAAAGCATCTTCTCCGTCTCGTCAACACTGGCATCAACAACTGGGTACACGTCAGTTTAGATGGCCATCCATTTACCGTTATTGCGGCCGATTTCACCCCAATTGTTCCATATACAACCACCTCAGTGTCCATAGCAGTCGGTAAGTCTCATGTTCAAGCTCTCCATGGTTTTTATACCGCTCAAAAATCTATGCACGACCCTCATCGGGATACGCTATCCGGTCCCGGAACATGTGCTAACAAGCTAAACTAGGTCAGCGTTACGACGTAATTATCGAAGCTAACCAGCCCATCGACTCGTACTGGCTCCGAGTTGGTCTTGGAGGCAACCGTTGCGACGGCCCGAATGCAAATGTGGGAAACATTAAGAGCATCTTCCACTATGAAGGTTCCAACTCTACCACCCCAGCTGTGAATGCGACTGCAGTAACCCTGGGGTCAGGGTGTGTCGACGAGACGAATATTGTCCCGTTCGTCCATACTACGGTCCCAGCAGATGTGCCCGAAGAACTGTCATTGAGCTTCTCGCAAACGGCTTCAAAGAATAACTTGATACAGTGGCATATTAATGGAAGTCCGATGGTCATCGATTTCTTGAAACCAACGCTGCAGAATGTTGTTGACGGGAACACGACTTTTAATATCGCTCAGAATGTCTATCATGTTGGCGAGATCCACAAATGGCAGTACTGGGTCATTCAGCAAGCCAATGGCACCCCACCTATCGAACACCCTATCCATCTCCACGGTCATGACTTCTACATCCTCGACTCGGCACCCAATACCCAGTGGGCAGGCGAAATCTCGCGCCTCAAGACCGATAACCCCATACGCCGCGACACCGCAACGCTTCCCGCCGGTGGATACCTTGTGCTGGCTTTCGAGTCGGACAATCCTGGTGCATGGCTGGTATGTTCCCATCTCATTCCTCCCTGCTTCCCTTGATTAGTGCTAACAGTAACGCAGATGCATTGCCACATCCCATTCCATATTTCTGCCGGCCTCGGTGTCCAGTTCGTCGAACGACAAGAGGAGATTCTGAACTCGATTGGCAACCTCGACGCCTTCCAGGACAGCTGCAAGTCATGGTCGACGTTCCAGAAAGACGTCTATCCCGACGGCTTCGGGGAATCGGGTCTCTAGAGAGTTTCTCCATACCAGTGTGGCCGGAACTTTAGAGTCGAGCTGTACACGAGATATCCCGGGTTTTTACCCCTCCTATGCATTGCTGGCGTTTGAATTTGCATTGTTCTTGTATATATTGCTCTTGTCATGTATCTGAATGCCGCTATGACCGTTAGACGCGATAATAGATAATATTAATGAACGTCTGGATTTCGCACGATCTGTTCCTGAGCGATAGCTAGCAGCTGGCACAACTATTCTGGGTGTTCTCCTGGCTAACACTCACACTGTTGATGCCCGCTTGGACTTCACGCATGTTTGCTCGATGGCTCCCGACTCCCTTTGTCTTTCCCCAAATTGATCCACATCTGTGTAACTGGCCAAGTTTCAGCGGGCTATGGAGCATTCTGGAAAACGTAGTCTTAAAAAACTTAAGGTGGAGCTCATTTTCCAATGTGGACGACTCCATCGGTGGCACCAAGGACGCTCAAGTTGGCTTTGGTTGATATCGATTATCCAGAAAACGTACTTTCATTGCTTTTAGGCAGGCCTCCGACTGATATAACGAGGTTCTCATATACGAAACACCTTTCAGACCATGAATCTCCTTTATCGCCCTCCTCTCAAACGTCCACTCCCACTCTCCCTTCCAGTGTGTTGCCCTGTACACTCCATCTTCCCGTTCCCTTTCGGCTCTTCAGCCTCGTTCCAGTCCTCGCGTACAAACTTCGCGCCCTTCAACCCATTACTAACCAGAAACCTCACACTCTCCCTTGCAACCACCCAGGCCGGCTTTCCCGCCCATCTACAAGAGACGCCCTGCACACAACGTAGCTGGAACAACAGTGCCTTTCCCCCGTGAACCATGGCTTAACAACTATCCATATTCACGTTGATGGCAGAAAGAATACAAGCTGGCGTTCTATTGACCCCGCATGCCACATCCCTAGAGCTGTTCCATGTTTGCACTTGTATATGCATATCAGCATCAGATCAGCATGTGCCCATTGCGTATCCGGGGGTAGTGATTTCTCAGCGAGTAAGTGTCTTGCATAAGATGGCTGGTGGGCTTGAAATATTGCGGGCACTAAATTTCCAGTCATTGCTTGTTCTGTTATCAGGGACCCCAAACACCGGAGCCGTGCAATTCGATCGCCGCACGCCGCCGTTTCAGCACATTCCGATGTGCCGTGATAGTCCCGTTCCGGCCAGGATCTTCCCGAGAGGCAAATGACGAGCTCAAATGTGCCTTGGCGTGGGTGAGGAATGTCATTTCCAATCGTTTCTTTCCGCCAAGGTATTTGACTTCGGTGAGCACAGGGCAGATATCTGGTAAGAGGTTCGATTTCGTTGGGTTGGCTTGCTGTTCATTGCGTAGATTGTTGAACGGCAAACAGCAAACGCTCGTAAGAATAGCTCCATTAGAAAAGAAAAAAGAATTTGGGTATTGTGGTCTACTATGCTATACAACAACGAATATACCGAGAGAGTATGCTGCAAGCCACTGCGTGATTGCAAACAAGCGCTGAAATGCATCACAAACGCCAAAAGCCGAAAGCCCAGCTCAACTACGAAAGGAGGGGAAGAGCTCTGCCCACCAGCCCACCAAACATTAGCTCAATATCGTATCCTTGTACTCATTACCGTCTCTCATTTTCCATATCCGCCCAGTAGTTCTTCTTGAAATATCCTTCAAGGCTCTTCCTCACACTATTCTTCAACCCCACACTCTTCCCTCCCGCATTCCCCGTGCTTTGCACAGCCAGCGCTTTCATCCTTGCATCGTTATCACTATCCTGACTACCTCCCACTCTCCATGGCACAAAAGCCGGTGGCATCATAGTGTAACCCGACAGAAGTCCCGCAGACGACCGGAACGCAATCTCATTATCCACTGGATATCCAAACGGTTTCCAGCCTCCGATTTGATAGAGCATCCGCATGGCGCCCATCCGGGTGATTCCATATCCCATTAGGCAAACGGGCTCCCAGGTTGGGGCTATGATGCGTTGGCCGGCCGATTCGGTTTGGTTCCACACGGTGGTGATCTCCTTCTTGGCCCATGGCATGATGGATGTGATGTTGGGGGAATGGGGTTCAGCGATTACTTGGTGGAGATCGAGGCGTTTTCGATTGGTTTTGCCCCCGCAGTGGCCGACGAAGAGTTCATCCCAATCGCAGCCTTAATGTCAAGGTTAGTTTTAAAACTCAGATTCGAGGTGCGGTTGTTGGGTGTTGATTCGGCTTACCGTATGGACAATCCTCCTTCCAGCCTTTCTGCACGTTGTTTTTGCCCCAACGGATTGTATTATTGTATCGCAAATTCCAATTGAGCGTTCCCATTATCTCCTTGATGTTGACATCCCAGTCTACATCATCTTCGATAATCAAAGCGCTTTGGATGTCGTTGTCGATCATGTACCGCCATACGTTTGCGTGCGCTCTCCAGATGCCCAGTGCTGGTGTCCCAGTCATATTATTATCTCCAACGTGTGGTGGCATAGCTTTGGGGTGTATCGCTTCTGCGCTGACCTATTCGAGTTGGTTAATATGTGTTCTCTGCACGTTCTAGCGGTGCTGCAAGTTGCGTGCAGGTTGACGTACCCCCGGGATCATGGTAAGCTTCAATCCTGTAACAGCAGCAATAAGCGACAAAGCATCCTGCCTATCTGTCCGATACGGCATGCTCAAGAAAATAATCTCCTGGAAATCGAGCGTCGCATTCGCAGGCTTCGGTTCTGGCGCCCTCCCTCTGAAGGACAATTTCAAGTTTGATTGACGAGCTGGGACTTTGACATTATCCCTCAGATTATTTGATCCGAAGTGGCCGAACGAGAAGAAAAGAGTGAGAATGACTGTGGAAGCGACAAGCACTTGCAAGGTGCGAATTCCTTGGACGGTGAGGAACGACATGACGGACGCTGAACGTCCATGAAAGGCCGCGGCGGGCGCGAGCTTTAATATGAGAACGGATGACATGGGTGGCAATGGCGCTTGACCATTTGGTGGCGTAGCACATTGGATAACTGGGGCAAGTTCAAGGGCCAGAAATGCGGCGCTCCAAAAACAGCATTGCCCCTTGCATGTTTACCATATTCTCATCTGTTCCTGAAAAAGAGCGGCAGTCATATGTACAGTTCCCTGCTCGGGTGGCTAGCGCCAAGAGCAACAAGAACTGTTAGCCAATAGATAACCTGGCTCGAAGCCTCTTTTATGCCCTTAAATTGATCAACAGGTGCCTCTCACAGGCCATTCGCTGGGCATCAGCCAATAGATACTCTGCCCTGCTGTTTTGTTGGCGCTAGCAACCTGAGCAAGGGGAAACTGTAGATTGAAAGGGATGACATAGTGGACTAGAAATTTCGAACTGCGGCCAGAGACTGCGCGCGATAGGGGAACTCATTTGACGATAGCCCGCTACGGAACTGGCACGGTAAGCGAGATTGACCCCAGGTATAGAGCGGATGTATACGACGGCGTGTCTAAAACTACCCCATAGCGGGCAATTATGAAGATCGAATTCGTGGCCTCGGTTGATTAGGAGGGGCTAGCAGTACGAGGGCGCATCCCCTCGTATTCAAACGCCAAAATGGTCAAACTTAGTCTCGATGAGTTCTCGAGTTGAGATATTGAATTGACCCAGCAGTGGCAGTGAATGCCTCTAATCATAGTTAGTCTTGTACTCACTAAAGATCTACAAAAGCATTTGATTAGACATGATTAGACATCCAGGACTGGTTACTGATCGTGAATCTCGACACCTGAAATCACTCAGCGGTGCTGACGTCTGAAAACAGAAACTGAAACGTCATCCTAGGCCGCTCTGGGAAATTCGCTCAACTTTCATCTTAGACTCTAAGGGATGTCAATAATTTAACACGAGATCTCATCAACGGTCCTCAAGGCCGGTAACACAAAATCAGCGTCGTTCGAATTGATGTCAGAAGCGAATTGTACGGGCGCAAAACCATCTGACTTTATTTCTTTCTTTCGCGAATCTATCGGTCAGCCACCCGTTCTGCAGGCTTTCTCCACTTCCCCTGAATCAGTGGGATTTTTAAGAAGCGAGCACGTCATGCAATTTCGAACGCGCTGATCCCAAGGAGCTTGTTTGCTGTCCAGCTTCATCCCCGTAGCTCGCAATTGTGGCTGACGGGTGGCTCCGATCGCCGGGTGACGCACTTTCCTGTTCAAAAATCTCGTGCGACACCATCTTTTCTGCAGCGAGCTGAATCGGGTACAAAACAAAATTGTCTCTTAGGGAGTACCAGTATCGCACAAACAACCGTTCAGCATCCACGGTACAAAGTTTCGAATCCGGGTCGTCACTTCCTTCGCATCGAGTCGCTCATCTCTGTCCGTATTCAGCATCGGTGCTACGCAAGTTTGATAGAAGTCATCGTCTTGGAAGAAGGCCGCAATCTCATTCAACTTCCCGCCGTAAAGGAATGACTGTCGAGCAGCTGGGGTGACGGGGCGAGCGCGACTCGGATTGTAGTTCTCCTTAGGATCCAGCAGGAAGCGGTGATATTCTTCGATTGAGTACCCTCGGATAACAGCTAGTATCTCTGTGAATACAGCCCCCAGAGCGAAAACATCCGTTCCACGCCCATGCCGATTGAGGCTCTCATTGTTGTTTATGACCTCGGGTGCTGCGTACATGGCGGAGGTCCTTGCTGGATTTTCTGTGCTAGTTGTTTGTCCGACATCAAATTGCGATGCGGAACTGAAGTCGGTGAAGTAAATGGCAGACCGTCGGTGGATAATATTACTTGGCTTAATATCTTGATGCCTGACGCCCTTACTATGCATGTAGGCCAGGGCCGATGAGAGACACTTGAACCACTCTTTTAGCCACATTCTGCGATCTTCAATCCAGCCCTGAGACTGAATTGAAGATTTATCACCAACCATATCGAGGAAAGTCTTGAGATCGCGCTGTCCGACCGGAGCCATGAGGAGAGAGTAGAACTGGCGACCAGATGCAGGGACTTCGCTATAGCTGCCTATCATCTTGACGATATGGCAATGTGTAAGGCTCTGTAGCACCTGGGCTTCCTGACTGATTATGCGAAGATACTGTTTTCGCTTGTTATAAGGAATTTGGACGCGTTTCCGAACGAAACTTGGATAGCCCGAAGATACGCGGACTTCCTCTACTACACCAAGTGAGCCGTGGCCAAGGGAGTCAACGACTTGAACGAAGTTGGGATTTACATCCGGGTAGTCTTTATGGCGGAATGGAAGGCCACATTCTTGGGCAATCAAGTCGACATTAATATTGCTTTCTGGGAATCGATCGAGAGTAGATCTTCGCGATGGGGTTGGTGACAGTACAGCACTGGTGGCACTGTTGATGGAAGGTGCGCAATCAAGGAACGAGGTTGGAGTCTCGTTTTGAGACATCGAAGGACTCCTTTGGGCGCTTGCCGGTGGCGTCTCCGTATCTGCATGAAGAGGATCTGTCTTGACTGGCCCGATACCATCACCCAGGGTCTGGCTTCCTCTTTTTGACATCCCTTTCCACAGTTTTTGAAACGACCGATTGCTCAGAAACGAAGACCTGCTCGAGTTGAAAACGCCATTACTGTAGACTCCATTACTCTTCATCTTTTTCACGAGTACTAAGTCTTCGCCAATAACACCGCTTTCGCGCAGGATGTGAATCCATTCCGAAGGTAGACCTTCGAGCTTCTGCGTTATCTCGTCATGCGATCCGTGACCAATGTGAGCGATTTGGTCTGGTATCGAAATGTCGAGTTCTTTCTCCTTGGTCCACCTTCTGAGGCGGTTCATGGGCGCTGCTCACAGGCTATACCCATCTACTGAGTGGGGCTAGGCTCGGCTGTGCAGTACCAATGGGCAACGTAAGGCAGCAGCCTATAAATTGTCGATGTGGAAGGTGGTGGGACAAGGCTGGCATGAAAACATTGAAGATGGCCCGTCGCCTCATGTAGAAGCCTGGAAATGGTGTAGGAGTGAGGGTTTGGAGACTTGAGGTGACGATCCTACGCTCAGACATTGGGGTAAAGTCCGTCCCATCCTAACAAATAAGCACAACACAGCCACAAGCACAGCCACTACATATACAACTGGTCGCATCTTCATCAAATCCCTCCCACTACAAGACGAGCGTGTTTTACAACCTCATCACCGCGACATGTTTGCCTCTCAGTCATTACTCCGAGCCCAAAACTGCCCAAAGGATCACCGTGCAGAAAAATGGAAGGTATCGATTGGAGCTCACATTGATTCTCTATTTTTCTTACGAATTAACCCCCAAGAAATACCATTGGCAACGAAAGTTTGAGAAACCGCAGCGGGAATTTCTATGCCGTCTGAAATATATACAAATACAAAGAAAGATTAGAGGAAGATGGCAACCTTAAATGCGGGCCAAGCAACACCCCTTGCAAAGCTGACTTGGTTCTTTCAGCACCTGGCAGAATTTGCGTACTAAAGTTCCTCGCCAGCATTGAGCTCTCTCGATAATCAACTCGAAAACGTATCAACCACCACCCCACTACCATTCAGAAATGTACCGACCTATCACCGGTGCAAAGAAAGCTGCATCAGCGTAATCCTCCAGAATTTAGTTGCGCGAACGCCCGGTTATTGGAAGTTGTACCAGTAGTTTTCAAAAGAAAAACCGCTGTTGCAAATAAGCCCTCCAAGTTGTGAGCCTGATTTTTCGTCATAAATTGTCAAAATACTTCAAT
The DNA here is from genome assembly GCA_014905255.1 of Herpotrichia juniperi. Classification (NCBI taxonomy): domain Eukaryota; kingdom Fungi; phylum Ascomycota; class Dothideomycetes; order Pleosporales; family Melanommataceae; genus Herpotrichia; species Herpotrichia juniperi. The sequence continues at coordinate 340,319 of BLYF01000068.1, forward strand.
CCCAAACTCTCGATTCCTACTCTTCTTTCAACTTCCCTCAAGCACCGTAGCAAGAGTATCTTGCCTTGCATGGAGGGCAAACGATGAGACCGCCACTGGGACATCGGTACTGAAAGTGTTTGCATTTCCTAGTGCAGTCATCGCACTTTTTGACTGCCGTCTCTTTGACCCAGTCGAGCTCAATGTAAGCATCAGCCACGCTGCTCTCGTGTCCCTTGAGACCGTTCTTCTTGAGGTACGCTTTGTGTCGAGTCCGGGCCCACTCTTTGGCAATGATGATCTTGACGTTACGGGAGAGAGTGAAACCATTATCTTCTTCAGTCTTCTGGGCTTTCTTCGGGCGTTCGGACTGAGGGGAAGGATCTTCAGAAGTGGAGTCCTCGAAGTTGCGTTTTGAGTTTCGAGGAGTGTCGGATGTAGGAGATTCGGGCTGCTGGTTTCGGAGACGCTCTTTTGCAGCTTCCGCTTGAGCCTGTTGTGCTCGTTCAGCAGCTTGTCGCGATCGCTCCTCGGCTTGTCGTTGTTTCTCTTCAAGCCTCTCGTTCTCTGCATTCAAATGTACGGAATCTGCTCGTTTGCGCTCACCCGTATGCTGCGCCTCCTCACTCTTCTCCTTCTGCTTCTGTCTATTGAGGTATTCTTGATATCGTGCATCCGTCCTCAGCGGCTCCTCCTTTTCATCCTGTCCTTCATGATTTCCTCCACCTTGCTTAATATCCTCGGTCGCCTCGTTCTTCTCCCTCTCCTCTTGCGCTTCCCTAAACTTCCTCGCGCGCGCCTCTCTCTCTTTCTTTTTCTGCTCCGCCTGAAACCTCTTCATCTCTTTGGCACATTCGGCAGCCTTTTTCTTTTCCGCGGCCTCTTTCGCTTTCTTAGCTTTGGCCTCTGCTGCTAGCTTCTTTTTCTCATCCGCAGTCTCTTTCGTTTTCTTAGCTTTGGCCTCTGTTGCTAGCTTCTTCTTCTGCTCTGCAGCCCCCTTCGCTGACTCTTTGGCTTGCGCTGTAATCTCTTTCTTCTTCACCCAGGCTGCATACTTTGCACGATAATTAGCCCAGTTCTTGACGATATTCGTATAGGTTTCGTCATATTCCTTCCTCTGCCGCTCGTCGCGCAGGAAACAGTAGGCTTCGTTCACCTGTATATTATCAGTCAGCTTCATGTCTTACGAGCTCACCAAAATAAGGGTGCTTACCTTACGAAACTCAATAGCGTCTACCGACTCAGCTGAACCTCGCTTGTCAGGGTGGTGTTGTTGTGCGAGGCGCAGGTATGCAACTCGAATGTCCCTGTCACAAGCACTTATTTCGAGGCCCAGATCGAAATAGTAGTCAGGCACTTCTGGCATCTTTGGTTCCGTCATTGTGCGGGTACAAACACCGGAGGTGAATGGTAACAAATGTGATAGTACCGTAACGGGCAGTAAATAACGTAATGAGTTGCTAACCGCTGATCTTCGAACTGTTGCCGGTAGGAAAGAATTTTGAGATAGAAGAGTAGCGGGGGATCTGGGGGATCGCCGCTCTTTAAGCCTTCAGGCCTCACGGTGATGGTGAAGCATGGCTCGGTGCGAATCTTGAGCCACTCGCATTATGGTAGTTCGCGTTACCGTGGTAAAAATCGAAAAGCGTTACGACGTAAAGATTGGTGAAGGTGAAGCAGTCGATATGGTGTTCAAATAGTTTGAACAGCGCTGGAATGAGTTCTTAGCGGTGAACTATATGGTGTTTCAATAGCTTAAATGGCGTGGAAAGAACATCACTGGAAGTGAACATCTTAACGTCTACGCAACTTGAACATCGCTGAACTTTTTTTTGTTGTAGTTCAACGATGTGCCTATTGGATTAATTGGATAGCGCTGAAACTACTTCCCATGAAGTAAGGTAAGGGCGCTCAGATGATGCGACATCATTGAGCTGAAATCGAAAAGTGAAGGAGAAGGCGACTACAAGACGTGGAGCAGTGCTAAAATGACTTGAGAGCAAGTGGACGATATGTTGTTCATATTGGTTGAACAACGCCGAAACAGATTCTCTGAAAGTGAACGGGATTGTATGTAGGTTGAATGAAATGGGTGAGGTTACGTGTACGGACTGCCGCATGACGTTTAACGCATTGAGTGAGGGTAGCAACAGCAGCAGTATCTGTTTGCTGAATTTCGCGGTGGAGTGATAAGACTGCTATAGTTCAACTTCTAGTGAGGCGAATTGAGGAAAAGTTGTGGTGTAAACTGCGGCCTCGTTGGAATGGCTAGGATTGACATTCTTACTGGGAAGATCGTAAACGACTTGTCGAGACTAGTTAAAAAAAAGGGGGGGCGTACACAAAGTGAGTCAAATTGATTTCAAGTGAATACGTAAATGGCGTGTTGTAGTTCATATTTTAAACCAATTTTCGGAGAATTAGCCTTGAAGATGGTGAAAGTCAAACATAGAACCAGTGCATTACGGTCGACCTGTTTTGTTTCGATACTTCTGCCTTCAATCGTCGCATTCTCACACTCGTTCAAAACCATCACTTTTATCTCAATTCTTCCCGAGGTTATGTATATTATCAAAAGGGGGATTTGACCGGACAAATTTCGAAATGCGCTCATATGGTGACATATTACTCCTGTACGTGGGGAGATTCGTACCGTCTTATATGACCCTTAACAACATTGAGCCAAAAATGGGACTCACTGGATCATCCGGCAAGATGGAAGGGAATCAGGACACTCACGGCTGTTCGAGGCATTGTCTAAAGTAAAATGCCGACGCTCGAAAAACACTCGGAAAAGCCTACAAGAAGCTCATATGATCCGACTTCAGGTATGATTTCTTCCACCTTAATACATCATATCAGAGTTCGCATCAAACTCTAACCTTTACTCTTACTTCCTTGAACCCGCGCAAGTATGCGCACCATTTAGCATATGCTTTCCCCATCACCATTAGCGCTGCACCAAACGAGCGCGATGTGGCTCTTCCCGAGATGTGGTTGTCTCTCGCCTCATCAGAGACTACGTATGCTTGTAATGAAGCTATATTATATGGGAAGAACTACTTAGCTAGGTGTGTACGGAACTTTACTATTGAGGGGCTGTGAATGCGGCTAATATATTACAGGCATAACATCCGCTTCCTCAGTCATCGGCTGATATTATTGCAACTAAGATTCCAAAACCAGTGAAATAGTACCTGCAGGCAAAAAATCCTTAGTATAGGGGATGAAGTCCAATACAAGATCTTAAGCAGTTTGAAAGAATGACTTTGCAAGCTGTGTACACTCTTTGGTGGTACTGAACGATATACACAGAAAGATGCATCGTACTCCGAAACAAAACCACCTAATTTTGTCTCTCGGTTCCATCCACATACGCACGTCATATGTTCCGAGACTATGATAACTCGTATCCTACAAACAATGGAACCTAGCTACGCGGGTTCTGTATTTCGCACTCGCATTCGCACTGCTATGGCGTGAGCTTACTAATCTGTGACCAAAGACTAACGTCTTACCCACAGTAGGTGCAGAACTCGTATAGTCTAGGCCCGATCTGTAGTTGCACACGAAAAGAATTGGGAGGCGCTGTGCTTAGCTTGATTGGTGCAAAGACTTTTTAAAGAAGTACAGTATCTTTGTGATGAATGTAGTCGAACCAAACAAGAAAGCTCTAGCCAGCACAGATCTTTGAGAAATTAACGACACAGATGAACCTAGTAATAATGAAGAGGTCGATATATAAAATATTATGCTGACTTTTGATTCGATGAAATAATGTCTATCTAAACTGTACAACGCCTTGTTGATGCATACTACTCTCCAACAAACCCCCTTAAAGTTACACAATACATATGGAAACGCTAAAATCAAATGCAACGCTAAATCCGCCTATGGCAACTCAGAAGGTTCAATACTCAGCCCCTCGCCGGTGTGATGAATGTCGCCTTCCCTCATGGTGTGAAGATCTTCTGTTCTGTCCGTTTGAGAACGGTGGCCCGTGGGATGATCGTCGCCTCCTTTCCCTATGTCTGTGTTCATCCCCCACGCGCTGCCCCTCCACTCGAGATAAAGACCGATGGTGTCGCTTCGTCCGCTTCTTCTGCTCTCCTCCACCTGTGCTTCTTGTCCGCCTAGCTCAGATTCAGCTTCTGCTTGTGACTGCTACTTAGAGCTTGCATCAACGTACTGCCTCTGCATGCCGAGTTCGACATCGGAGTGACTATCACCTTTCCCGGGCTTAATGTTGTGGTCGTAGAAGGAGAGACAGACGATGAGAACGAGAAACATGGGCAAGAAATCGTAGAAGTAGAGCGGCCATTCGTGGGAGAGAAGGTAGCCCTCCTGTGATAAAATGTTAGTCATTGTTGTTATGGGACTGGGCGAAGAGGGCGGGATAGGAGGTGGAGAAAAACGTACTTTGCCCATAGCATACTCAATGACACGGCAGGTATTCCTGATCATGACTAGTGCCGAAGCTCCATAGAGGAACATAATGTACTTCTTCCAGCTGATCTGAGCGCTGGCAGCGGTTCCATACTTGCTGAGACGTTTGTGCCAAATACTTGCAACGACGACAAAGAAGCCGAAGATGATGATCTGTAAGATGAGACCTCCGAGGATGATGTTCTCACCTCGTTGAACGTCGGATTTAGACTTGGCTTGCACGAGCATGCCGCCGCCTCCACCTTGAACGAAGAACGAGAAGACGTCGCCGGCAACGAAAATCTTGGTAACAAGTGTAGGTCTAATAATGGATAGAGATGCCGACTCCGTACGTCTAATGAGTCGTCCGAGAACCATGTAGATGGAGGCGGCGAAGAGGATGGGTGCGAGGAGAATCAAAATCGATTGAATGATATAAGGTATTTTGGTCTCTGTATCCTTATTTGCGGCGGCGCGAGCGGCATAGCCGATCGTCTCAAACTGTACATTGTGTTAGAAGGTACCATAGTGATATGCGGGGTTGTAGTTATGGGGAGGGAACATACCAAGCCTCCGATGACGAAGGGAATGCAGAACCAAGTTCGGTTCTTGATCAGCCGCCAGATGTGTGCAGTTGTGAGAACAGCCATGCAGATGGCGGCGATGGCCCCGCCGACCAGGGAAGGTGTGTACGGCCAGAGCACATATTCGGGTGCTGCGTCTGACATCGTGATATGGAGGACCTGTTGTTGCGAGAGTCGCACTTTGGAGTAGTCGAAGTCGCTCAAGAACGAGGCTCAATTGTGGAAAAGGAAAAGATTTGTGAAGAGGTGTGTGATAGTTATGTGATTGAGTGTTGTCGGGTTGGCATGTTGTGCCTTTCGTGGTGAGGTAACATCTACCTATATGTAGTTCCTGGATTTGCTTCCAAGGGGCGGGGCTAGCTAGCGCGGCGTACTCTCTCGTAAAAACGATTGAGAGATACGATACGAAGTTTCCAATGCAATGCCTGCCAGACAAGCATCGAATAGTTCCCCCGGTGATAGCGCCTTGTTGACTCGTCAGCTCTTTTACATCGCTCTGCTTCGATATTTTATACGATTAGCGAATACGCGTACTCGGTCTCGGTCATCGAGCCAATGAACGATCGAGATGAAACGGCAAGGGCACGGACACGGAAATTTCGATAAGGCTTCACTGCAGTGATCTGCAGGTGATCCCAGTAAAACTGCCCGGGATTGGGTGACCGGATCTGAGGGGCCCGAAGCTTGCCCTAGATTCCGAATAACACATATAGATCAATGTTGGAAGGTCTTCCATAATGACTGGCAAAGCATCGCTCTCCTTTGTAGTCCTATTAAGCTCTGAACCGGTTTTGGTTTGGTAGAAGCTGCATTCCGAAACAACTATGAAAGTCATTGCCCCTGCCCCCATACTGAATTGGTGTAGCTCACGAATATGTAGGCCATTATCTTAGTTCGCAAGCATTTCTATTCTCGTCGTAGCTCAGTGCTCACGATGCTTCACGCCCAGGATAGATTTGCTCCCTTGGCCAATCCAACCAGGCTTTCCATTCCCCAGGAACAAATGTGTCGGCAATATGGAGAACCTGTTCTGCAAAGCCTTCCAGGAACCAATAGTGATCAACTCTTTTCAGGAGTACTCCGTAATGCGCAAAAATAATCAAAGCACCAGGTTGTCTCTCTGATAGCAACTCCAGAAACCGGGGCTTGACCATGTGAACCCACATCTTTACCAAGGCATGCGAAGGGAAATTTGGCTGTTGGCTTGCAACCCGCTCAAAGACCAGATCCAAAACATGAACGGCGCTTTTGTAGGCTTCGACAATGTCTGGCGGGTACAGGTGTTGCACAACATCAGAGAACTTGCGCAGTTTAACAAGCTCGGTATTCACTGGTGATTCCGTCCGTTGCCAATCGAGACCTTGAGTATCTTTTGGAATCAGACGAGCAAATGATGACGCCAATACCGAGGGATAAAACTGAGCGACCATGGGTCGGAGCCTTCTGGTCAGCGCAAAACTTTGAAGTATGCTATCTAAAGCATGGTCTGCATCTATAGCAGACATTGAAATTGCGGTGGAATATGGATCCAGAATAGCGGCGAAGAACAGAACAGCCTCGTAGTTGGTCTGATCAATGTTCTGTATGTCGTTGCGGAACATGGCTATGCCAGCATCGTGGTGCATCCCAGCTTGTTGCATATACATTTCCCGAAGAGACTGGTCGATTCGACTGAGATGTAGAGAAGCCAGAGCCAACAGAGTATGCATAAGGAAGGTGTAATCAAGGGCGACGTTGACCAAGTGGGTTTGGAGTAATTCCTGGCCTGCTGGATCAGCCGACAATGTCTTCGCAGTAACGATGCAGAAGTGATGCATTAGACGAAGGTATCGGATATTATCAGTACTCAGAGAAGTCTCCTGGGGTGATCCATTGGCCGGGATGAATGGTGAGAAACTGGTCAACTCTTCCGTTGATGAAGGCGTCGAGGCAACCGCATTGGGAGATATGTGGTCGACTGGCGAGATGCGTTTCTTTAGCAGTGGATACTCGCATTTCATCCCATACTTGTCACAATTGACACATTCCGGTTTGTTCTCGTCGCACTAGAATTCAGTTAGCAGTTGACTCAACTGTTTAGTATATTTTATCGCTCCATGGGAGAATAACAAGTATCTGGTGGAGGTACTACTGGCAGACAAATTGCGGGTTTGCAATGCTGAATCAATCCTCTTACGCTTTCTCTGAAGCTACTTACCTATACTACGCATTCTCCTTGAAGGCGGGGGCCTAGGGTGTTTATGGCGAAAACAATAAATAAGCATAGCTTTTCCGGAATCACTTTACTGAGCAACAGGAAGGTTTGAATGAACCAAATGAATGCTAAAAAGATGCAGGAAGCGTCGACGAACTCACCTTGACGTGCCTAGCTTTGCACGGAAGACACCCATTGCGCGACTTTTTGTGAGGCTTTCTTGACTTTGGCTTCTCCATGACGTTGCGGATACCATGATTGTGATGTTTAAGACGAGACCCATCGGAGAGGGGCGAGGACTTCACAAGTGCGAGACCGAATCTCGGAACGCCTTGGCAGCTGCATCTGCGGCCCGTGCAGAGAACCAGCGGAAGGTCCCGCAGTTTGTCACATCAATGGAAGGCCGCGTTATCCAATCCTGAGGCGCAGCATACAGAAAAAAGAATATGTGCAACCCCCGAGGATCTGATCCTTGAAGAAGAGATGGTCTGATAATAATAGACTGGTGAAGCGAAACTGGAGAACCGCCACACCCATGAATCAATGAAATCGGCTCTCAACACTTCTCTATGGGAAAAGAAATCTTATTTACAACCTAATAGGTATAATCTAGTTTCTTCCGCAGGAAGATTTTAGAATAAAGGGCCTAAGGTCTGTGAGTTAAATCATTATCATTGGCTTTAACTTCTTAGAATTGTATAGTCGGTAGCTAATTAATGGCTTCACGATGTTTTTGTGTCCGCAATAGTTCAACAGCTAACAAACGATCCTTCTTGTTGTTAGCTCCGCGGGAACACCTCAGCCAAATATTACGGCACGGCAATTCCAACCAAAGGGCAAAAGCATCAAACAGGCCTCATAAAGCTTCACTATACCCATTGGAAAGGCAGTTACACTTGATGCAGATGCACTCTCGGACCCATGGACGTAGAGTACACTTGATTCTTTCCATTGCTGAGTAGCTACACATCGCTGTATGAAAATGTAATCACAGCTAAGCACTCAATCCCTTATCTCAGAAGGGCATCAGCCGTAGATCTGGGCAAAAGCTGACAGCGGAAAACAATATACTGAAAAAAGAAGAATGTAGATACAGTAAAAGTCGCTAAACGCCGCCATGAACCCACAAGGAACAAACTCCATGCCATGCATATTCTCACAAGTCCCATCCGTCTAGATATCCGCAGCATAGTCGCGACCACTCGGCTTATACGCCCCATGAAACCCAAGTGCCATGGGACCACCCATCTCAGCCCTACCCAACTCCTTGAGGTCCTTTGCGTCAAGAACGAGCAGGTAGCTCTTCTCGTTAATGCCGTCAAGGACCACGCTTAGCAAAACACCGTCGTCCTCATCATGTCCCTCGGGATTGGCAACAAAGATCGGTTCGCCGGGGGTGTGCGCCTCGGTTTCCCAGAACATGGCTGTTTGGGTCACATTGTCGAACTTGACGAGACCATCCATGAAAGAAGACTTGAGCCGATCGGCGGTACCGTAAACGTAGCGATGGCGACGGGTAAGGAAGCTCGGGTTGATGGTTGGTAGCTCCATGGAGATGGCCTTTGGGGCTTTGAAGACGAGCTCAGCAGGCAGCTACATATCGTTAGTAGTGTAAAAAATAATGGATTGCCTAGAGGCTGAATTGACTTACTATTTTAACCGATCGACTTTCAAGCGGCGCTCCAGGATCCACACACTTGAGACGGAACTGCGCCTGGCTGGGCAGACAGGAGTCGCGCTTCTTGCCCGCATAGTTCTTGCTGCCCTTAGCCGAGCTCATTATGTTTTCATAGTAGAACCGATGAACAACATCGAGGTTGTCATAGATAGACGCCTCGGTGACGATATCGGTCTTGGTGGGGTCCGTGGCATTCGGCTCCTCCCATGCGTTGATACTGTGGAAGCAGAAGAAGGGATCGCTTTCGTAGGTGGCAACGAGACCCTTGCCGTGGCGTCGATCGATGACATACCATGTAGTCTTTTGCTTGGGGTCGAATGTGCTGATGGCATCTGCGATGTTCTTCTCATACAATATGGAGACACCAATCCACTTGATGTAGCTGCTCCAGACACAGAGGACGACGTAGTTCTCAGTGAGAAAGAGAGAGTGAATGTAAGCAGGCTTGCCGGTAAATGTGGCGAGAATGGTAGTATCACCTGTTGACGCAGAGGTACAGAATATGCGGTAGGTAGACGTGTAACCTATGGTGAGGTTGAAGTTATAGATGTCGCCAAACACAGGATCAGACTTGGCATGGGAGGCGCTGAAAGGACCTTTCAGATCGGGATGTAGGCTTGTCTGGAAAGCAATGCCCTCTGGCTCCAGTGTCTCAGGGTTAATTTTCTTGACCATGGTATGATCGGTCTTCGTGTGCAACGTCTCGATGCCAGTGTTACTGCGCACCTTGTCGGTCGGGCTATCAAGGGAATGCTTTTCTACATCCTTCGTGTAACCGCCGCCAGGCATGTTGATGGACAGAGTTACGCCAACGTTTTTTGCGTTGCGACCGGGGGGACTGAACACGCTCATGACTTTCTTGAAAATGCTCTTGCATGGGTCACGCTTGGCGCCGAAGCTAATGCTTTCCACCTTGCCTGTGGTCTTTACCAACTCGAGGTACTCGTCCACAATGCGGCGAGACCGGTAGGTGACCTTAGCGGGTCCATTGTCGGGACAGTCGATCTGGAAGCGGTGGACAGCGGAGAGGCCGTCGAACCAATGGCCGGCAGCCCACTCCTTGCCCTCATTGGTTGTGACTTTATATCCAAGGGGACCAGTCCTGTAGAGTACACCAGCTGCATAAGATGGGATATCGCCTTTGACTGTGAGCGCGACTGGGGTCGGCTGCTCGTAGTTGTTGTCAAACTGTGAAAATTAGCTTGTGCCCGAGGCTAGAAAACAAATGTCAAGTCAAGGACTTACACCGCTGTCATTGGGCCAGGAATCCATATTAGCTAAGGTGAGGTTGAATCTTGTTGCAATTAAGGTGAGCTGAGGAAGCTAAGACGGGGAAATAAATTCGCTGGGTATAAGTAGCGGTGTCCAGATAAGGCGTGAGGTGATGATGGTGAACACTGAGCAGGAAGAGTGACGTGCCAATGCACGTTTTCAGTCGACGTGGGGTAGCGAGACAATTCTAATAGAGGGTCAAGGGGATCAAATAAGCCTTATAGTATCCTGGTGTATCTATCTGATAAGACTTTGCACTGTAGAGGTGGGAAGGTGTGTATGAGTGAGGTATGAGCCGAAGTAAGAAAGAACGGCTATTCATATATCCAATCGTCAACGCGCGTAACACTTTGAAAGGACCTAAAATCCCCCGTCCAGGAGAGCGTTGACAGAATGCAACCTCCTTAACCCACCTTAAGTCATAACGAGATCTACCTCACTGGGCAGGAGAAGGTGCTCACCGTCCGAGAGCGGATCTCGCTTGCCCCTGCACTCTTGAACGCCACAGCTCAAAACCTCTTCGTATTGGTGGCACATTGCCGACTTAACCTATTCTTCTTCTGCACAGCATACTGGCCCTAGTTAGACTGTCATCAACTCCTTTTCTACCTTCTTAATTGGCTGGAAGTGTTCGTGCTTAACGGCTGTCAGTCATCTCCCACGTGCAAACCCTTGTCACTTCTCTGAACACCTACGGCCGAGAACCTTCGCTAAAGGTGTATTGGCGAGCACAACGGCCAGCAAACCCTCCGATAGCATCCCCCGCAGTCCTCGAGAACCGCAGTAACGGGCGCAAGATGTACGGACATACTCTTGGATGCAACATGACACCCAGAGCGTGGGTTTCTCGACGGTGACGCCGAGTCTGGGGTTCATCTAACTAAGCTGTCGCCTGCGGAAACGAAGCTTGCCCAGACTGAGGGATGTTAGGCGAAAGGTCGGGACAATGCGCGCTTGCGTAGAGCATTAAGAGCTTGGCATCTTGCTTTTGAACGAGAGAAGAGGATGATGCTGTTGAACATCGGCTAATGAGGAGGGTTGAATGATGACGGGTTTCATCTACCTCGTTTGCGCTATTCCTCTTCTGAGCTAGGTTACCCGCAAACCAGCCTTATGGTACGCCAAGGCGAAGGTAATCACGAATTTCATTAACTTCCAACATTGACGTTACTCAAGCCTCAGCAACGAGCGACGTAACGCAACTCATCATTGCCATCCCCATCGCTGCTCCTATACCAGGCGCCTGGCCACGGCCAACACACCACCGCAATGGGCATTCTCCTTTCCCTCCCCCGTAGCATCCTCAACACCGCTCTCCCATTTACAAACTCCTCCACACCCGTCGCGCAAGACCTCCTCCACACAGCCGTCCTCATAATAACCCTTTACTACGGCCCTCAAATAGTAGACTACTACAACCATAACCTCCGCTCCCCAAGCGAAGCGAGGCTCAATCCAATGGGTGTGCCTATACCAAACGAACCTGATACAGCACAAGACGAGCCTCCCATAGATGAAGATTTGGTCCTTCAAGACTCGGATGAAGAAGAGGATCCGCCGCCAATGGCACCTACACCACCACCTGGCGCACCAGGCCTCGCCGAACCTCCACTACCACAAGCACATGAACCTGAACGCCTCGCAGACTGGCAAAACGATGCTGGACCAGCAAACCCAGACCGTCCTCGACCAACACCACAAAACCGTGCAGTGGGATCAAAGAAAGCGAAGAGTCTGGCGAGGAAGGATCAGCGCAGGGCTTATCATGAGTTCCATCGCCAAGAAGCGGAGCTGAGAAGGCTGCAGGAAAACGAGGGACGAGAGGAGAGGGAAGCCGCGCTTTTGGCTGAGAAAACGCGGCGCGCCGATGTTGAGCGGGAGATTCAGGAACGAGAGAGGTTAGAGAGGGAAGAGAAGAAGGCTGCGGAGAGGCACGAGGCTGAGGAGGAGAGGTTGAGGAGGGAGCGAGTTGTTGCTAGAGTCCGCAAAGATCTGCGCAATGCTGGCGCATGCGATCTTGAGGCCGCGGCATGGGAGGAGGGGAAAGACCGGCTCTGGGTTGAACGGCTGGTAAGGGCGAGTGGGATATTGTCGCAGGGTGGAAAGAGCGCAGACGGACAGACTACATACACAATGATCACAGGTGTAGGATGGGCGGTGAGAATTGATGCCGAGCTAGTGCGGGAGGCGTATGCAGAGGCTGTGGAGTTCGGGGACGCCAATGGTGGGAAGGTCAGTTTCGCGGATCTGGGGACGATCTTAGAGAAGGCGGTCAGAGCGAGGGCGAAAGCTTCTGGGGCATGTGATGGATCATGTGCTGGAACGATTTAAAGGGTCGAAATGGCAATGCAAATGGGACTGGGATTGGAAGAGTGGTCTCAAGAGCTGAGCCATTCACGCACATGCATTGCGTTTGCGAGTCCCATTAATCGGATAGACATTGTAAATGGATGAGAGCGCCGCAATTGAATGGGAAATACTATGAATGATCTTAAACGTGATGGCTTCAAGTCGCTGCCGTCATACGAGCAAATAACGATGAAGCGTGACTACAGTGACTTATACGAGTCAATTTAAGGTATAGGGCGTTAGGTGTGAAGGCAAACGGTAAGCCTGCTGTCCTGTCACTGGTTGAATGTGTGTGAACGTCAAGAAGTGTCACTGAACGATCCATTGCTAGTTACTTCATACCCAGCAATTAGACGTGAGTTGTTTGCGACAGACCCCCTCCATTGCTGCCCAAGGACGCCACACGATCAGCGACATGACAAGATCTGGCATCGAATATTTCCATTTTTTGAAGTCATGCACCCATTGCAGAGATGCTTATTCGCTTAGAAGACCCGATACATGCCAAAGCATTCCATCCGTTCCGGAAGAAATGACCAGCCACAGATATAACTCCTCCATGACATAGCCCATATCCGTTCTCCTTTTGTTCCTCGCCGGTTGACTGATCTACCGATTGGACTTTGCGACACGCTCCAACTCGTCCTTCTTCTTGATGGCGTACGAGTTGCTGCTTCCCTTGGCAGCGTTAATGAGCTCTTCTGCCAGACACTCGGCAATGCTCTTGACGTTTCGGAAGGAGGCCTCACGGGCACCGATGGTGAGGAGCGCGATGGCCTGGTTGACGCGGCGGAGAGGCGACACATCGACGGCTTGACGACGGACGGTACCGGCGGATCCGATACGGGTGCTGTCTTCGCGGGGTCCGCAGTTAACGATGGCGTCAACAGCGACCTGGATGGGGTTTTGGTCGGTCATGATGTGGATCTGGAACTTGTCAGCACTTTGCGCCAAATATGTTCCGTTCCATAACTAATAGGCGATTATAGGTTTCGGAGTCTGCGGGGTGAGACGTACGATCTCGAAGCAGTGGGCAACGATGCGCACAGCCATAAGCTTCTTTCCGTTGTTACGACCGTTCATCATGAGGGAGTTGGTGAGACGCTCGATGATGGGACACTGCGCCTTCCTGAACCGCTTGACGGCATATCGGCCAGCAGAGTGAGAGATGTAGACGGGGGATCGGATCTGGATGTAATCGCTGCAAAAGGTTGACGTTAGCCCAAGTCCTAATTTCCAATTTCTCGATTCCCCAATTGCCGTCAGACCGCGAGGGAAATCGACATGCTGAACAAGGTGTTGGTGTTGCCGTACGTGAGAGAGATATCCCTAATCTCGACATCCTCGTAGCTCCACTTGTTGAACAGCTTGATGCTGCCAATCTCATCAGTGACGTCCTTGGGAAGAACAGCATAGCCGCTAGGGCTCTCGACTTCGACTTCGCCGTCAGACATGTTTGCGACTGTGCTGAGAGACGATTTCTTGGGGAGGTGGAGGTGTCGTTGGTCGTGGTCGTCGGGTCGCTTGGAAGTTCGAGAAGTCGCGATCGATTATTGTCGTTGGTGTGGTTGCCAAGCCACCACTTAACCGAGCGCACGGGCCATATCACGACAGTTCGACGTTGTCGAAGAAAAGTCCTCCAGCTGCAAGCAATTCGATGATATAAGTAAAACAGTTGAGTCAGTCCTACATGAGATCTCTGTATCAGCTGTAGTAAGCACTACAGTTTTGGTGAAGAGAGTCACACTGTTCACTTATTAACACTAGGGCCTCCGACAAACTCATTAGATCTATTGAAGAGACAATGCACAAATCGAAAAGAATAATCACACATACAATAATTATACTACCCACTAAACTGAATGATGGAACATCTAAGCATATTCACAGCAGCCAAACCGGATAGTCCGAAACCATGGCCTTGAGAATAACCAAAAACCAGACAACATCACCAAGAAGAGAGGCAAAACACCAGATCCCAAACTCCAAGCAATGCCGCAGAGCCACCCATGGATATCAAAAGCCGGACTGCAAAAAGACACAAACCCACACCGACGGCGGCTGCACCCTGTTAGCATGTTCACCCCCGAGGACACTCTCAAAGAGCTTCTCGCTCTAGGACTCAGCGTCGCACCCTTGAAACTGGTGCGCTGATATCTCTCCGTTCTGAGACGCCCTCCATCATTTGCTTTCTTGGAGTGCCGTGGCCGGCAGCCATGCTTCTAGCACGACCTCTCCGCTCTCGAATTTGTGCAAGTGCTATTTCTCTGTCGAAGGGAAGCTGGTTCAATGATAGCTCGCCCAAAACTGGTGTTTGGGCGTTTGCCGGGGCATGCGCAATCGTCGATGGAGTCATTGGTCCGTCGGTTCTCTTAGTGGCTGGTGTGAATGGAGAGAAGTGTAGAGGGATTGTGGTCGTAGTGGTAATGGTTCGCATCAGATACGGTCCAGGTGTTGCTGGGCCTGACGGGGCATGGACTGGAGTACGAGCCGCATCGTTATCCTCATCAATCTCCTCGTCGCTGTCCTCAATAACATCTTCATGGATGAAAACACCATTGGACTTAGCCATTGACGAGGCCGAGGCTTCCGACTCCACACGATTGTTTACATGGAAAGTTGACGGTGATAGAGACTCTGTGTGAATCACAGTGCTCTCGGCATCTGGGGACCATGATGAAGATCCCTGGGCTGTGTTGACAACAGATAGTCCCAAACGAGAGGGCTTCACCGGAGTGGTAGTGTACGTTGTTACTGGAGCTTTGGCAGGAGATGGTATCGCACGGAATGTGCCGGTAGTTGGAGAGAATGCAACTTCTGGCTCCGAGTATTCATTGGCTGTGGGCCTCGAGAACCCAGTCATCACCATGGCATCATCGAGTGATTCGGATTTTTTCTCTAGTTGTAGCTCTTCTTGTGGTGGGGTGAATGGACGCTCTTCGTGAACGGGCTCTTCCTTGATGACAATGTCTTCCATTGGGTCATCACCATGGTTACTATGAGGTGGTGTGACAAGGACAGAAGCCTTGATACGCTCCATTTCCATAATATAGCTAGCATCATGGACGAACTTGGTTCCTTTAAGGTCTGCAATCCGGCAGGAGCAGCACTCAAACTGGCACTCCATCTTCATGAATTCGATCTGTTCTTGTGCACGCTCGTGGAGGGCCTTCTCAGATGCAAGCTCTTGCTGGAGGAATCTAAGCTCGACTGATGCTTTCTTGGGAGACACGTTCTCCTTATCGTCATCGTCGCGCTCGGGGGTAATTCGTTGTTTACGTGGTGATCGAACTGGTGATGCAAACTCATCTTGCTCCTCGGATGTCGCAGTGGGCAAGGCGATCTGTCCCTCGGCAGCGATGCGCATCACCTCTTCCTCTCTGAGACTCGTCTTCAGAGCATCGCGCTCGCCTTCAGTAAGTGTGAGCCTATCCTTGAGTGTCTTGACCTCTTCACCTAGGCGAGCCTCAACACTCTCCAACTCGACTTGCAATCCGTAGACTTGATTCTTATACTTGTCTGCTTCGCTGGTCTGGTACTTCAGATCTGATTCGTTCATGCGCGCTGTCCGTTCGAGGCCTTGTATTTTAGCCTGGAAGGTTGGTATGTAACTTGTTGCACGCATAGCCTCCTTTGATAACTCCATATTCCTCTTCTTGTACTGTGCGAGCTTGGTTTTCAAGATATTGTTCTCATTGCTGTGTTCGTGCTAGGGTGGATGTCAGTGGCTTGGATCACGCCATAAGATCTCAGTGGTAACTTACTGCTTTCTTCTCAGTCTGCTTCCTCTTCTCCTCAGACTGCTGCAGCGCCTTCTCCCATTTCGCAATCGCCTCACGATGGTCTTGACGCGCAGCATCCCACGAGTCTTTCGGTACGACTTCTTTATTCGTATCCTGCGACCTCTCCAACGCATCCTTCAGCTCCTCAACTCTTAGCTCGCGACGACTCATCCAAATCGCGTGCTTCCGTTCTAACTCTTTGATCTCTGCTGCATGCTTCGTTTTCTGTTTCTGCAGCGCCACCAAATACTTTGCCTGAGCTTCCTTGAAGTCCTTAACCTCAAGGTTCTCGAACATAACTGCGAGACCTTGCACAGAAACATCGCTGTCATTTCTCCGATGATGCTGCTGTCTCAGCGGAGAGGTAGGTGTTCGAAGATCTGGGAGTGATGGTGATGCAGGCGCAGGCCCGCCATAAGGTGGTTTTGTGCCTGCAACGCGCTCTGGTGAGACCGGGAAGATGGGCATGCCCGGCGACATGGGGAATTTGAGAGGCGATGGCGGGTCCATCGGGACTGGCGATTCTTTGAGGCGCGCCAACTTGGCGGTTTGTGAAGGATAGAGATAGGTGGTGGGTGGGTAGAGAAAGGTAAAGTGGTGTGGATGGTTCCTGCTGTGCGAGGTGGGATGCAAAGAGGAAGCAGCGCGTGGTACGAGCGCGCAAACAACAAGACTAATCCCTGGCATAGCAACGGCGCTCAGACCAATGATCTGATCATCAATCCCATCAACGTCATCTAAACACAAACCTCAGTCCTATTTCTTGTCTTAGGTTGCTTTGCAGCTGAAAGAAAGAAAAAATATGTTTGTGGTAGACTGTACTGGATTTGAATTTGACCCATTTTCCCTGTGACTCAATATCCTTTAACACCATCGGCAGCTTTTGGAGAGCATATTCGCGTGTTCAAGCAAAAGACATACTGCTACAATACATTGCTATATGTGGCTACTTAAATAATTCGTAAATCTAGACTAGACCGAGTCATTTCTAGCCTTTCCATCTCATTCACCAACTCGAGCAAGCAAGGCCAGTCGTAGGCCAAACATTCAATCAACATCGGACTGATCCATCAAGGTACTTGAAGGCAGGGTTTTCATGCTTTGATTGAAATATTGGATCTCTATGGTCAGGTACTTGCAAGTTGCTTTAGAGCATGAACGCTTATCATTATCGAGGTTGCCGGACGCGGGACAGAGAGATTGTTCACTCTTAGCGGATCATGGCCACGGCGTCAGTCGCCTGCAGCCACTCAGTGCGATCTCGTATTTGCACTGGTCTGCACCTCACCTGCTTAAGAACTACTTCAAGATCACGAATACTCCCCGACCACCACCGTAGGGGTCGCTCACGAGGCTCTTCGCAGCTCCGACATCCACTGATGACAACATCCGGTCTACGACCAAGTCTAAGTGATTAGTCAAGTGAATCATCCAGCAGTCATGGAAAACCTGTCAGTAATCAGAGCTGACAGGCGAAGTAGCGATGTCTATGATCTTTCTCTTCATCGAACTGACTTGAACTAATGACATGTGAGGCTTGCAAACAAACCGTGACCATCAACGCCGACTCAAGAAGGTCAAGATCAAGCTATGACGAAGCATAGAAGCTGTCAATGAACATGAGGCCTTATCTATCCCTGTGGGCGGTGGCTGCCTATTCCATTTTCCTCATTGGGGCTTCTTGCCGCTAGACGGTGATGCGAAGATGGCACTTATGGCGAACGGGAACTCGGTGCGAACATTTGTGTTCATGCATACGGTTATGCGAGGGCTATTCTATCTCGAGCACTCCTCAATCTGGAACACTCGCCCAGAACTGGTCAACGATGTCGACACCGATATTTGTGAGGTCACACACGACCTGGGTGGCCCTCCAGGAACCCGTCAAATCGTCCATTCTATAGATTCGTCTTTGAAAACGGATATCTCACGAACTGATCGATTCTATAATGGTAAAGTTTCTATGTCAAGGATACACGTCACGCTTGCGCCCAGGACAGTTGACAGACTCTAGTCTGACATCATCTTCTACAGAAAACAACAGCAAAGGCATCTATGAAACAACTTACACAAACGACAAGAAGATTATCCTTGACCTCACCGATGAGCAAAAAATCGTTTTTCGGAGCATATCGCGCCAGACCGATTACTGGGCACTTCACGACTAGACAACGATAGTATCTTGTGTTTCCTTCGACACTTAGTACTCTAGCCACCTTAACTCTCTTCGTAGTTCCCTACATGCATCCGTGCAAAAGAATCTTAAGGATTTCAGGAACCACTTCAGCCTCCTAATCGCCGACACCTCCACGTACACCAATATCGGCGCTCCAACATCGAAGACCTCCCGCCCCCACTAACGTGACAAGTCTCACCCAACACAACTTTAGAATAGTTTTCCTGCAGATAAATAGACTGCTGCGTCATCTCTACACCATACTCATTGCGCAAATTGAATCCTACAGCCTAACCAACGCACATTACCGAGCCTTCCCACGCCTCTTTCCTTCTGGTCGGTGTCACCAAGGATACTTTCTTCTTTTATGTCACTTGTAAACTGACCATGAATACGAGGTGGCACTATCGCCCATCTATGTTATGAAGCACATGAAAGACTTCGAGTGAGAGTTGCTCAAGGAGATGGACTCGCTGAGCGATGCAGATATAAAAGAGCTGTCAGCTTGTTGTTTTGCGTGCAAGTTATATGTGGATGATCATTCACGATTAGCTTTCTTGAAGGATGAATTCCCTAGGGTTGAGGTGAATGGGGAGTTAGCAAGCAAGAATCCGTCTAGGAGAAGGATGAGGATGGGATGATGGGATGGTAAAGTGGATATGGCGGTCACAAATAATGGACTGCCGGAAAGAACATGGCTCTGCTGGCCCGTTTTTTATAACCAAAAAAATAATCTATACAAGGCACACATGAGAATGATCATATGGATTATAGAGTTCCAGTGTGAATGTTTCATGAGCAGTGGTTCCTGCCAAGCTTGAAGGGGACGACCAGCGACAGCTAACCACACGCAATCTAGCGGCTCAGAGAAACGAGGGGTAAATCTTGGAACGGAAACCCCACTACCGTCACTTCGTAAGAATGAAGTTTGGGGCTTTTCGGTGACGTTTTGAGGGCTTAAAGCCATCACGATCGTCCATATGCAGCATCCCTATAGGGGACATGTCAGTCAGTCCCACACGTTTGCCGTGCTCCTCCCCCACGGATTCGGATGTCACTTGCCCTACCAGGACTCACTCAAAACCTCTTTCTCCGCGCCACGGTTCCACAAGATTGCTGTAATTCTTCTTTCAAGCGCCGTACCCTTCCCGTCGCGTGTCCTCTGACCGTGCTCACTGATGCCGACAAACGCCCGTGGCCAGCTAGTAACTTATAACTAACCCTTGCTCTGCACTCTGGTTCAACAACTCATCAGTTTTGATTACCATCTCGTTACTTCCTCGACCCACCCCGTGGCAAGCCCGCTTTTAAAACTTTGCTAGCGGCGATAGTTCCTGCTGGTTCATATTGAGACATATTTGAACTTGCATACTCGCCCTGTTGATCCTTATCGGGGACCTTGAAACACAGGACTTCACATCTTTAGAATATCGTTAGACTTCAGTTACTTCATCTGTTCATTCACGATGTCGAACAAGCCCATCTTTGTAGCTACCCATCCCAGGGCATGCTCTACGGCTTTCGAGCGGGTACGTTAATCTTTCTTCAGTCGATTGACTGCGCTTATAGTATCAGGTTTTTATGACTCGCCGGGACACCCTCCAATGCGTCCACGAACCCTTTGGCGATGCCTATTATTTTGGACCAGAGAGACTTGCTGAGCGCTACGAGGATGACGAGAAAGCTCGCACAGAGAGCGGCTATGCCCACAGCACCTATAAAACCATCTTCGACAGAATCGCGAAAGAGGGCTCTGAGGTTGGACTATTTTCTTCTATCATTGATGTTATGCCTCTTGCTCTCTCGCGCTTTACCTTACCTCTCCTTCCACTTCTGTTCTACCTGGTTTTTTCTGCTATAGCACGCTCGCAATCAAGATCGTTCTCATTACACATCTATTCCATTCGCTACTTCATCACGTGTGCCTTTCAATTCATTCCCCAAGACCAAACGACATCTGGTGGCTTCATTGCGTTTGATCCGAGCATTTCAATTCGCCAGCCGAAGCGAGCCCAAGACGTCGCGGTCGAATCCGACGCCAAGTATCGTGGCAAAGTACGAACTTCATCCCACACGACCATCTGATCTTTCGATCCCATCACACTTGTATATGCTTTCTTTCCTTTATTGGCCCTCTTACCTAATATGGTCACATTCACGATCGTCATGCCCAGCACTAGTCTATTGTGTATCCCTTTACTTCCCTCTCTTCCTCCGCTATCAAACGACTAGACCGAATGAGAAACCAGGATGTGATGCTCACACTCTGTAGGGCAAACGCCCCTTCATCAAGGATATGGCCCAATATTGGGTCCCCCCTTCCGGCAAACCCGCCAGTATCGCCCCAAGTCTCTCGAACTACAAACGAGGCGTCGGCACCGACACCAACGCCCTCTCCCCTGTCTCCACTCGCTCTGACAAGCCCGGCCCACCGTATCCCTACGACACCAAAAGCGAACCGAATAATCCTTCCGTTGTCCCAGCAGATCTTCTCGCACAATTCCATTTCACGTTTCTGATTCGTCACCCGAGAAACAGCATTCCCAGTTATTACCGATGCACAATCCCCCCGCTAGACGACGTCACCGGATTCCACAACTTCAGGGAGGATGAAGCTGGATACGACGAGCTGCGACGATTATTCGACTACCTACGCTCCGAAGGCCAAGTGGGACCCAAGCTTGCCGGCCAACCTGACGCCTCCAACGGTACGAATGGAGAGAAAACTGGTGGCGTAGAGATCTGCGTGATCGACGCCGATGACCTTCTCGATAATCCCTCCGGGATTGTGGAGGCGTTTTGCAAGAGTACAGGACTGAAGTATGAGCCGGAGATGCTGAAGTGGGATAATGAGGAGGACCACAAGGTTGCGAAGGAGGCTTTTGAGAAATGGAAGGGCTTCCATGAGGATGCGATAGATTCGAAAGAACTCAAAGCTAGGACACACGTATGTTGTTCTCCACTCAATTTCACTCTTCACTCCCATCCCGATCTCATATGACACATTCACTCCTCCCCTGTTTCGACCGGTTATTACAGTATCTACTGCAAACTACCTTCTACAAGATACAACAGGTCGTACAAGGCGCATCTGATCCTCTTGCCCCTGGCTTTATGTTCACTGTCGCCCCCGTTTCCACACAAGCTTCCTTTGCCCCTCCTTTCCTATTCTATTTCAAGAAACTGCGTAACTGACAACCTTTAGAAGAAAATCCCCAAATCTGAAGAAGAGCTCCTCAAAGAATGGACGGAGAAGTACGGTGCTAAGGGCGCTAAGCAGATCGCTGAGACCGTCAAGGCCTGCGAATCCGATTACGAATATCTCAAGCAATTCGCCATCAAGATACCCGCATCTACGTCTGCGACGGCGGAGAACTAGAAGTCAAAGTCGAAGGTGCAGTGTCCGCAGTCGTGCGACAAGTTCGGGGGGATATGGGATGAGTTTGCTTGTTGATTGTTAATTGTTGATTGTCGCTAGGAGGTGGTTTATTTGTCACCAACTCGGTCGTTTTCTGTGCAGTTTCGTTTGAATTGATGGGACCTTGTATGAACTGGCAATGTAGTTATAGTCACTGCACTGTACAGTACACTACACAAGTATATATGGTTCTCTACCTCGAACGAGTCAGCACCCTTCGCGCTTTTATCGTCGAGTACCACATTAAATACCTTGATCCCTCTTCCTTCCGCTATCTCTTGCCCGTGCGCTCGTCCATAGCAGCGTCTGCACTTCTCTCAACACGGCCAGTCGGGGCCTGCGCGAACCACCCCTCATTATGGATGTAATCGTGGCCTATCCATCCAGTAGCAAACGCACCTCCGAATCTGATGAGGGTCCATATTCTGGGATGCATTACGCACAGGCCGCATGCACGAATGTTTGCGGTGCTAATACTATTTTCCGGGTCTCGGCGTAGGGCCAAAGGGTGGTACTTCAGAAGAGTGGGGTTGAAAGGTGGGTGGGTGAGAAGCTTAGTGGCAGTTGAGGTGTCAATGCGTGTTGAGCCAGTAAAATTTTGAGATAGGCGTGTTTGCTGACTGTCTGCATGAGGCTCAATATCTTGCACCGATCGGTAGAACATCCACTCCACAAATAGCCCATACTACACTTTGGGCCTCTCTATCGAAGACAGAAGAGGAACAGTACATTACATCTTCCAATGCCTTGACAATAGCGTACTAGCAAGTCGTGAAGCTTGAACGCAATGTACATAATAGATACGCACGATGCCGATATCCCTAGTTTGCATATAAGCTTGGGGATCGTGAGCCCGGTTCTTGGGAAGGCCTAGGCCTACCAAATCCGGTAAATATCGGGCAGAGGTGTGCAGCCGAGCGTTGGCGCGTGAGACAAGATCGGTGAGATATTTGCTTGACTGGCGGATGCGATAGGAAGTACTGAGACGTTTTTGCTGACCGCTCACCTCAGCTCAAAATACTCTTGCTTTACAGCAGCGTTGGTGACGCCACCACACGTGGCGAGTGCTGAGGGGCAATGATTTGCATTTTCTGTCTTGGTGCCATGGGTGGCGTGGAAAAATTACGTGTGGAGGGTTGGAATGAATGTTGTAATCGGATACTAGGTTTGGTGTTGCAGGTGTGAGAGCGTGAGTTGGGTTGGGGGCCAACTCTATAACGGAGTTCCGAGATCGAATGTACCAGGCATGGAGTGATGAAGGAATATAGGAGTATCGGACGTGGAGTCGCGGTTTTCGGTTTGAGGATAAAGTCAAGGAGTTGCGACATTATATGTTTGGTGGGTGGCAGGTCGTTATCAGTAGTGAGATCCAAGAGTAACTTTCTTCCGTTCGCACACTTTTAGATTCGATTCTGTGAGTTGGCCAATATTAGAGCGTAGCATGTGAACATTGAAAAGATTGACTGTTTGACTGATTGATTGAGATATTTTGAGGTATATACTTTACTACTGTGGACACCAGTATCCATGCATCGTCTTGTCCAATACCGTAGGACAAGGTATGAAAGCTCGTCCCAAGATCTGTTCCCCAATTACACTCCCATAAATCGTGGTAATAATGCGTGTGTATCAAAGAACCCCGCGAACAGTTGAACTCCGGAAACCCCAGGCCTGAAACACCGTCGCTGGAAAATGCGATGCGAAAACACAGATCTCGACGAATAGCGCAATACGAAACGCTCACACATGCCCCAGTTCGATCTCTCTTCTCCTTTCTTCCCGACTGAGACCCCTTGAGTGTGTGCTATGCGCTCCAGAGCTGGCTGGTCTGTTTTGCGTCCTTCCACGATCCCATCGTTCCCAGGCCTGGGCTTCGGTCAGGCTGTCCCCTCTATTCCTGTTCACATCTGAGTATGATTGTGGTGGTGTGCCGACTAGCTCGGAGCTGTTTAATTGGCGATCTCTTTCTTCCTGGTCTTCTGGTAGATCTATCCTAAATGTAGCGCTCGATGCATCTGGCGAAGGTCCAGGATCCGATTTCATGAGCAGCATAGCCATCTGCTGGTTTATCCTGTCGTCTTCGCTCAACTGGATCTCTTGAGGTTGCGCAGACGGGGATCGTGATGTTGCCGGGTACATGTTTTGTATATAATTTGTGTAGAAAGACTGTTCAGACCAGAGGTTCGCGGATCGTGAGGTCCTTGCTTCTTTTATCTGGATGATGCGACGGTGGGTCCATAGGAGGAGCATGGCGTACATAATAGTAGAGGTGGTGGATGTGACGGTTCCGGAGATAGCGGCGGTGCCCCATTCGTAGCGGCGCGAGGAAAGGAAGTTGTAGGCGATTGTGAGAAGGCCGATGGCGGAGGATGTGAGGGCGGGTCTGTGTTTGTGTTAGTGAGGATTCCAAGTGTGCATATTGCGGGGCCTGTACAGGAAGACGGCTTCGGCTTGGAACATCTCGTTGCGACACGCGAAGCAGAGCAGCGCCGTAAACGAGTATCCAGCTGTGAGGAGCGCGACGACGAAGACGGAGAGGACAGCCTGGCTGAACTTGAGCTGTGGATCTTTCGCGTATAACCCAGGAAGGATCAGATATCTGGATCGGAAGTCAGTATTTGCTTATTTGCTTCTTCCCAAGCTGGAGCAGCTCGCATGGTATACTGTGCAACGTACCCTCCCAATATCATCCACGAGGCCGTGAGGGCAATCAGCCGCCAGTACCATGGTGCGGGTATGTCGCGCTCATGGTCGCGGTTGCTCAGGTTGATGTACCGTTTTGACGCGGAGCGCATTGGCATTGGAGCGGTCGCAAGGTGCGGATCAAGGTGTCGAAGTCGAAGTCGAAGCTGAGCTACTTGAGACTCAAGATGCACGCTTCAGCTTCAGCTCGCTGGGTGAGGTCGCGGGAGGCCCCTCATGCAGCGCAGAGGACGCGTATTTGAGGTAAACGAGTGTGGAGGCTCTGGCGCAGAGGTGGTGATGGCTGGGCGAGGTGCTGCAATTCAGCCTGACGAGCGTTTCCAGGGCGCCGGATCGCTTCGCAGAGCTGCCTGGGGTGTCTCGCGAGCTGCTGGGGGCACAGCGAGCGACGATGCGGCGGCAACAAGGGCAGGTGGGCGTGCGGGCGGGCGGGTTGAAGTTGGCGCGTATGATATGGGACCGAAGTTTGCAAAGTGCGGCGGTAGCTCACAAAAAACCGAGAGAGGAGCAGAGGAAAAGAGAGGCGGCGGAGTGGAGGTGCATACTGAAGAGGCAGAGGACTCCGGCCCCAGGCTGCAAAGGCACAGCAGCAGTAGCATACGAGGCGGAGGATCCGCAACTCAGCCACGGCATTCGGCGCACTGGAGCTATCGAGGCCTGCAACCATGACAGCAGCAGCCCTGGAGGGCAGAAGCAGCTCCCGCCGCCAGCGTGACCACAAGAGTGCTTACTGTCCGCTAGGCGTAGCCGTTGCCCTCTTCTCACGCGCAAACTCAACACCGCCAATACCACCACCACAACCACCACCATCGTCATGCCAGCCCTACCAGTATCCGCCATCTCAACCATGATAGCCGTAGGGCGCTCGCGCGGACCTCTGTGCGGCCGCAATTCTAGCATCCGTCAAACGCGCTAATTAGCCAAGTGGTTCGTTACTGCCACCCCACCCACGACTCGAGCCACCAATTCTCACCGGGTGCGCCTCGCGGGAGAGCATCCAACGCGGTGCGCGTTGCGGCTGAACAACGCCAACTAACGCCCTTGGCCATTTCTCTCCGCTCTTTCGTACGGGACCATAGTAAATGACGTACTTCGTCGAGTCCTGCAAATCGCAATATCCCAATCTCCTTCCTTCATATATCTCATTCAACTCGTTTCAAGTTCAAATGTGACTCGTAAGCCTACTAATATCCCAAGATCCAACTCTCCGAGCCATCTATCTGAAGCAGCATGACGCTGTTTGATCCGCCCCCAGAAGATGCAAAAAAGTTCCGCCCCAATGAGGTGGACGCCTGAGGCTGGAGGATTCGTTGGCACCCTCATTACCATGGGCTTAGCATCTCGCATTGATAGCAGACATCTCAGAGCTTGCTCATCGTGCTGCGCTACCACAATGTGGTGTTGATAAGACATTTCTTCTACGTGCGGTACTCATTCACCTATTCATATTGCCAAGCGAAGAAAGGTGCACAAATGATCGTCACTTGTGCACTGGGCATCTTCTACCTCCGCACACACAACCGTGGCTCCGCTTATGCTTCGCCTCACACAGAAAGGAGCCAACCTCTCCATTCGACCCTTCCAGGCCGGATTCGCCAGACCCGTGATGACGGATGCGAAGAGCGATGTGACGCTATATTCCTCCGCCCATAATATACGCTTGACTTGACTCGATACTTTTCTTGCTATCTTTGTCTTTCTTCACAGTACTAGCTTTACAGCCCTGGACGGTGCCAGTATTCCGTTTTGCTGGCACCATCATTACCATGCTCATATGGAAAACTATAGCAGTTCAATTCTCAATAGCCCACTGCGGGCCTAGGATCAACCTTGACGACCTGACACGTCACCACAACCTCACAAAGCGGTGGTTTCTATGGATAGCATTCGAGATGATAGCACACTGAGACTATGAACAATTCACCTTGACCTCAGTCATAGACCCACTGGTTTAATATCTTTTAAAAGAACTTCGCTTGTAGGATCCTGTTTACTAATTCTTTAATTGATCACATAATTCTTGTTCTGATGTTCATGCTCTTGGTCTTACACTTTCTTAGGCTCATAATTCTTTTCTATTCGTATGGTGGTTCCTCTTACACTATCTTGTTATTTACACACACACACACACACACACACACTCTCTCTCTCTCTCTCTCTCATTTCCGTAGTATTTACCTTCTCGGTATTCGAGGTCCTCCCAACCCACATCGGAACCTGCACATGCCATCAACGCAATTGTTCATCTCACTCATCCTTACGCATTTCTCCCCTGACTTTTAAGCACGATCCTCTTTCGCGTTCTTTCTCTACTCCATTATAGCAGAGCCGATGCTATTCTTGGCTATCTGTCATCTACGTACCTCACTTCCACTCATGTTTACTAACTTGGCTATGGCTCCTCTCGCTATTCACTTCCTTGGCTCTTTCCTTTTGGGACAGCGAATTAAGGTTTTAGGTTGCCAACCTAAGGTGGTATTTGCTTTTACTCGCTTCGCTTAACACAGCCACGACATACCTAACCGAGTGTCCGAGACACGAGGATGTGCGAATACGAGATACAGGCGTTCTGTTACGCGTCAATCGATAAGAGGCAAAGCGGGGTACGTTGTTGGCATCCGCATCACTTGCCATTGCTGCCCAGCACTCCGATCTTGTACCGCCAAGGCTTACACTACGACTTTCACTCGCTTGCGCAATTATTCCTTCTCTTGGAACGTTGGATAGAACTTAATAAGGAACGGCCTTGCACATCTCACTCTTTTTGTAAATTGGCGGAGCGAAGAACCTCTCACTAACTAACAGTAAGCAACAAAGTGATTCGCATGTATGGATCCGTCTCTTCCATGCTCAACATCAATCCCTTCTCTTGGTCCCATTCTTTTTCGAAAGAAATTCTCTCCTTCATTTATAAAACTCTAATATCAAGCAAACAGCTATGTACTCTGCATTCACCTATAAAGCAGGGTATTTTTCTGTTAGACAAGATCCAATACCCCAAAGCGAGGACCGCGTTTCTCGCTTTCTTAGTCTTCCATCTCAGACCTCTCCGTTCCGCTAGTGACCGTTAATCTTATATCCACACCCTTATTCTATGCTCAAACTCCTCTCCGGAAAACCTTACAAACCATCTATTAGTATCGCCCACTCCATAATTTCCTCATCCGACTGGTCTCCCTCACATAAGCCCTTACGAAAACCTGCCGGATTCACAAACTTACATTTTTCGGCTTCTCCGTCGAAATTGCGAGATCCCCCTCGATACAATTCCGTATCGGCCTTCTTGGGCAACTGCATACCGTCAGCAACGTACATGGTCCTTCCACGCGTCGTAGAATCCCTACTATCTGCGTTAGTCGATACAGTACCGTTGCTAGCACCGACTGAGGAGTTGACAATGGGACTAGAGGCGACCATACAATTGCCAGGGATTGGTGCAACAATTTCTAGCTCCGGCTTTGGCGAGCTAGGCCGATGCTGCTTGGAGCTCTTTCGAGGGGCGAAGCACCGGCCTGCGGCTCTGAGTATATATTTCCATGTGGGAGCAGTGGTGCTGCGATCCTGGTTCTCGACTGGCTTGAGCGAAGCTGCTTCTGGGTGTCCCGGTGGGTACTCTGCAGTCACTATGTCGAATTCCTCACGAAACCGCGTTGCACGTGGGATAGATGGAGAAAGGGCAGTAGTCATGTGGACTGCGGAGTCGTTCTTGGGTTGGGGCATGTTAGACAGAGTGTTAGACTAGTGAAGTTGTTTGGTTAGTAATTGTTTGAAGAGTTATGAGGTTGTTGGAAGCGGCTATTAATAGAGCCTGAGAGGGAAGACAGGGCTTAAATGGGGTTAAATAATGTTCGGAAAATTGGCATTGTGAAGGGACAAAGGGGGAAAACAAGAGCTATTTCTGGAAACCGAGAGAGGGGTGTACAATGCTTGGGCAGGCATAGGAACACTCACTTTGGGATTACACAATACTGATGGAAAATACAACTATAGGAAGGTGTGTATTAAAAACGACGCCACAAAGTGGGAGAGAGCTACCTGTACGATTTGACCCTAGACAGTGTTTTAACTATATGTCTTGAACAGGTCCATCTCTACATCTAAGACACGCTTCCCTCCCACTCTTCACATGTCTCAATACGCTCCTGTAGATTTTCTCTCGCCATGTGACTATTTACAAAGATCTGAGCATAAAGTAAGGTCTAGGTTTTCCCTGCAGCTACAGCATCACAGATAGCAAAGTAGTAAAAAACTCCCTCTTCCTCGGTCTCTTCGAGCTTAGGCAGTATCCGCGGATGCAGCACTCCTGGGTTCTGCATAATGCGGTCAAGATAACTGCATGCATCGTTCGTTATGCGAGGAGTTAGAACCGGTATAGGAGGCTCAGGGTACGAGATCTGAGTCACGGGATCAACTATATGAACAGATGTTTGTGGTACCTGTAGAGTAGATATCGAGAGAACTGAGCGCATGGGTTGAATGTTCAGCGGGACACGGAGAACTGGATGATAAGTTGTCTTGTCTGGAACAATGTCAAAGTTGACAACTACAGGAGAGTACGCCAATATTACAGAGCGTGATCGGGTGTAATGCTTTCGATGTGCGCTTTCGTTGATAGATGGTTTCGTGCGAGTTGGTGTTGGATTTGGGGTTATTTCTTCGTCGGAACCAGCGCCGTACGCGAGCTTTTGGACTAGTCGGGGTGTGCGACGGTGGAGTTTGGCGTCGAGAAGTTGGAGGAGTTTGTGAAGGATGCGCATTTTGGTGCTCGATGGGATGGTAATGAGGTGTCTAGGTCGCTGTAAAGAACTTGAAAGTAGGGGGATTCCTAAGAGGGTTGAACGAGATATTGAACATGAGTATTGTCCGCGGATGTTTCACTTACTTCTGAAGATGAGACACATTCTTTATACTACAACTTAGTCACTGTGTAGACGGCAAAGACAAGCCTAAAACAGACTTGGCACAACGTGAGTGCAAAGCCCCCTCATGGATATTCGTCCATGTTGCTCTCCTCAATCTCTAATTTCACAGAGGATTCGACTTTGGAGCGTCCGTCAAGCACAGAGCTATCTTTAGGATGCATAATTTCATTGGAAATATACGTCTAACCTTCCTGTGGTGGCTGGTCATAGTAAAAGAGGTCTCTATACTCTCGATAGTCCAGTGACACCCCCACTCCACCTTTACTTGTACTTCCTCTAGGCTAGCCTATGTAACAAGAGCCTCAATAATCATTGCGATCTCTTTCTGCAAGGCGCCGGCTTTCGTCAAACTTACAATTTGAAGCTTGAATTATTATAGCAGTTCAAGAAACACGCAAAATAAGCCATAGAGCGGGATAAGCAACTTAATCTGTAGAGAACCAGCATATATCTACACAGAATATGATGTTCTCACCGTATTAGCCCACCCCCCTCAACTCTTCCCTGTCTTAAACTCTCTTTTCTGTTCAGCAATCTTTCTGAATCCACACTCCCGCCATTTCTCATTACATGGTATATATCGGCTAGCGGTCTCAACAAAGGTACGGGTATCTTCAAATTTCCCTTCAAAGGCATCGTAAAGTACGGATAGAGGAGACTTTCTGCTAATGGTGCTAGGCTGGTACTTGTCTCTATTAGCCTTAGAGAGTGATGATAGAGTTGGGTACGAGATCCGACATAACACGTCCAAAACATCATCTTTCATCGGCACTCCAATTGGTGAATCCGGGTGCGCGAGGGGGGAGAGAATGAAATCAACTCGGGAAGCTTTCATAACAACTCGGATCGTGGGGCTTTGACCTAGTAATGCGGATTGCGAGAACATGGACATATATTCTTGTATCAGGAGGTGCCGAGAGAGCGGAGCAGTGCGCCCTTGGTGAGTGGCATCTCTTTGGCGAAGGAGAGTTGGCGTGTGAGAACATGAGCAGTGATATCACTGGAGGTACAGCTTCAATGCGCTCCGCTAGAAATGGATGGGGTTTGATGAGGTGAGAAATCATGTCCTGATGTTAAGTTCGTCGGTAGATTGAGTGGGGATTGATTCAAGTAGCTTTTGGTAGAACTGGAGTCTTGACGGGGCAAAGGCGGCGGATTGGCCGTCTGGCGCGCCAGATTTCATAAGGATAGTGAAGAGATCATAGACGTCGTGTAGAAATCATCGGCTAGTCTGAAAAATATTCATGGGTAGAGTATTGAAATACTGCTTGTTGCCGTCTTAGCCCAATTCTTCGAATTGCCATCATCGTCTGCGCCATTGCTGGCTTCATCTTCTGGCGACGCCGAAGAAATTAGGCAAACGGAGGTGCAACTGAGCTATCTGACAGAGATCGTAGGCTCAACACCAGGGAAGACTACGAGAAACGTCCGGTGGTGGTTCACGGGCGCAAAGAAAGATATCCTAGTAATAGGGTTGAGATTGGGGTCGGAAATACGATAGCAACCGATCGATCTGATCTAGGATGTGTACTAGTCAATAAAATCTTTCCAATCTCGACTTTTCAATATTTGTATCAACTGAGTGTGGTTTCACTCATCCTTCCAATATTTTCTCAATCTAGTTTCGGTCACCATCATCCTAGCGCAGTTCAAGGTTCGGAGCAAAACACTTTTCACGTACTGTTGCCTTGCGAGATTTGGCCTTAGTAAAATAGGTTTAGTGCATGGTTGTGCCCCTGATTTAGATTGCGCCTGCTTCATCCGGGACATTAAGCGAGAACTTCCAGATAATCCTTCACATCTTATACCCACACATTCTGTACCTGCGTCACGAACCTACACAAGAAGATCGCAGTTCCTCCATCTAAGCTTGCCTTACCTTAAAGACATGTAGCTATCGGTCATGTCTCATAAAAAAGATGACGCAGTGTCTCGTCAGTGATCTTCGCGGAATGTTTGACATATTGCTGACCTGGACGCCAGAACAAGTCTCGAATCCTTCCAAGAGTGAGCTAGATGTGTCGGAATGGGACTGGAATTCCGTGACATCTCCAATTGAGTCGAGCTTTGACTTATCCAAGACAAAGGAGGCGCAGATTTCGATCGATTCGCTTGCATCGAAAGGTAGGGTTGCGCCTGCATGTCTATTTGCCTTGATTGCCGCTGACTGTCGCGAAGATACTCGCAACGTGCAGCCTACAAAGAAGGTGAACGAAGCAACATGGCTTCCATACACTTTAAGAGGGTGGTTCCTAGCCCCACTCGCTGGATTTACGATGTTGCTTGGTATTGTCACGATTGTTCTTTGGCAGAAATCTCGGAAGGGTTACGGCCTAGGACCCGACAATGATTCCACCTTACTACTTATGGGATGGCGATACACACCTACCCTCTTGGCGGTGGTCTATTCCCAAATGATGATGATGCTCTACGAAGATGTCATACGGACGGACCCTTTCTCTCATCTAGCCAGATCCGGAGGAGCCACAGCGAAAACTACAATTCTTCAACGTCCGCGAGAGTGGTGGAGCGTGGTGATCAATGCCTGTGTGAATCGGGAAGGCAAAAGGAACTGGCTACTGCTATGCACTTGCCTTGTGCATCTGACAGCTTTGCTAGTAATTGCACCTCTTTCCTCAGCCCTTCTCACGTCCGAGGAGGTAGCTGTATCTAAAAGCGTTGAATTCACACGATTGGCTCCACATAATTCGGCTCTTCCACTTAAGTCTCAGGGTGATACCCATTTTCGTACAATTGGGTATCTGGTACAGAACGTTATGACTTCACCCTGGATTACTGGACCATATGCGATATTTCCCGCTTGGCCGGCGACTGTTGCATCTCTTCCAAATAAAGCGATATCTTTACCCGAATCGGGATCTTGGCAAACGCAAACTATGATATACGAAATCGACTACAGCTGTGAGGCCATGACAATCAAGAATGTGGAGAACACTACTTTTATGGAAGCAACCGATCTTGCACCGGAGTACTATCAATGGAGGTATCAGCATCCAGTTGTTTTAGAGATGGAGACGGCAAATGGCTGCCAGTACAACTTAGCGCTATCGGAGCCTGTGTATACGGTACAGCTTCCCGAAAGCCTGCTAAGGAATGGTGGCATGGTATGGTCAAGTCTCAAAGCTTCAAATGTCTCCATACCAGATACGAGCTCGTCTGTAAACCAATCTCCCTCATGTCGCTCTGATGGAGACTTACTCTTCATGACGACACCTTGGGGCTTTTATGCCCCAAACAAAACATACCCACAGGTACAAGGCGGCTTTTGGAATCGTAATGAAAGTACTGAAACTAGTAGTCGCATCTGCAGTTCCGATTATTACTATGCAGAAATGCCGGTCACGATTTCCTCCTCGCCTTCAGCAGTTATTCAATTCGATAAAGATTTGTTCCGAAGGATTCGCACTTCAATTCCAAAAGCGATGCTGAACAGTTCTGGGATACAGGACTACTCTGTGGACCCCAAATGGTCCGGGTACTTGTACGATACGATCCTCGATGTCAGGAATAATGTGACCCTGGCGGGAGTCTACCCGGCACTTTACGAAGGAGCGGCAAACATCCTCGGATCGTTTTACGACTACAACCTCACAGCTATGATACACCATAATGAAATTTCAGAGCAAGCAGAACGGATCAGGCAACGCATGTTTGTTGAGCTGATCCAAGCTTCGATGCTCCAACCTGGAGCAACAAAGACAGAATCTATATCAGGCACAACAATACAAGTAGAGAGGCGAATCGTCGTGGTTTTCGAGGTCGCAGTGCTGTTAGCTACACTCTTTATCCTCTCTTTTGGTCTTCTTATCATGGTTTATTGGATCTCGCGATCTTCTCGGACGCCACTCAACTTATTTGAGGATCCAGCTACTAGTCTCGGAACTGCAAGATTAATCACAGCTTGCCATAAAACCAATCTCGAGTTTGCAAAGTTTGATCGGACCTCTACGATGGACATCGCATCTACCTTAGCAGAAGAGCGCTACGTGATGAGTCTAGGAACCCTCAGGTCATCAGGACGCAATGAGAAGTCAGACTTCGGTAAGTTCTCCTGCAACCTCATTCTTGTCTATTTCTGACTGATTCGACCGCAGTACTTGTTGAACATACATCCGTCTTCTCTCACGATTGGAGGCCTACTCATCTACGTCTTCGAAGTCTTACGATACTGCTCCTTTTTATACTAGCGCTCACCGTCGCTATCGTTGTCTTGTACCACTTTTCGCAGATGTCCAAGCTGTTTAGAACCCTTTTTGTTTATCAAAAGACCGTTCACTTCCTCGGAACTTCCCGTTTTGCTCCATTTTCTATTATCCCAACAGTGTTGGGAATATTCCTCAGCTTGTGGTGGGACGCCCTTGATAAGACCTTTCGACACCTTCAGCCCTATCTTTCCATGTCAAAACAAGCGACTACATTTGAACGAGGCGTAGGTCTTTCTTACCAATCGTCGTATTTGGCTTGGGCTTCTGGAAAGGCGGCGAGAAATGGCCATTGGACCTTGTTCCTAGTCACCGTAGGAAGCACAACTTGCCAAGCTCGTTAGTATTGCCAGATTACACATTGATAACTCACTAAAGTCATCATTAGTTGTCATTGTTCTGTCTGCTCTTTTTGATCGCGAACCCGGCAGGATCGTGCAACCTGTTCAGATCTCACGCACTTTAGAAGCACGACAACTGCCATATTTCGACTCAGTCTTCATACCAAATGCGGTTGAGAGTGGAAACGGCGCTACGCCGAGACTAGTGCTAAACTCACTCGCCGATCTCCAAACGAGTTGGATGTATAGTGCAGTTCTAGGCCTTACGATTGATGGACCATACCCGAATTGGAGTAAAGATGGATGGATCTTCACACCTGCCATTATGCCTGATCTTCCAGACGCTGCGAATCCGGAACGTATTCAGCATGTGGGGGACCATTCGTCGGATCCAGGAGTCCTCAAATCCTCTATCAACATAACGCTACCAACAGTAGGAAGAAGGGGTCGACTGGAATGCAGCCCTAATGCGAATGTCAGTGATGCCTCAACATGGTTGCGTACGTGGTACATAAAATTCAACTCCTCGGATGGCACTCCCCAGGTTTCCACACCCGTGTATGATCTCAACGAACTCATGTTTGGCGATGTATTCACTTCTTCCTTGTCGCGTCCCAAAGCACCTCAGTGTTGTATGAGCGAATCAGATGAAACAAAGAACGAAATCAACATTGGATATTGGTCGATCAACAGTCCGATGCCGTGGCGGGGAGGCAGTGGTGGGTTCAATGGGTCTTGGCCCTTGAATGTAACCGTGAAGTGGATACATGGAGAAGCAGTTCCTTGGCCATCAAATTACACATATGGTGACATCTATGGGCCCGGGTACCGTAATTTCGCTAGTGAGTTGAAGACTGGCCTAATGTTTCATACTGTGCCAGATATTCAGGCGTTGAATTGCAGGCCGATCATTGAGTCAGCTGAGGCCAGTGTTACCGTCGATTACCCATCTGGTGTCGTTGCAGATTTCGACATCTTGGGTACACCTCAGGTTGTAGACGAACCTTGGTCAGATCCGTTTGTTGTGAGATCTGAAGCGGGCAATACTCGAGGCAATTTTGGTGTAGGAGACAATCAAACTTACGGCATAACGACAAGGTGAGCCTCTTTATAACATTCTCTTCAATGTATCAGCTGACTAACGGATGTATGTTGAAAGCTACGGTGTTCTCTTTTTGAGCGCACTCCTCGGTGCGTCCGATCTCAAAGGAATACGCGAAGAAGACTATAACACTAACGAAAATCTCGACGACACAACTTTCAACATACGAGACAAAGCGAATGGCCTCAATATGGATTTAATGAGCTACTCAATGTACAAATCGGGAGGCGAAAATTCCACAGCTCTTCTAAATGCAACAACATTGTCAATGCTTGCCCAGTCTACCTTCCAGACCTTCTTTCAGCACTATGTTGGTCATAGCGTTGACGCTGAACACCCATATGGCGCATACCAATCTATAGGTGACACCTCGTTGGATTCTATTCTTACGGAAAAGGTCTACAAGTATTACCAATATTCGGATTGGAAGCCTCGTACTTCCTACCCTCAAACGAACACTAGTCGGGTCGTAAACGGCACAATATCCACTCATATCGAAACACTTCATATCAACAGCACTGCCTGCTGGCTCTCAGTCGCCATGCTCGCTTGGCTGTTTATCACTACGCTCGTCATCATCAGCCGCCAGCGATCTTACCTCAAACCACTCATTCGCAATGTTGATTGTATCGCAGATGTTCTCGTTCTTGTTGCAGGGAGCGATGGGTTGTTGAAGCTTCTACGAGAGCGCGATTCTAGAAGTCTGAAGGGTGAGCAGATTACAACAAGGCTTGGGTGGTTCAGGGGAAGTAATGGAAAGATTAGATGGGGTGTGGAGGTTGTCGAAGATGTGGGGTTAGGTGCTGTGGAGTGGGTGGACGGGCCAGATGACGTTGACTGGGAAAGAGTCAAGGAAGAGAAAATAGAGCGGAAGAAAAAGGAGAGAGTTTTGAAGCAGTCTTCCAAATGGCTTGGAGAGAAATTTTCGATGTTTGGGACGCGAAGCAAAGAAATACGGTAGGCGAAGTACACCATTGTGCTATCTTAGGGATCAGGATACTAAGTTATATTGTAGATAAGCGTCGTGTGCTTCTATGTGTGTCACTGTCATTATATTCGATATTGATCCAAGATAATCTCACAGCTTCATCGTTGAATGGGAGCGTTTTATGAACTTGATTCAATGTTCATGCTTTTCCGTTTCAAATAACAAAGAGAAATGTGGCGGTGGTCTAGCTTTTCCTAAAACAGTCGCATTCATTTGTCTTTCAGAGCACATTCGCCACGCTAGTCAACTTCGTCGCCATTCATGCTTTTTTTGTTAATGTCAATTCTTCACATTCAATGACTATGTATTAAAAACACTCCATATTTACTTCTCACGCACAACCCAGTATATCTCTATGGTTTTCGGAACTCCTTTTACAACCACATCCAAGCGTTCCAAATATCGTCAACCTACGAACAAAGAAATTCACGCAGATTTTATCACATCAAGCAATCTACACCTTTGATAGACTCTACATATACACATCAATGGACTAACGTCCTTCCCTGCAGGTCGAGAAACCCACCGGGCCGAGAAATATGCGAGGTACTTTAACTTTAAGTAACTTAAAATCTGTGTAAACGTTAATATTTACAATAACTCTATATAAGTTATATGCTGTAGTTGCTTCTCGACGTCTAGGTCCTTTTCTATATAAAAATTACGTTACGTATTGTTGCTTTCGCGCCTAATTTGCAGAGCGCCTTATTCTATAGAGAAACAGAGTTCCTTCCTTACAGCACTACTATAAAGCTCTTACTACTCTATAATATTTATTAACAGTCTTATCTAAGCCTTAGGACCTTGCTACGATGTTAGGAAATTATTATTAGCCTTGTGTCTGCTGTTGCGCGCAAATTTATACAGGGTCGCCACCCTAGTCGGTACCTCTAACTAGAGCGACCGCTAATCTTAGCTAGGGCAATACACTACATAATCATCACGGTGTAATTTACTTACAGTGGCTGCCACACTTGTGGCTGTATGGGGTCTTGGCAAGCTGGCCCCGCAGCCTTGCGATTCAACCTTAGCCATGCCTCCAGTCAACCAACTCGACCCCCTGAGAACACCTACAGATCTCGCCACCTTACAACGCTATGGCCAGAGCGGGTCGGCCGTCCTCCTTATATGTGGTGGCAAAATCCAGTAGCAAGTTGCTTTTATTACGGTTCAGTATCACCAGTAAGCATGCTTATGCAGCTTAACCTGTTCCGCATCTGCATTAGCTTCATATTCTACAAGATAAAAGTATTAGACTCTTAACTCTAAATTCTCCATTCGCCACTCGTTTAGAGCTTCGAGCGAAGTCTCTGTGTCAAGATGGTGAGGACCAAGGGTCCGCTTCTGTAGCTTGCAGCACTTTTCCATTAATGAGATAGCTTTGTCGTTCTGGCTTTGGGACTTCCACGTGTATGCCAGGTTGACCATGCTGGTCAGCGTAGAAGGATGCTCCTCCCCAAGCACCCTCGAGCTCGTCTCTATCACTTGCACCAACAGCTCTTCGGCCTCCTTCCACCGCCCTTGATTGCTGTACGTCGACGCCAGGTTGGCCATGCTGCTCAGCGTGGAAGGATGCTCCTCCCCAAGCACCCTCTTTCTCGTCTCCATCACTTGCACCAACAGCTCTTCGGCCTCCTTCCACCGCCCTTGATTCCAAAACGTCGACGCCAGGTTGGCTATGCTGGTTAGCGTGGAAGGATGCTCCTCCCCAAGCACCCTCTTTCTCGTCTCCATCACTTGCACCTCCAGCTCTTCGGCCTCCTTCCACCGCCCTTGAT
>BLYF01000068.1:379307-587335 GCA_014905255.1 Herpotrichia juniperi
GGAAGGATGCTCCTCCCCAAGCACCCTCGAGCTCGTCTCCATTATTTGCACCTCCAGCTCTTCGGCCTCCTTCCACCGCCCTTGATCCCTGTACGTCGACGCCAGGTTGGCCATGCTAGTCAGCGTGGAAGGATGCTCCTCCTCCCCAAACACCCTCTTTCTCGTCTCCATCACTTGCACCTCCAGCTCTTCGGCCTCCTTCCACCGCCCTTGATCCCTGTACGTCGACGCCACCATCGCCATACTGTTAAGCACATGCTTATAGTCCTGATTACGCATGCTCTTCCACACTTTCATTGACTTTACTGATAGTGCCTCAGCATCACTTAGACTTCCTTTTTGCGATGCGTACCACGCCGCGTTGTACAACAATAAAGCCCACTTCCTGCGGGATTTCTTAGACTTAGGCGGCTGCGACAGCGCTAACTTAGCATGCGGAAAGAGTGCCTGACACTGAGCCCAATTCTTATAAACCCCAGTTGGAAATGCTTTGCAAAGGTTGTTAATGTACTGCTCCTTCCACGTTTCTAGTTGGCCTTGCCCTTCTAACCACTTCCGCGTAGCCAGCTGCACAAGCTTATGCATGTCGAACGTGGTTTTGTCAGTAGTAAGCGCAATAAATGAGTAACTCCTTAGCGTAAGAATATCCTCTTCAAACCCGTCGTCGACGCTGGCTTCTGACTCGCTATTGTCGCTGTCACTGTTTTCGCCGCCTGCAC
This sequence comes from Herpotrichia juniperi, assembly GCA_014905255.1. Taxonomy (NCBI): domain Eukaryota; kingdom Fungi; phylum Ascomycota; class Dothideomycetes; order Pleosporales; family Melanommataceae; genus Herpotrichia; species Herpotrichia juniperi. The sequence continues at coordinate 380,027 of BLYF01000068.1, forward strand.
TAGTAGCGCCTGCACTAGTAGCTCCTACGCCCCTATGTCTGTTCCCTGTCCCACTTTGAACGCGAACGAGCGCTTCGGGGATCCCCTGCCGATCAAAGAAGCTCATCAGCGACAACAGGTCTGCCGCTGACCGCCTTGCATAGAGTATATAATTGAATGAGATTTGCCATGTTATAAGAATAGCGTTCTCTGCTTCGTTATCTCTCCGGAGACAGCCTCTGTTATAGTTTAACAGGCTCGTCTTTTTCTTGTCGCTCTTGTGGAACTCCTCTAGGTATTGCTGCACCGAACACCTGGGCGCTCGTTGTCGGATGTACGCTGCCGCCTGCACGAGAGCGAGTGGCATGAAATCAAGGGTCCCCGCTAGCTCGGCAGTGCCATTGTTGTCGACCTCTTCTCCCAGCTTCTTTTGAAGAAGCGCTTGTGCACTAACATCGCTCATAGGCTCGATAAGCATGATATCGCTCTCCTCCACCAGCTGCAACGCCACGCTCTTTGTCCGACTGGTCACCAGAACCGAGCCGTTCTTGCTCTGGGGCAGATATGATGAGAAGTAACGTGAGAGTGCGCCATCTCTGCCGCTTGCTGGTAGAGAGAGGGCAGCGGCGTCGTCGGCATTGTCGAGGACCAGCAGCCACCTGCCATTCTTCTCGTTGCGAAGCCAGTTGTGAACGAGCTTGAACACATCCGCTTGTGGGTCTTCCCGGCCAGCCAGCTTAACTTGGTCCGCGATGTCTTGGTAGCCTTGTTCGATGCGAGCCGCGTTGCTGGCATGCACCCAGAACACCCACGTCTCCGGCGACCGATTCGCGGTTTGATAGCAGTGCTCGATGGCGAGCTGCGACTTCCTGTGTCTGCGTTAGGTGCAAGCGCTGGCCCAAGTGTCTTGTCACTTACCCCACACCGCCCAAGCCCACCAGCGCCATGCGAGATGCCGGCGCAGAGCATTTCTCGCGTATCTGATCGAGCAGCGTTCCGCGATCAACGAAGTCCGGGTCGCGGCGAAAGGGGACCGTGCAGGAAGGGTCCGGCGGGGTCTCTGATCGCTCTGGTGTGGGGATATCCGTTAGCGCAGTTGAGCAGGGGCCGTCTAACCTACCGGGTAGTGGATGGAACTCGTTGTGAACAGGGCCGTTGATGATGCCCGCCTGAAAGCCGCGGTTGCGGTCTCCAAAGGCAATCGTCGCGCTGGGTTGTGCCATGTCGAATGTACAGGCAAAGTGGCCTCGCGTGGCGTAGTAGGATGAGGTACGCAGGGCTAGGGTCTTGGGAGATGCGACGGCTCAGCTGAGGCTCGATCTTAGCCTTGCTCGTCGCAGCTCGCATCTTACACTCAGGACATTTATGCGTGGCAGATAATCCAGCTTATTGGCTGTTGTATCTTTGCATACTCTGAGTACTTTGAGCTATAGTAGAAGCAATTGCGTACTTGGCTCTAATATTAAGCCCACTAACACCACCATTGATAATCCCTGCTTGGAACACGCTAATTATTGTTGTTTCCGAACGTTATTTTGGTTGGCTGTTTTTGAAATTTACTTACCGGTTCTGTTAGGGCGTCTTCTTGTGCCTTTGGCAGTAGCGTCTTGAGCAATTTGATGGCGGTTAGAGAACGTAGAGATCGACATTTGACAGAACTTCATCTGTTGCACGCTTATTAAAGTGTGTAGAGTTTAAGTAGTGTAAAGTTAAGGTACACTTTATTTTCTCGGCACGGTGGCTTTCTAGACTCACAGGGAGGGACGTTACCTAGGCGACTACGAGCCGCACACCACCCCACCCCAACCACCACCCAGCTAGCTCCCCGCCTTTATAACTCGCGAGAACATCAGCTACAAAAACTACGTCCCATCGCGGGACTTCCGGATCCAGCCCGACCCCTCACACTATCCTCATGGCGTCTTCGGCCCCGGCAGATTGGACACCATGGAGACAAAGCAGATCAAGATTAAGTCTCATTACTTTTCTGCTGAGATGAGGTGCCAGCATCTTCAGGGAAAGATTAAGGAGTGTAATGAGGGGTGCTATTTCTTGGAAAAGCCGGTTAAGGACTTTCATACGAAGTGCAAGATGGGGTGGCTGTGAAGGACATATTTTTGGAGGTAGGACAAAGAAGGATGGGAAGGGGGTGACGTGTTTTAGGAAGAAGGGGGAGAGGTTAGTTGCTATCGTGCGATGATGCAAGGATTCAGTATGAGAAAGGAAACACGTGTACACTCGACGTGCTTGAGGTGTGCAATATCCGAATAAAGGTTATCGAATTGACAAAATATAAGAATTCTAAGTAACCATCGAAGCAATCAATTGAGCGATCTGAAGCGCAGCCTATCTAAACAATTTATACCCCAAAAGCTAGTACTTTGAAGGATATCCACCCTGCCAACTCCCATCTACAGCACAAAGACGGCCATCGCAGCCCCTAGACCAGCAAGCAGAGGCGCAGATGTTCTCATCGGGCCCGCACCACCAGTTCCCGACCCCGTAGTCGCCGCTCCAGTAGCCGGTGGGCCAGTATTCGTGGGCGTAGCTCCCGTCGTGGCACTGAGTTTCTCCTCTCCTGCCGTAATGATAAATTTGAACAAGGAGGTTGTCAATCCGTGCTCTCCCATTGTAATTGTGGTGGCTAGGGACTCCCTTGGAACTGTCGTTTCGGTGAGACAGAATGAGAAAGAGGCGTCAATAGATTCTGTGGAACCTCTCGTCATATTAGTTGCCGGGTTGCATATTGATGAGAAAATATCTGGGCCATTTATTATCTCTGTACACACGATGGCGGCATTTTGAGAGCTACTGGTGCATTCGATACTGCCGGTGATATTGACTTTGCGAGCAACACCAGTGAACGGGCTGGTGACATTGTAGTAAGATGGTCCAACTGTCATGATGTCTGGTTCTTTGGGATTCGGTAGAGTTTTGGACGAATCCGTGGCATAGCTGCCCCGTACGGCAAAAGTAGTGCGGTCGTTGTCAACATTCACCACGGAGGCGTAATATCCACGGTCTGGCATGCTCTTCACATCTGGCAAACTGGCGTAAGGTCCCCAGATCGAGGTAGTCAAATCGGCGGCAGCGAGAGCCGCAAAAGGGAGAGTAGATAACAATGTGGATAGCATAATTGTAAACGAAAGATAGACTTCTTAGTAACCTCGTTGAACTTCGGATTTGATAGAAGACACCGCAAGAGAGGTGTACAAAAAGATAAAAAGCAGGAAATGGGTAGAACATAACGTATCTTATATCTGTTTGGAGGAACGGGAGTAGGTAACAACATCAGACGGTCGTTTACATTGCCTAGGTTACTGCGCCTCTTCCTGCACTCCCTCTTTGGGGCGCCAAGTTGATATCGATGCACTCAGATTGAGTGGAAACAGGAATTATGTAGGCTTGTAGTCGCATAGAATATGCCGCAAGTTCATCCTTAGAACGTCAAGTCACTATCGATGCTCATCCAAGCGAGTACAAAGAGTAATTGTGTAGGCTGCAGTTGTATAGAATATGCAGCAAGCTCATCTTTGGCTTCACAAGTCTGATTCTGTTGAGGGCAACGCGACTGTTCTATTCTCTTCTGGAAAAGTCTCGTGTTTTAGGTGGAAGAGTGTTGGTGGAATTGATTTAACCAGCCTCAGCCCCCTTGCCAAGTATCTCTTACTATCGGGCGTAAGTCTTTCGTGGCGCGTGATTGCCTCATGCATGCAGTAGCCCATAAAAATGCGCCTTATCGTTATGTAGGCGATTCGGGTAGAGTCGCAATCGTCTTAAGAGAGATTTGAGGGTTCTTACTGCCTGTTGGTAGCTCCAAGGGAACATCTTGGCGTATCGGTTGTTTTCAGCCAAGGCTCGTGTCCGCTCTACCTCACTAAAACAGCAGCTACGCAAAGTCACCCTTTTTAAAGGAGTATATCTTAATGACACAACTAGGCAATTTTACAAGATTAACACGGCTTGCGGATAATATAGCAAGCAGTAGTACACGCACGTTTTGGATGCTTGGGCTCAGGGTTTGCGCTTAAATCTTCGCTTAAAGTTAGCGATGTTTTATTATTTTGCAGGGACACGAATTTTGCCGGCACCTGGTGGCACCTGGCGTCCAAGAGGAACAAGTGATTGTAAGCACTGCTGTATATGGTAAAGAGAACTGTACGACCAATGCTCAAACACTTCCTCAGAGCTTATAAAAAGAAGTAGATTAAATCGCGTGTCGTTCTGAAACATTGCTATAAGCTTCAAGTAACATAGTATTGTATGGGCTTTGAGAAGATGGATGTTCTTGCGCGTTTACAAGCAAGTAGCCTTTCTTTGCTTGAGTCACTTGTCGAGTATTGATTGATTGGCTCGTCGAGTTGGGTACGCTATGCATCTATTAGCTCATCTTCTTTCTCGGTCATATTGCTCGACCCAGACTGTGTGCAAAGAAAAAACTCCGTTGATTTAGGATCGAGGTTGTGGTTGAGGTCGAGCTCACAACCTCTCACCCTATGACGTAGGTTGTCAGGGTCTAACACCACGATAACAATTAACAACATGTTCTCAGTGTATAAAACATCATATCGCCATTCTCTTGAAAAAATGCGGCACGATCTCGTTTAAGCAATGCTAAGCATACAATTCATCAGGTTGTATCTATACATTCTTGTCTTTTGCTTGCATCCCCACATATATGTAGCTATGTCACGGCAGCTTTCGAGGACGATTACCGTTGCGCGCCGTCACTAGTCTTCATTGGCAAAATTACTATATTAATCCCCAGAGTCTTTACTTGAACAGTTGGCAAATCGCGCAGGCGTTTTCTGGTTCTTGTGCAGTTTTCGCGCCAAACTTCCTCAGTTGGGCTCGCTCACATGTCAAAATTTAAGGATGAGCCCAGAGATACGAATGACTCAAAGTTGCATCACCAAATCACGCCTGCATCTTCCGACAACATTGTCAAGGGCTTCAAAATATCCTCACCATGAATGCCGAGGAAGAATGTACATAGTGTGAAGAGAAATGACAGCATTGTGAGCTCGGCTTCATAAGATGCGACTCAGACACACTCCATTACACTTGCCAAAGTCACACGACCGTCTCAGTTTTCCAAGGACATTGGTCAGCCCACGGTCGAGCGTCCAACAAAGCATTCGAAATGTTAAGGCACTGCCAACGTGTCACTAGACTATCCAATCACTTCAGGAATATTGGAATCGAGATATGTTCCTGCATCGTCCCTGCAGAGAAAACTGGAGATTACATGTGGCCTTATGAGCATCCAAGCGGTCCCTCTTGTGGCTTCCGTCTGGGCAGTTGGACTTCTTCAGGGTCAGCCAGAGGCGGGGAAGGGGTGCTTTCACAAGCGTACCAAATATTCCATGCTAGGTATATAACTATGGCCTGAAGTTCCACGTATCGTCACTCTTAACGTTTGCAAGCTTCCTGGCACCCACGATCCAAGTTTCCATCAAGCATATTTGCTGTGCACTATCATGTCTTCAGATACAACCCCGAAAGAGACACGAAGCGACTCCTTGATCGACTCGGAAACACCTGGTCTATCACCTCTGAGTTCATCAAACATACTTCCAATTCCACCAAGCATGTCCTCGAATCCATCAAGCATGTCTCCAGACCAAGCAAACCCCGCTACGACCACCTCAAACGTCCCTCCAACCCCTCGCCTCCGACCCATCGGTTCAGCCCTAAGGGAACGTTCCTTAAGCTTCATGTCAGATCTGGAAACGAACGAAGCGATTGTTTCCCCTAGAATCGCAGCTTCAACACTCGCCTTGACCATGACCCCACTGAACGGGCACATCAATGTCCCCGAGCGTCCGTACCTTGGAGAACGGCTATCTAGCGCACTGTCAGATGTCTCCTACGACGAATGCTGGGGCGATCCAAACGAGACGTTGTCCCGCCCTTATGATCCAAAACGTGTGCGCCGACCCAGATCTCGAGCCCAAAGATCGCGCAGGGACTCCGCATACGCCAATGTTAGACCGTTTTCCGAACTGAGTTGTGGGGAGAAGTTAGATGTGTTGAGGTCAGAGGGCGTTGATGTTAATCTGCTTGGGACTGAGCGTGAGTATGCTGTTTCAGCTAAATTCGTGCCATGTGCTGATTCGCGCTGTAGACTGGCCCCTGGACGCTCAACGCGAACACCAAATGAGACAGAATCAGATGCCGAGTAAACTAGAATGGGTGTGTATACTCATGCCGCTACCTCTGGTTCTTGGAACCTTGATCGTCGGGTGTATATATGCCTGAGGACAGTATGGATATTCATTGATTAATGGCTGCGAGCTACGATTGAGATACGAGCCGGATACCTAAGTATGGCGTTGGGGAAACTTTGGACTATCGTTAACACTACGTATGTAGCAGAATCAATCATATCGGTATTGGTTTTCAGTGCTTTATTTGTAATATTGCCATCCTATATGACTAGTGGCATTCATGCATCATGGAAGCCCTTTTACGAACTCATCACACCTTCTAACGACTATCTTCATGTATCTATACTCTTTAGGCATTCGAAAACAGTAAATCTCCATAACTTCTACTTTGCCTTCTTTCTTCCTCTATAATCGGTCCACATTTCCTTTCCACTTCTTGTATTAATGACACAGCTATCGTTCGATTAGCATCTATCACGATATTACTTCCATCTACCCCAGATGGCTTCCTACATCATGATAGGCAGCAGCATAGCCTCATGCAAATAATATTACGTCTTCTCATCTCCTCCACTCGTCTAGTGTGCTTCTTCTAAACACTGCCCCATCCGCCTGTCGCACACCAAGCCTAGTACGTGCTCCAATGCCGCACCGCATAGTGCAGTCTCCCGCTTATTCATCTCTTGTATTTTAGACCCTAGATTGTAATTCTTCTGTACCTAAGCCTTTTTAGCGAGCATACCCTAGCACCGATTCAAAGCAGAGATGCAGCACCAATTCGCCACGCATCGCACAATCCTACCATACCTCAGATCAATATTTCCTTGATCACACGGGCTTACTGTGAAACCCCAAGAAAATACGAAAACCAGTCTTCACGAAAGCCGCAACCTCCAAGACTTTGAGCACTACCTTACCACTGACTTTGCATCTCCCCATGCGTCCAATATACCGCTCTTGATTCCGCCCTTCACACGCTCACCAAGAGATGATCGTCGACGCAAACCATGATAGAGTTTCTCATTATCCGCTAGAGAGTGACAAAAAACTAGAAACAAAGTTCAAACCATCGAATTCCGGGTCCCTCGTCTTTTTGCCTTGAGCAGCGAACTAACCGCTATCTATACGTCATTCCCAAACCATCATCATTAGAGGTTACGCATCCGCATTCCAACGTGGTCCAGAATTCTCATCCGAGTAATGCACCATCTCATTCCTCGTCACTAGCTACCTACTATTTGTGGAACATTGCTTGCCTTGTATATGCTTCCGACCAGACATTGACAAACATGCCACGTACGTCCATGAACACAGTTCGATAGCAAGTGTTAACAAAACACGCAATCCGTGTTTTGTTGCAATGAGAGCGTATCAATCATAACTCCATAAATGCTTTATAAACATATACATGCTAATCTAGCTCTACCATATCACCGTATCTCTTCTCCTAAGTATCCACTACATCTCCATCTCTTCCCCGTATGGTATACATCCTTACTCATAGCTCATCCCCATGGCTGCTCTTCTTCTGTGCATCCTTAGCATCTCTCACAGCCCGATCAATAGCCTCCTTGATGTCCTCTTCCGAAGCACCCTCATCCAGATCGAGCTTGGTCAACGGGTTCCCATTCTTGTCCTTCATGTCTCCGAAGTTTTGGAACTTAATTCCTTCGCCCTTGAGCCCGGCTTTTTCTAAAGCCTCGTCAAGCTCGGCTTGCGACGGGCCTTTAGACTCGTCATCCTTGGATTCGGCGTCCTTCTTATTCTTCTTGGTGGCTTTAGGCATCTTCTTAACCGTCGGCTTTTTTGGCTTCGGTTTCGCCTTAGGCTTGGGTGGCGTGAAAGCCTTCATCTTCTTCATCATCATCTGCATGACCGCGTCATTCAGTTTCTTCGTCTCGGCCTCTAGATCTTGAATCGTAAACGCGGGGTCCTCATGCTCTTGCAACTTCTCCTGCTTGCCTTGGACTTCAACGAGCCAGGACTCGGATTTTGAAATTGTTGTCTCGAGATAGGTGAGGTCCTCGGGCGTGTAGATGGTGGGGATCTCCGTTGGCTCGGGGATGGCTTCTACTGTGCTAGTGCTAGAGCTAGAGTCTTCGACTTCAAGATCAGCGAGGGGATCTGCTTCAGGTGATGGCGATGGCGAAGGCGAGGCGGACGATTTTGCGGCTTCTTCAGAGGATTTGGAAGATGCCTCAGCGGCAACGGCAATCTGTTCCTTGACCATGGGTACCACACTCTTCAATCCCTCGACCGCCTCCGTAAACGCTTTAACGGCATCAGGGCGCTTCGAGGCCTCGTTTTTACGGGTCAGAACCGGGTCGACAAGGTCTTTGAGTTCTTTTAATTTTGCGACGAGTACTTCTTCGGTAGCTTCAGGGCCGGATTCGTAGATCCACTCAGATGCTGCGCTGAGCAATCCCTCAAGTTTAGTGCGGATCTCCGCAGTAGAGGAGGTGATAAAGGAGGAGTCATCGAGGTAGTCGCGCGCGCGGTAAGTGAAGGCTTCGAGATTGTTGAGACCTTCTTCGCAGGCGTGACGGGCACGGTCAGAGGCGTCGAACGCAGCAAGTCTAGGTTTCGTTAGCTAGTGTATATGAGAAGGAAAACGAAAGAGGGGAAACCTACCGGTCCTGCATCCGCTTGAACTCCTTGCGGGGATGCTTTTTGTAGCCCAATTGAGTGACGGTGAACGTATGTGCCGACTTGATGTCCTTCTTCTTTTTACCCTTTGCAGCCTCGGATGGCTCCGCCTCGGCAGAAGTAGACGAAGAGGAAGACTTCTCAGACTTAGAGGACTTCGAAGAAGAAGAAGTAGAAGATTCGGTAGAGCTCCCATCCTTCAATGGCTCTTGGTCTTTCTTCCCGCCCATTCCAAAGAGATTCTTGACGCCGTCCACAATGCCGCCCTTGGCCTCCTCAACCTCAGCAACACATGCGACCCAGGCGGAAATGACCTCAGGTGTACCAGTGATAGGGCTCAAACGGACCTGGACGAAGTTGTTGAAAGACTCGCGATCACAGCCATCGGTATCGATCATCTTAGCCACGACCTTGGTCAAGTTGCCGCTCTTGAAGTTGAGCACAGGTGCCTTGACCACCTTCCCGCTAGCATCTGCAATGTCCTGGTAGATATCGAACTCAAATTCGCCCATCATCCGGAATGCCAGATCCTGGGTAGCTCCGATCTTGGTCGTAGGCGTGAAGATCTTATCATCATGCTTCTTCATATTGAACAGGTACTCGACACCTCCAGTGTATCCCTGAGTGTCCTGGTCACGGATCTCCTTGACGCGGAAGGAGGGGCTGAGACCAGCAGCCTTGAAAGCAGCACCGAAAACGGCTGCCTCATCGGAGTTCACATTGCTCTTGATTTTGGACTTTCCAGCAATCTTCTCGAGGCGGCTCTGGACGAATGGCGTACGTGTCACGCCACCATGGACGATAACAGAGTCAATATCAGAGAACTTGAGACCAGCAGCCTTCAGAGCGCGATTGATTGGGCCATCAACACGGGCGGCAAAATCAGCAGCCAGTTTCTCGAATTCAACACGCGTGATCTTGTAGCGGAAGTCGACGTCATCGTAGAGTCCCTCGAAGAACGCGGTGGTCTGCGTATTGGCGCTGAGAATCTGTCGAATCTTCTCTGCATCCTTCCAGAGCTTGGAGGCCGTGCGACCGTGGGTCTTGACCTTCTCCGCTGTGATGGACGCGCTCTTCGCGCTGGGGAGGGCCACAAAGGCATCAACCATATGATCAACGAGGATCGAGTTGAGCGCGTCGCCCCCGAGAGTTCTGTCCCAGCCAGCTCCAAGCACCTCAATTGACTGGATAGTCTTGTTCTTCTTGCCATAGTTCTTGACCGAGATACCCTCAAACTTGAGGACAGTGGCAGACGAAGACCCAGCACCCATATCGAACACCAGGTTGATCTCCGCCTTGCTACCCTCCTTGGTAATGGGGAAAGTCCTGCTGGTTGCATAGTTGATGGCCACAGCGAGCCCATCGCTGATGACGCTTGAGACCTTGAAACCCGCAAGCTTGGCGGCAACCTCGAGTGCGCGCCTCTCATCTACAGTATAGAACGGCGGGACCGTGAACACGACGTCCTTGATATCCACATTCTTTCCAGCCAGCGCCTTTGCGTTTCTCTTGACATTCTTGAGCTCCATAGCCAGTAACTCCTCGACCGAGAAAGCTTGCTCTCCTTTCGCGAAGATGGCGCTGTTGAAGCTCACCGTGTTCCTTCCTTCGGTGGTGGTAAGGTCCAATGCGGGGTACCGCTGTGTGTACGTCTTCGCCGCATCATTGTCGCTCGATATACCTAGAAGCACCTTCAGGTTCGGGTAGACATCGCCAGGGAATCGAGCAGCGAGCGCGACAGCGTCGGAGCCGTAGAATCGTTCGGGGAAGGCGCCTGCGGGGAGAGCGCCGCCCTTGGTGGGCTTGAAAGCGACGGCTGAGGCTTCTTTGCGTTTCGAGTCCTTGCTGAGAACGATTTCGAGGGGAATTCCAGGCTTGACGAGCGCGGCTTTAAAGTATTCGGTCCCGAGGTCGATACCCAAGACTGCGGAGGCTGCGGAGGCGGTGGAGGAGAAGAGGAATACGAGCCCAAGGACAATTGCGAGGGGAGACATTGCCGATCTCCGGCGGCCCGGCGGTGACATTGTGCGAAGACTGGGGGGAGGTGCTGAGGTTGTGTCGATTTGTGGGGTTCGAGGTCGGACGTACAAAGTACTCCGCGGTTGTGGGTAGGTCGCACTCGGTGGTAGTCGTGGTGAAGGAAATTCCAGGCGTGAAGGCAAGAGTGTAGTGTTGGGGAGAAAAGAAGGTAAAGGGAAGCCTATCCCAGGTAAGAGAATTCGTAAATCGAAGGTCGTGGGATTCGGAAACCTTTCATGCAAAGTGTAAATTATAGCTTCCCTGCGGAGACGTGGCTCTTTCATTGTAGCCACCTTGTCACTTTTGTCACCGCCCCACGCCGACCCCAGATCACACAGAAACAAGATATTGGTTAGCTGACCGCTATGACTCCAAGCATGGTCTTTCTATCTGTAATGTATCCATTCTCTCGCTTTCGTGGAGTTTCTACGTTCCAAGCACCCGTTCCACGGAGGATAGCTGATCGGCCAATCAGAGCCCCGCTTCACCGTAGGCATGCCCGCATTTGAGCATTTAGATACATCCATGTATATATGAGTCCTCTGTCTCTCGACAGATCCGGAAGTTCTATCGGCTCCTTCTTCCTGCGGCCTGTATGTTACACGTGGCTCTTCATCACTTGCCATTCCCGTACCTCATCATATGCCCCGGTTGAACTCTACCATCCCGTCCTTGCCCCCGCGCGCATGAAACTCAGGCTCTAAAGACTTTGCGCTGACAGCTTGACGCTGAGGAAACGCAGCAAGCGCCAACGGCAGCGCAAATATGGATGTGGTCAGGATGAGCCCAAGATTGACAGGCGTAGTCATCCTAGGCCTCCTCTTCAACCACTCTGTCTGCTGCAGCCTGACTAGGATAAGAGGTGGCAGCACCATGATCGGCGTAGCGTTGAACACGCGACTGAGCGCCGTCTCGCCCACGGCAAGTGTAGCAGCTTTCTTGCTCCTTCCCAATGGTTTGATCTCCATGTCCCCTTTCTCAACCTTTAGCTTCTCTTCCTCTGTGAGCACGGGATATACGTCAATGCCCCTCCGGATCTCCTCGCCGCGCATGAGGAAGACGTTAAGCGCCCCCGCGCTGGCAACAGCAGCGAATGGCACCAAACGGCCTGCTATGACTTTTGCGTTGGGCGAGAGCGACTTGAGGCGGGGCACTAGAGCATTTAGACCCAGAGCGACACCGCAGGAGGCGCTGACGGCGAGCAAGTAGGACTGAATAATGGTTTGGGTGGAGAGGGGGGTGGATTTGTTGGCATTGGAGAAGTTGATTGCCACATTTAGCGATTGATTCGTGACCTGCCATGCCAGAGTCCCTGCCGTCTTCAAGGCTCAGTATATATTCTGTAGGGGGGATTGGGGGCGCGTACCCCGAGGCCAGGTGTGAGCATGCCGGCTGTGACAATTAGGTTGGAGAGGACGAAGCATGACATGCGGAAGGGAAGGAACACGGGCTCTCCAGTGTCTGGTGTATCATCAGTATTGTCCTGCGACGGAAGGCTTCCTATCGCTCGTGTGACCAGTACCTGGATGGATCGTAGAGTCGATGATTTTCTTCGCCGTCCATAGCTCCGGGCTCATCTCCCGTATCTTGCCTGTTTTATACGATGTGACGAGCTGCTTCGCATGTTCGAGGCCGGCAGGTGAGGTGAGGAGTGTTCTTCCCCAGTGTGTTAGCTATGTGTCCACACACAAAGCAGGGTGCGGGGCGATTCGAAAAAGCTAAAGGTAGTGGTACTCACCACACCCAGCAAGTGTTCGTGCAAGTACATCATTTCCGCCATTGTTCTCACCTAGGATCAGAAATCTCCGCAGAATGCCTCACGCGCCCCCAGTACGTGCTGAGGTCGTACTGGGAAACTGGTAGGTCGCGGTTTCCTGGGAGTGAGGAAGTCATCGTGGTGAGTAAGAAGCAGGCGGAGGAAGAGGAGGAGGACCAATTGAGCTGCGCCTGCAAGCTCTGTTCAGAGCTCTTGTAACCATGAGCTCGAGATTAATCGCGACGGTTGTATTCAGGGCCGATAGCGGAGCCGGTTGATAGCGGGCGGTGGGGCACGGCAAGATTATTCAATACAGCCGCGTCAAAGCGCAGTAACGCTAACAGCGGTAGACCATTGTTTGTTCGAGTCTCACGTTACCAGAGAGGTATATCTTATTCACACTTGTACTGAGCTAGCTACAGCAAAATTCTGTGTTGCCTATAGGTGAGTAGTGCGGAAAATTATGTAACTCTTTATTTATCTAACAGATTATTTAAAGTAGTCTACAGGGAGCCTCTACAATCAAGCAACTACCTCCATTTCCATCTGCCAGCGCACTATCTATGCCATCGCATCTACAGCAAATCGAAATAGATGTCGACAAGGACCTGGAACACTGGGAGACAGAACATAACACACAATACACTGCAATAATGGTAGCATCACCGCCAGCTAAACTGGAGGTGTGTATAGCAGATGGGCAGGAGGTTGTGCTGAAGCGTCAGAGAGAGAATGTTTTACTTAAGCTATTTCCACAAGTACGTTCTTAACAGGCTTTGGGTACATATAGCTAACCATACTAGCTCGCGCGGCGTTCAGGAATCTACCGAGCAATTGGACCACCAGGGTCATTCATTGGAGGCACGTATGACCGGATACTTATCCCTATTCAAATTACAAAGGACGGCGCGTACATAACTAGCTCTGAAAACCCCTCAACTCAGATAAAAGTCTCCTTGCACTGCGCTATCTTCTGCGCTGCTAGCCAGCCAGCCTTTATTAGCGACGGGGTGACCTTCGTGATGTGGTCGTGATGTGGTGGGCATAAGATAAGGAGGGCTGTACTCGATTAGAGAATTAGCGAAACAATCTACAACTGGTATCGCATGAATTGATAAAGTAACTAGTAGGCCAGCCTATCCTTTTGTCATTGTAAGGATCGGTAAAGGGATCGGTGGACCAGTATATCCTTCTGGAACATATTTCAAGCTATTATACACCATCGCCGAATCATCCATGCAGCAGGATCGCCAAAGTACAATGCAATGTTTTCATGCCCATGCAAATATAAACAAGATGAAAGTTAAAAAGAAACTTGCAGTGTCCACATTTTGTCCCCGTGATGCGCCCAAAGATCCCAAAAATGCAAAAATGCAAAAAAATACAAATTGTATTATGCTTCGTTCATCAATCATGCCTTTTCCTTTTTCTTTTTCTTGTCTTTCTTCGACTGCGGCGACGCCAGCGCTGGAGAACCAAGAATCGCGTCAAATGTCTTGCTCGGGTCATTGCTGGAACCGGGTCGCTCCAGAGGAGACTGGAACTGCGGAGGTGCAACGCCTGCAGGTAGGGGGAGAGCCTCAAGACCAAGCATCATGATGCTTTCGCGATTCGACCGATTCGAGTGACTAGGGCTCGCTGAACGAGGTCTTGCAGCCGAATCTGGGCCCAGCATACCAGGTGGAGGTGGAAGTGGTGAGGCGTGTATTGACTCTTGAACCGCAGCAGCCAGCATGGTGTCGTTTTGGGACCACTTCTCCGCCATCTTCCAGCAGTGTGATCTTCGGAAGACGCCCTCGACGCCATTCTCCACAATATCTGTAGGCAGCGAAACAACATGACTTCCTCCTGCTACGCCGAACCACGTTCTCGCTCTGGTTGTGTCCTCGCGACCCCAGGGAGCACCTGATCTAGGCACTTCACACAGGAAGTATTCGACGCCTTCGGTATACCGAATACCCGGCGCATCTGCGACTAACATCGGAAGTGACTGTATCACTGCGTACATGAACAGCCACTGTCCCGTTCGAAGTTCCCACAGCTCGTCCATAGTCTTTCCGGATGCTTGCTTGTGCTCGAAGTGGCGGAATGCATCCAAGAAGGGCGTTTGCTGTTCCGAGTCCGGGTTGTGCGCTTGTTTGATCATTCGCTCGAGTTCATCACCCTTGATCTTCTTAGTCCGAGCCTTGGCATCCTTCTTGGGGTCTCCAGAAGGGTAGTCCCCCTTTGATCCTCTAAGCGAAGGGTAAAGCGGAAGATCGAATGGAATTGGGGGTACCACCGGTGGCGTACTGCGGTCGTGTTCGCTCAAAACCTTGCGCAGGGCACGATAAGCGACCGACTCGAAATCAGACCCTTCGTCTTCACTCATGAAGCCGTCGGCTGTGCGGGATGTTAGATTTGTTCGATCAACAAGCAAGTCGTAAAGGCTAGAGAAGTCGCGGTACAGATCTTGAAGAACCAAGCGATTGAGGCCGCTTGTCGTTAGATTGTTCTTCTTCGATTTTGCTTTAGGAAGCCATGACCCATATTTGGCCTTGTAGTAGTCCAAGATGAAGGATCTGCATGACATGAAGGCAGTCTTCCAATTTTTAAATCTGATCATCTTCTTCTCATCCGCGGTGTCGCTGTTCATGATTCCGGCGAAGATAGCAGGGAAGTCAAAGTCTTTGAGTTTGCCGTCGATAGCTTGTTCCCGTTGTTCCAGATCCATAGCGGCTCGGGCAATCCTGTTCGTGGTTTTGTGGCTAATCAACTCGAATTTAGCGTGGTTGAGCTCCTTGATACTCTCGAATTTTCCAACAGCATGGACAAACCCCTCGGTGTAGAGAGGCAAGCAACGCAGCCTTTCACCAAGTACGAGAGCCTCGATGGTCTTTTCGCGGCTAAGTCTGACATCTGCCATATTCAGCTCGTCTACGTAGGCGTCGAAACTTGATGCAGCAATTTCGCCGAAAGTGGTACCGTCCAGATTCGAAAACTGATAATGCTGCAAAATGTCCGAAATTCTCATAAAAACATCAAACATGTCCGGGTGTCTTTCTGTTGCGACCAAAGATTGGCCAATCAGGAAGGCAAAGAAGTTGCGATATGTCACTAACATGTCAATGTCCGCTGGCGTTAAAATGGTCTCTTTCCCTTGAGACGTGACAGCCATGTGGTCGGTGCTGAGTGCAATTGGCATGTACAGATGGCTTTCTGTGTGATCGTCCTCAGTAGCATCGCTAAGCGTTCTTGAGCCCTTTGAACCATCTGAGCTCTCACTCGGAAAGCCCACGTCAGGGGACGCGGTTCGTGAGGATTCATCGTTGCTGATAGTAGATTGTCGGAGGGCTGGATCTGGTAGTTGATATTGGTTGAGCGGGGCAACGGTCGAATCACTATATAGTCTCCCGTGTACGAGTCGAGTCATGACCTCAGAGGCTGCATATACAGAAGAATTCAAGCGGAAAGAGGGGCCCCGGCCTGATGTTCGTGGGAAGAGGTAAACAAGTGTGTCACCATCGTCGTCCCAGAGTTCAGGGACCTGCAAAAGATTATTAGCATACTGCGCCACATACGGGAAGGCTTTCCTTACCTTCTCTCCATTCAGCAGGAGGGCCAAATTGTAAGGGACCTTTCCACGATGTCCGACAACCCAGGCCAGAGGGTTATCCTGGCCTTGGTGAACCTTCTCGTCGCTGCTCTGTGCACCTCCAAATAATTTGCTCCTCCGCCTCAGCTTCTTTGTCTCTCCCAAAGGAGCCACGAGGTTGCCGCCAGCATCAACACTGGGTGTGAGCGGTCGTTCGAAAACGGGCGATGAGCTGCGGGAGAAGGAATCGGGTATCGGTGCTGGTAGTTCTAAGACGGTTGGTGCAGATTCGACGGGCTGTATCGTGGGCTGTGGGATCGAGGCACTATGGTAGGCAGGAGCTTGCGGAGGGGGGTAATCTGGAGAAAGATGTGTGGCTGAGGAAAGGCGGTTCCTAACTTTTGTGAGGCGGTTGGTCGGCTGCAATGATGCTGAAGAGCCTGTCGACTGTTCGTCCGAGTTGGAGTTGGAGCCCAGAGAAAACAGCGACGAGAGCCTGCGGCTCGACTTCTTCTTGTCGGGCATGGTAAGTATGTAGCCAAGCAGCCGAAAGATCAATCAACGAGTGGTGCTGGTAGAGCGACGGCGGAGAAGGTGTATCGCAATCCAGGAACCAGCTGGCTTGGAAAGGAACAACAAACAACGAGCCAAGGTAGTGAAAGTGTTGCTAGGGGTGCATATACAAATACACACAAATGAAAGAAGGGAACGCCGGGCAGTAGGGGCGGACTGTATGGTTTATGAGGCCACCGGAAGTATCGGCGACCTCGTCAATTGGTCTGAGACGTTCGAAGTTGGACGGCGCGTCATCGCCTTTGCTAGCAAAAACCCTGTCTGGCCTTGGCTTGCACATCCGCCGGGCGACGGCGAGTACACGAGTTTCTTTTCACTACGACGTTGCGCTTTATTGGCTACAACGGCGCTGTCAAGATATATGTACGCTGTCAGCCGGCGTACCGAGTCCCGACTGGGCGTTAGACGGGGCCATGTTTTGGAAGCCTAAGGACCTGCGCCTTGGACCCTGGGCGGACCCGGTTTTCTCTCGTCTGCTTCGTCCGTGGCCTTGTGCTCAGGATGCAAGTCTAAGATGATGGAAGCAACTTCAAAGAGACTCAAAGACAACAGCAGTCAGTCACCAATACGTCCAGGAAGGCTTCTAAGGTGCAGAGGCATGTGAATGGGAATGGCGCTTCCGCCACGCCCACTGCAACCCACCACGTTTCTGTTTTTTTTGTGCACCATTTTCCCAACTTAATACCAACATCTATTATTATCTCAGCTTCGTAGCGACCCCCGTCCTAATAGTCAACGAGTATGTCTGAGTATTGATTTGCTTCCACGCGGACAGTCTGCAATCACACATGGTTCAACAAGGCAAGTCAAGCAGCCAGTCAGCATTTGAAAGCTATACAACGTGCCCTTGCCCGGTGACTCCAACAAGATCTAGTTAGAAGACTATACAACGTTGATTGCTCATTGCCCCGTTGGGGAAGCCCACAAAGTTTAAGCCACACAAAGAAAAGAAAAAAACGGATGTTGGGACAGACGCATGCTCTTATCGATAGGGAGGGGTGTTTCCGAACCTCGGAAAATATTCGTCATGCTACTAACCTCACAATTCGCCTCCACAGACCAGCGGGCTGTGCAAACATACCGTCACCGGATTGCATCCTCTCGTAAATCATTCCTTCGCAGCCAGACCATGTTTCGGTCTCTCACTGATCATTAAACGCCGAAGCAACAGTCAACACGTTTCGGAACCACACAAATAGCGCCACATCTCCAGCCACTGCCGACCACGCGGAAGAAGACTGAAGTTAGGCTTTCTTAAACGAGTCGTGATACAACTTCTTTGTTCACCAATCAATACTCTGTCCAACATCCCAAACTTACCCAATACGCTGCCTTGAGGAACTACTGCTTCAGAAAGGGGGACGCAATGCAAGCATTCTCGGATGTGGTCGGCTCCGCAACCAGCTCGAAAACGCTCATCAATCTATTGAGAGGGCACGTCAGCTTCCCCATATCAATCTTATATCCCCAATCTAGCGTTCTGTACAGCCTCCTACCGCGCGGAATCCCTGTGGAGTAGTTCTCGGAATACGACGTTACGCGTACCAATCTTAATAGAGCCTACTCCTAGTAGTAGCATCCCTGAGCACATACACTTGCTGACTATGCCCCCTACAGGTGGCCGAACACCTCATTACTGCCCACAAAGCTTCTCGACAAGGCTGCTCATCAGGTATTCACCAGCAAGACCGTCGGCATCCCGGCGCTGTTATACGGGAAGGACCCTGGAGATCCACGTCTGCGGACGAACGTCGCGTCCTGGCTGACTAAGTTCTATGCCCCGCCGACTCCTGTCACCGATGAGAGGATCACCATAACCGGGGGTGCTTCGCAGAATCTGGCTTGTCTGCTACAGGTCTTCACTGATCCTGTGTACACAAGAAATGTGTGGATTGTGTCTCCGAGCTACATGCTAGCATTTCGAGTATTTGATGATAGCGGATTCCACAAAAAACTGAGGGCTGTGCCGGAAGATGAAGAAGGGATTGATGTTGAGTATCTGAGAGACCAAATTAAAAAGAGCGAAGAGAAAGCAAAAGCAGAAGGGAATAATGAGCCGGTACGTTCTTCTTCATGTTGAGGTAAATCGTCTTGCAGCCGTGCCACTAGACCCCCTCCAGATCGTCGTCTGAACTTGTCAAAGGAGGAAGTGAAGTTTTGAGAGAAACCTGAAGCAATTCAGTTCTGAAATATGAGCTGTAGAGCTGAGGAAGTATGCATCCCAAGTACATCACTGACTTCCACTCAGCGGATTAAACCCTCCCGCCCCTGGGGTAAAATCTACCGCCACATAATCTACTGCGTCCCCACCTTCTCTAATCCTTCCTTCAAAACCATGACCCTCCAGCGCCGAGAGCAGCTCGTTCGCCTTGCCCGAGAGTACGACGCCCTCGTGATCACAGACGATGTCTACGATTTCCTGCAATGGCCATCTAGTCTCATAGCTGAAAAGCTGTCTCTCGATAAAGCCATCCTTCCAAGGATTGTTGATGTTGACCGGTATCTCGACGGCGGCACCGAAAGAGAAGGCGCTGATGGCTTCGGGAACGCGGCTTCGAATGGAAGTTTTTCAAAGATTTGTGGACCCGGGTTGAGGACGGGTTGGTGTGAGGGAACGGGGAAATTGGCGTATGGAGTGTCGCAAACGTGAGACTTTTTCTTATCCTTTTGGCGTGAACGTGGAAGGTCTGGACGTCGCGGATGCCGTTGCTCTTCTATCGTGGAGTTACTCAGCTACACGTATACGAAGGGATAATGGTAGTCGTATCACGGTCGTGGATACACTCGATGTCTTACCACCAGACCTTCTGTCGATTTTCTTTCTGAGAAAATCTGGCCATCGAGGCCGCGATTACCTTCTTCTCATAGAGCAGCCCAGCTTGTTCAGCCCTCTCACACGAACCGTTCGTGGTCTCCTACTTGTGAGATGTCTCATACCGGACACCGAGGCTAACACATCCATAGAGGCTCATCGCATTCAGGTGGCGCCCCCTCTCAACTCACAGCGACCTTCCTTGCCGAGGCTCTAGAACATGGTGAGCTGCAACAATATGTCTACGACGTCCTACAACCCAGCTACGGAAAACGGTACCGGCATATGATCGCAGCCATCAACAAGTTCCTCTTGCCACTGGACGTTGGAGTGCCACAAACTGACCGCGATGTCGTGGGTGGGTACTTCATCTGGCTTACGTTGCCAAATGGGCTGAAAGGCGCGGTGGTTGCGCAACGAGCGAAGGAGGATGAGAATGTTGTTGTGAGTCCCCGATCTCCTTCCAGGCTCCTACTCGGTGACACATGGAGTGCTTTGTGACGCAATTTGGGAAGTCCGGAGATATATTAGCACGGTGATACTGATCAGCGAACAGGTGGCACAGGGAGAGATTTTTGAGGTAAGTGGCACGAGCATCACAAGCCTACACATCCTCCGCACTCTATTCTCCTTTCCTCCTTGTTATTCCTCCACAGTTCCTTATCCCACCTTCCCGAACAGGTATCCAAACACAAAAGCTAATTACGATCGCCAGGTCCCCGGAGATACCGAACATGCCGGGACGCATTTCAACGCTGTTCGCGTATGTTTTGCATGGGAGGAGGAAGAGATGCTCGATGAGGGAATTGAGAGGCTGGCACGTGTTATTCGTACGTTGTTGAAGGAGCAGGTGAGCGGCGAGAAGACAGGGGAAAGGGCTACGCGGGAGGGTGTGAAGGACTTTTGGTAGTGCTTCATGGGAGCATGTATGTCCCTGTTGTCGGCTCTGAGTAACATCTTCACCATCAAGCGTTTAATTCCTTCTGCCAGATACAGCAGGGCTCTACAACGCCACTCTAGTCTCAGTGCTAGTGGCTGACACTGGAAGACTGCTCTGTTGGATTGCATAAAATGTTTTCTTTGTGCTAAAAAAAAACAATAGGCGGAAGAGATTTGAAAAGACAAGAAAGAATGTTGAGATAGAGTAGAAGTCAGGAAGCAATGGTGAGTCTCATTGGCTTGAGCTCAAGATTACTTGACATTGACATGTTACATCGCTGCTCTGTTCACAAAGCAGCTTTGGGAGAATTGAAGGGAGGTGTTGCGGGGCTTCCTGCACAGCGGCTACACCCCGATGCTTGTACAAACGAAGATGCAGTCGAAAGGCCTGAAATCCTCGAAGCCTAGAGGTGTGATTTGCAGGCTCAAAATGGGCACATAGGCGAGTATAGCAGTGCGAAGCATAGGCAACCTTGGGAATAGATTTTTGCGGGGCGGATCATTTAACTCGCTATCATCCTGCCCAGCGGCTGTGTCCCGACGGCAATTCTCGCGGTTGAAAAACAAGATCCATGGGGTCAAGGGTCAGCGTTTCGCAGAAACAGAAAGATGAAGTCTGGACACGCTCATTGGCCCGAAGTAGAATAAACAGACATTTTACCAGTGGCAAGCATGAACGATCCCCACAGTGATCTCCTTAATTAAACAGCATACTCTATGTATTGCAAGCAGGATTGATCCCGGCTTCACTCCATCTAGTGTCAGGTGAAGATGTGGGTTGCTTTTCCGCATGCAATCTGCTTCTTTGTTGCGCTGGTCGGTTCAGGTCGTCTTGCACGACGAGTGGGATGAAGTTAGATTCAGGGCACAAGGCGGGGTGAGAAACTGTACATGGGATCGCGGGGTTTATGGGGCGCGAGGCCTATGGTGCCTGAGGAAGGTGGCATGGCCTTCTCGATAACTTCCGTAGTCCGTTAGGCCGCCTCGCCGGTGAATCCTTCAGTGGGATGAAGGATGTGGCGGGTGTGCGTCTTGCACCCATTCAAGCTTCTACGGACAATATGCTTCGCTTCGCTTCGCACCGCATCGCATCCATCGCCTTGTTGTTTGTCCGAGGCGTGGCTCCTGGTCTGATTTCCGGCGGCACAGCCAGCGAAGTCTCCCTGTCGACTCACATGCAGCCAGCGCATCAAGAGGACTGACTCTAATTGCTTGCCTTGCTTTTGCTCGCGGTCGCGTCGAGTTGTCCTTCTTTCGCATGAGCGTGTGGTGGCCAGACGCCGGTCGCAAGCGCTGTCGCTCTGCCGCAGATGTTTAATACCACGACACCCACTCAGCGGTTGGCGAAGCCTAGGCGTGAGACCCTTTGCTGTTTCATCTGCCTGGCGTCGTTGGAGCGATCCCGGATCGGTTGTGGCGCGTCGCCCGCATGAAACCGCGCTTGATCGCCGCGGGTCAGGAACAGAACCTCTCCTTGGCCCCCCCTGGCGACCTCACTCGTTCCCTCTAGAATAGCATTTTACGACTGGCTAGCATCTGTTTGATGTTTCACCCGCGGCTTTGAAGACTGGGAACACTCGTGCAAGCTACCCTGTTCGCAGCGCCCCGGCAAAAAGTGCAAGGGACAGACAGGGTCGACATTCCACAGACCCGCTTCTGGACTCGCGCAACGCGGCGGGGAGGTATGGGGAGGATAGTGAAGTGGCCACTTCGTGAGGCTACAGAGAATGAGGAAGAGGGCTTGATGAATGCTTCGGCGAGTGCGGATGGCGGCGAGGAGGGAAAAGAGCGCTGGAGCCGGTACGACGAGAAGAATGCCGATATAAAGAGTCTACTTGAGGCCGGCTGTGAAGACCGCAGAGCAGAGCGAACAGCGCGTGCCGGCGATCGCAAACGTGAAACAACAGGGTTAAGAAGCAGGAACACTATTGATTGGCCACAGGATCCCATTGTAAGTGCACCCTTTCCGGTCACCTCGTATATGAGTACTGTTCCCTCCCTCACATTCTATCTTCACGCAGCCTTTGCTAGCACTCCATTCTATCTCCTATTCACTATTGTTCCATTGTTGACATTGTCATTCTTTTCGTGTCGACCACTCTTTATAGCCTTCCATTTTCAAGGGACTGTGTCTCTCCATTTTTTCTTCCCACACAACTGTTGTTGCGTCAACATACCTCATCACCGTTTGCATTCTTGAGCACCACCAACAAAAAACAAAACAGTACAACTCGTCTTTGCAGGACACTGACAGTTACCAATCTCTAAGCTCCCACGTTCCCCTCGTCGACTTTTCAAACTTCCAAAGTTCAAGCTATCAACAGCCATCATGGTGGCTTTCGGCGCTGGAGCTCTGCTCCTCGCGCTCCGCGTTCTCCTTTCTGTGGATCCCACAACCGCTGCACCCATTGCTCAGGCCCCAGCAGCATCCGCAGCACCCTCTGCGGCACCCTCTGCAGCTCCCTCTGCAGCGCCAGTCACTCCAGCCCCTGTTACTCCTGTAGCTGGCGGTGCCGACACTGGCTACTGGCTCCCATCGCTCTCTAGCAAGGGCCAAGGCAAGGCTGCCTTCGGCGCCAACGCTGATTTCAAGATCTACCGCAATGTCATGGACTTTGGCGCGAAGGGTGACGGTGTCACAGATGACACAGTAGCTATCAATGCTGCTGTGTCTGACGGCAACCGCTGTGGATTCAAGTGCGACTCAACTACCACCACACCCGCCATCGTCTACTTCCCCCCTGGAACGTACCTCGTCAGCAAGCCGATTATCCAGTACTACTACACACAGTTCATTGGAGATGCGAAGCAGGTTCCTACTATTAAGGCGACTTCTACTTTTGTTGGTATGGCGGTTATCGATGCCGATCCGTATGAAGAGGGTGGTGTTAACTGGTTCACCAACCAGAACAATTTCTATAGGTAAGTTATTTTGCCCATTTCCGTCCTCATGAAATGCGCATGCTAACTATTCATAGGCAAATCCGGAACTTCGTCATCGACATCCAGGACGTTGCCACTGCTGGTATCCATTGGCAAGTTTCCCAGGCCACTTCCCTCCAGAACATCGTCTTCAACATGGCCAAGGGCGAGGCTGGCGCCAAGCAGCTCGGTATCTTCATGGACAACGGCTCCGGTGGCTTCATGTCTGATCTTACTTTCAACGGCGGTGGTGTTGGTGCTTTCTTCGGATCCCAGCAGTTCACTACCCGTAACCTGACTTTCAACGACTGCGGCACCGCCGTTTTCATGAACTGGAACTGGCTCTGGACTCTCAAGTCTCTTTCCATCAACAACTGCAAGGTCGGTATCGATATGGCCAACAACCCCTCCAACCAGACTGTCGGTTCCGTCATCTTCATGGATAGCAAGCTCGTCAACACTCCCATCGGTGTCAACTCTTCCTTCTCCCAGAACAGCATCCCTGCTACTGGCGGCACCCTCATCATCGACAACGTTGACTTCACCGGCTCGACCACCGCCGTTCAGGACGCCTCTGGCAAGTCAATCCTCGCTGGTGGGTCCGTCGTCAAGGCTTGGGCTCAGGGCAACGCTCTCGCTGCTGGTGGAACTCAAGGCCGTGTGCAGGGCGCTATGGAAGGTGCCCCCGAGAAGCCTGCTTCCCTCCAGGGCGACAACGGTTTCTTCGAGCGCAGCAAGCCCCAGTACGAGAACGTCGACGTCAAGAACTTTGTCAGCCTCAAGACCGCTGGTGCCAAGGGTGACGGCAAGACTGATGACACTGCTGCTATCCAAGCCGCTATTGACGGACTCACTGAGGGCCAAATCCTCTACGCCGACCATGGTTTCTACCTCGTCAAGAAGACTATCACTATCCCTGCCGAGAAGAACGTCAAGATTGTTGGAGAGATCTGGCCAGTCTTCGCTGCTACCGGCGAATTTTTCCAGAACCAGGACGAGCCTGTTCCCGCCTTCCAGGTTGGTGCTAAGAGCGGTGACAAGGGCTCTTTCGAAATGAGCGACTGTATCATCTCCACACAAGGCCCGGCTGGTGGTGCGATCCTCATGGAATGGAACATTGCGCAAACAGTGGCTGGTGACTCAGGTCTCTGGGATGTTCACTTCCGTGTTGGTGGCTTCGCCGGTACTCAGCTCCAGTCCTCCGACTGCAAGAAGAACCCTACTACCCAGCACGAACCCAACCCACTTTGCATCGGTTCTTTCATGCAACTCCACATCACCAAGTCCGCCAGCGGATACTTCGAGAACGTCTGGCTCTGGACTGCCGACCACGAGCTCGACCAGGAAGACCACAGCCAAATCGACATCTACAACGGTCGTGGTATGCTCGTCGAGTCCCAGGGTCCTGTTTGGCTCTACGGTACCGCTTCTGAGCACTCTCAGCTCTGCCAGTATCAGTTCCAAGGCGCTAAGGATATCTTCTACGGTGCTATTCAAACTGAGACTCCCTACTACCAGCCCAACCCTGAGGCGTCTGTTCCGTTCAAGACAAATGCCAAGTACTTCGACCCTGATTTCAGCCAGTGCACCACCGCGGGCTGCAAGTCGGCTTGGGCTACTCGGATTATCGATTCCGAGTCCATTTGGAACTATGGAGCCGGGACCTACTCGTTCTTCCAGAACTACGCCCAGGACTGCGTGAACACCCAGGATTGCCAGGAGAACATGAACCAGATCGAGACCTCCACAAATGTCAACCTTTTCGGTCTCAGCACCAAGGCTAGCGTCAACATGATCACCTCCGCCGGAGTTGGTCTTGCGAAGGATGCGGACAACCGCAGCAACTTCTGTGCTACGCTTGCCATCTTCGCGCAGCCATAAGCGGATTTGGGTACGCACCAGAAGGATTGATCGAGCTCGACACTGCCCTACTGTTGTTGGCAATGAAGCTTTACTCTTCTAACAATCCTTCGTTCAGTGTATGTCCTTGATGGACCAGCACCTTTTACATTTGCATAGACTTCATTTTACACTTCGTTCCCTCTCCTTGTTTGTAGGACTGGGCTTTATTATAGCATTACCTTTATCTTCTTCTTTGAATTTTGGCACTTCTTTTTCAAGTCCATAGTTGGCCGAGAAGTATACGCGGACTCGGCACTTGCCAATCCGTTAGTCGACTGTGAGTCGAAGCAACGATTACAGCAACGTTATACCCCGGTTTAGGTGGGCGTTCAGGTGCGATCTGCATAGCATAAGCTTGTGGTGATTATACAATGGAAATCAAATCTGCATTTACAAATTTACTCTCTTGTGCCTGCGGGAAGAGTGTGTGATGATTTGACCCGACTTAGACTTCGTACTTTCTCAATTCATTCCCACATGTGGACTGCGCTGGGATTCAACCGTGAAAGAGTATCATAACAGAGGGTACCCTTCTCGTAAAATGAATTTGAGCATGAACCATTCCACTTCATCCATGGCTTTGCTCCTGCTCACCCACCAAGTACCTGTGCGCCACAACGCCACAGTCGCGAAATCTTCCCCGCTAAAGCTCCACCTCGAACTTTTCGCGACAGCTCGAGCTCACGCTGCTCATAACAACACAATCAACATGGCCGATAATCACGAGCGCCCGCAAAAGCGCGCGCGGACCGGAGATAACGATACGCCTTCAATATCTAAAGGCACTACCTACTCTAACGGACCATCCTCCGCTGTCCACCAGAACTTTCGCCATCACACTTCCGCACCAGCTCCCCCTGTAGCTTCGACAGCGATTGCGCCTGAAATCACTACCCTTACGGACTTGGAACGCGAAGTGCGAGCAGGCATAACAGAATACGTGTGTCCGGATAATCTGGGCTTCAATGGAGTGTTGAAGCAACGATATACGGACTTCCTAGTCAATGAGATCGGATTGGATGGGAAGGTGCTACATCTAAGGTCAATAGGCGCCCCACCGGAACCTAAGAAAGAGGCAGCGAAGAAGGAGGCAAAAGAACAACAGAAGGAACTTAGGAAAGAGGTAGTGGAGAGGGCGGAGGTGGTGAAGAATGGGGAAGGGGATGTCGAGATGAAGGACGAGACCAAGGAACAGGTGGATGAGAGCAAAGTCTCAGTCGAGGAGGAGGAGAAAGATGCCTTCAACGTACGTTGTCACACCCAATTGCTAGTCTGAAATGTGCTAAAACCCATCCAGGTATCAGAAGAAGACGTCGCAACCCTCCACAAAATCTTCGGCGAAAACACGACCACAGAAATCCTTGCACTTGTGAGATCGATACGCAGAAAGTACGACAAAAAAGCTAAAGACTTTAAAGCCGTGATCGCAGCCCCAATCACAGATAAAGAACAACGGACACAAGCCCACCAATGCCTCCGCCGGATATTCCCTGCCATGCTCGAGAGCAGTATGGAAGCCGACCAATCGATACGAATCAAAGCTGTTCCGCCTAAGGAGCGCGGTACCAAGAGGAAGAGGGGGAATGCGCGCGACCAAGGACAAGACCGTGACAATAGGCGACGAGGACAATTGGCCTGGGAAGAGCTCGGTGGAGAATATCTACATTTCACACTTTATAAAGAGAACAAGGATACCATGGAGGTCGTAGGCTTCCTAGGTAGTAAGCTCAATAGCGGAGCCAAGGCGTTTGGATGGGCTGGCACGAAGGACAGACGCGCATGCACCGTCCAACGTATTTGCGTAAAACGGCAAACGGCGGACCGGATGAACCACCTCAACAAACTACTTTTCAATGCCGCGATTGGCGACTTCGAGTTCTTGCCGCACGATCTTAGTCTGGGGGATTTGATGGGGAATGAGTTCGTTATCACACTCAGGAACTGCCATTTTCAAAATGAGGAGGGACTGGACTTTGCACAACGCGTACAGCTTGCGAACGAGGTGGTGAAAAAAGCGTGTGAAGACTTTGCGGATAAGGGATTCATTAACTACTATGGCCTTCAACGCTTTGGATCCTTCGCTGCAAGTACTGACACTGTGGGTCTCAAACTTCTACAGGAAGACCTCAAAGGCGCAATCGATGATCTACTGGCATACAGCGACGTCGCGCTTGCGGCAGCGGACAGCACCGACAGCAACTCTGCCGTCCTCGTATCACAAGATGATCGAAACCGAGCTAAGGCGCTCGATATATGGAAAACGACCAAGAACGGTCAAAGCGCTCTCGAACTCCTGCCAAGGAAATTCTCAGCCGAAAGAAATATCATACAACACCTTTCGTCGAAAAACAGCCGTTCAGGGCAAAAGGATCGAGCGGCCGATTGGCAAGGGGCTCTAATGTGCATACCACGGAACTTGCGCTTGATGTACGTGCACGCCTATCAATCGCTTGTCTGGAATACTGTAGCCGGGAAACGGTGGGCGTTATTCGGTGACAAAGTTGTGGAGGGTGATCTGGTGCTCGTGAATGAACACAAAGGCAAAGTGGACGGGGAGAAGGAGGATGTGATGGATACTATTGACCAGAATGGGGAAGAAGTCATCAACCCGAGTGGTGAGAATAGTGGGATCGCAGACGAAGACGTGTTTGAGCGCGCGAGGGCTCTCACTAAGGCAGAGGCGGAGTCGGGGAAGTACAGTATCTTTGATGTTGTGCTCCCGCAGCCGGGCTTCGATGTCGAGTACCCGCCCAACGCGATCGGCGCGTTTTATGCAGAGTTCATGGGGTCTGAGAAAGGTGGAAATCTAGATCCAAATAAAATGAGGAGGGGATGGAGGGAGATTAGTCTATCGGGAGGTTACAGAAAATTCCTTTCTAAGCCGCTGGCGCCGCTCGGTTACGAGGTCAGGGAGTACGAGAAAGAGGATGAGCAATTCGTCGAGACAGATCTACAAAGGCTTGGTGTTGATCGACAACAAATCCCGAAAGGAGGCATGGGGAGACCGAACGGGAAGGAAGGGAAGCAGAGCGAAATTGTGAAGGCAGAGGTCGAAGTGCTTATGCAGGAAGGCGAGACCGAGCAGAAGGAGGACGAGAAGGCACCCGAGAAGCCCAACGACAAGATCGCCGTGGTGCTTAAGCTGCAGCTGTCTTCGAGTCAGTACGCTACGATTGCGCTTCGAGAGCTGATGAAGGCGGGTGGGGTGCAAGCTTTCAAGCCGGAATTCATGGGTGGACGATAACGTCTTAAGTAGAGAGGTTCCATATGCGAGTTGAGAGAAATCTATTACGTAGTTTCTCTTCTTATGGAGACTTGTTGTGCACCCAATGTGTTGGGAGCTAGTCCCAATTTGTGAAAGCGCTCGAAATTTACGAAAGTACAAATCGAATAGATTGTGTCTTTATATCACACGGAGCGTGGCGTATTAGCGGTGATTGCATACGTCAGCACATGAAAGTTTATCAAATATCTATGCTACTACTGTAACTTTCTACAAAAGTCTTTTAGATTTAATAATATTATAATTCAGATATCTACATGCATTATTTATATATATTAGAGTTTATCAACATCTGTGTAACAAGTTGTGTCGCTATGTTTAGATATAAGATCGCTTAACAGGCAAAAGTTTTGACGCGTGACTGTACCGCATAACCCCCTCCTTCTCGATTTCGGCGATTATGGAACTCACAGCTCAAAGCGATCAAGTACAAATACCAGAAGGGGAACTTTACCAGTATTCCCATGGCGGACCCCGGCTATGTCCCGACTGCAAGGTCTTGACAAGTATTAACAGCTGGTCAAATGCGAAGAATCGACGGGCTGGGAATGTCCACCTATGGTGGGCTGAGGATGATTTCCCTGGATTTCCACAGATTGGCATGAGAGCTGCCAGAGGATGCGAAGTTTGCCGTTTTTTAAGAGAGATCCTCGTCAATCATGACTGGAATGGACCTAGGGAAGGCATCATGTATATACACCTTACAGCAGGACGGTCGTGGGAATCTGGCGCTCTTCGATACACGAACATGGTCTTATGGCACAACATGGGCAGCGTAAAAGAGAAAGGGTTCTTTCATTTCGATTTACAGTCAGACAACGGTAACTCCTTGTCTCTCGCTCGTGTAGTTAGGTTTCTGACGATCTCTAGACGGCTGTCGCTGGTTTAGGCCTGCCAACCCCGTACAGCCGCTTTGCGCCGCCAATATCGAGAATTTGAGAACACAAATGAACGAATGTCTCCAAACTTGTCATCCTCGGAAGCCAACGAGTTATATGCCCTCACGACTCGTTGAAGTTGGATGGCAGGGTTCCACCGACCCTTGTCTACGCATAATGAACAGTGTTGCTCCTCAACAAGCTAACGACAAGTATGCGGCATTAAGTTATTGTTGGGGTTCGCCTACAGACTCCGCGAGACAGATTAAGACTACAAAGACCACGTTGGAGAACTTCGTATCCAAGATCCCCCTCGATATGATGTCTCCAGTCATGATTGACGCTGTTATTACGTGCCGGAAACTTGGCATTGCATATCTTTGGATTGACGCTCTTTGCATATTGCAAGATGACCACGATGACTGGGTAAAAGAAAGCGAGGAAATGGGAAACATATACGCCAATGCCCATATCACGATTTGTCCACTTTCGTCAACCTCGTGCCAGGAGGGCTTTTTGTCTCGTTCTTCTGCTCCCAAGATAGAGATTCCGATCTTGTCCAGTGCAAACCCGAGCGTCCGAGGCACTTACGAAATCATATCACGTCGGATCTGTCACAGTTACGGCGATTTTTCCCCTATCTCTCACCCAGTCTATAAGGATCTCAAGTACAGTCAGTATCGACAAAGAGGGTGGACGTTGCAAGAGGAGATCTTTTCTCCCAGAAAGATATATTTCGGTCCCTATATGGTGCACTTTCAATGTGCAAGCAGAACAAGTTCCGAGAACGGTCAAAACCAGATTCATAGTCGATTCGTTCCTACAAAACGAAAAACGCCATTGAAGTGGCACAGCATATGTAACGACGTTCTAGGCAGAAGCCACGCTTTTGCAGATGATCTATTTCCTTCGATAGCCGGCCTAGCAAAATACGTCAAAGAGGAAAGGAATAACGTCAACGAGCAGTATATTGCGGGTCTATGGGAGAGTACCCTTTGCAACGACCTGTGTTTCTTCCGGGACGAGAGACAAATCTCGCAACTGCCTCCAACGTTGGAATCTCAAATCCACCGGCTGCAAAACCAATCGCCGTTTATCGCACCATCTTGGTCTTGGGCTTCGTTCAAGGCACCAACCAAATATCTTTCTACTTCGCACACAGATCCGAGATACAAGTCCCTTCAAGCGCACGTTGCCACAATCGGCTCGAGTCGATATGGAAAAGTTTCAAGAGGGACATCCCTTTCTGTCTCGAGCTTCTTGCTGCCTTGCGAATACGACAAGGCAGCGTCGACATACCGAACCTACATACTACAGAGACCGACTCACTGGATCCTAACCCTTGCCGAATCCCGCATGGTAGTCCGCTGCATCTTTGACTGGTCGACAGGGGGCGATGCGAACAAACTACCAGATAACGCATCTTTGCTTCTCCTAAGAAGTGAATGCACAGTGCCATCTACCGATGGTGCACGAGAGGAACGAATCGTGCATTATCTGAACAACTTCGATTGGCCGCGCCAGCTTGACAAGGTGCCTGACGTAGCAACCTGCGAGCACTGCAACGATCAGACGCTTGATAGACATGCTTCGGGCCTGATCATTTATCCCTCGCACCAGCCGAACACGTACTACCGCATAGGCGTTTGGTTTTCATACGTGGACGAGAGTGGAGGATTGAAGTTCTTCGAGCGTCTCCCCACCAAAGAGGTAGTACTGATATAGAGCTACAAGTAGGAACTTCCACCAGACACGCAAGCATTTGGACGCTTCGCACTTCACAGGCAGATTTTCAAGGCTTTCGTTTTAAGTCATGGTACACCGGCACGTACGATCTATCAAACAGCGACAAGGGTCAAGCATTATCAAGTCCACAGATACCCATCAGGCCGTGCATCTTCCCCTACCAAAACCATGCTCAAAACCACCCATGCCCACGCTAATAGAGAAACGCCTTCAATGCACACCCAGACCCCGCATTTAATCTTCTTCATCCTCATCTTCGTCCTCGTCCTCGTCTAGAATACGCTCGACTATCAGATTTCCGCTCCGGCCGATTCGCTCTTTGAGCGTACCGCCGGTTTTAAGCTCGTACACCTCGCGCGGAACAGGCGAAACGAGCTGGAATTTGTACTCATGCTCAAATCCTTTCGGCTCTTGCACCTTCTCATCCACCTCCCCTGACTGTATTATGTCGTAGCACTCCACAAACGCGTACAACTCCTCGATATGTGCATCGGCGGCGAACTTCCTCACCACACGATCCGCAGACGGCATCCGCAGACTGATCCTCACAACATCTTTTTGCTCTGGCCCAGGCTCCGCAGAGATGGACGAAGCGCGCCATTTTCGCCACTGCTCTAAGTCCCTCGCATATTTCTCTTTGGCCTCTTCCCGTTCCAAGGCCTCCTTCTCTTCCTTCGCTTTACGCTCTGCCTCCTCTTTCTTCTTCCTTGCTCGCTCGCGGTCCTGGGCTAGTGAGCGTTCGTAAGCGCTGTCTTGCTGTTGGCGGATGCTGCGCGTAGTTTGTTGTTCTGTACGCTGGGCGCGGACACGGTTTAGCGGCTCACTATGCGCCGCCATGCCTTTCTTCAGTTTTGATATAAACTGTGCTGGGGGAGTGGGACCAGTGATGCGGGTAGCAACGCCCATAGCCGTAGACGAGACCTGCGGTGTATGTACGATGAGGCCTGCGAAGGGGAACTTTGTGCAGTTCAAAGATGCAGAGACCTGATATGCTTCAGAGTCCTGCACGTTGCCTGCCCAGAGGATGATGTTGTTTTCCGGGTTCCTAATAAAATCGACGACCTCTTGCGACAACAATGTCTCCCGGATGAAGGATGCTGTTTCATCGTGCTCTGGTGAGACTAAAATCACCAAGAGGAACTGCAAGTTTTTCTTCGCCAGATCGAAAGCTTGCGCGTACGCATTCTCAAAGAATGGCAGATTGTGACTCCCATATTCCTCGTCGAACTCTCTGATAAACCGTGCCGCAGTGTCCCTCGGATTCAGTGGCCTCCTGCCCCCCGCACCTCTCCGCGATGCAGGAGCATTGATGTTGCTCGCTGTCAGTCGGCCCCAGAACCGCGGCACGAAGGGGAACAAGTACCCCACGAAGCGGAAGTATTTTGATAGGAGCGAGTATAAGAGGTTGAAGGGCGCGAAGAGGATGGCGAAGACGAGCGGGACTTGTGTGGCTACTTGGCTTTCTGGTTGCGGCACAACGCGGGGCGCGGGATCGACGAGGAGCCGCCGCCGACTTGAGGTTGAGGAGCGCGGGGAGCTCGTGAAGCCATTTAGGAGGGTTTCTTGTCGGCGTGTGTCCTGTGGTGGCGAAATGCTGGAGCTGGAGGCGGCAGCAGCGAGGGGGTCTTCAGCGGGTTCGCCGTCGAAGAAGCGGGTTATCGCAATCTAATCATGTTAGCTTTTCAAAGGACAGATAGGTGTTATGCAAGTGTGGACGTACCTGCGCGTTCCACTGGCATCTCTGTAGCAGTGGTATAGCATCCTTGGGCGCCTGGTCGGTTACTGCAATGAATTGTTGGAGTGCGAGTTGCTGTTCTTCCGTGAGCTGCGCAATGTCGAGGTCGGCGTCAGCCATGGCTGTGGAGGGTGTGTTGGGTGGCTACAATGCGGAGATTTAAAAAGTGGTGAGCGGAAAGTACAGTAGTAAGGACTGTGGAGCGGGCGAAATCTTTAAAAGTGTACGTGTTGCCTAGAAGTGTCAATGATGCTCCGCCTGCGGTAGAGCCCCATGTGTACAGAAGGACTAAGCGAGACGCCCCGAAACCCTAAACCTTAATAGGAAGAAAGTGGGTGCCTGCGTGCGGTGTATCCTTTTTCATTTTGTTGACGCAGAAGATATTGATTTGAACCAGTTCACAGATGCTTAGCAGTAGAATGGAATGAGGTTGATACTGAATAGGAACATACACGATACACTGTCCCGGGGTCGAAGTAACCAGCCATTACTAGCCCCTCGCAACTCTTACGCTAAACATCGCGTGAAAGCCAGTAACGTTTCTTCATACCCGATATGCATTTGGACTGGCGTGCCTAAAAACATAAGTTCCTTGCATCCAGAGCTTCCTCGCGAGATGGTGATGAGGAAGGCTCCGATTTTGGTGGCACGAGGGACGAGAGCATGTCAGTCTGTTTGGAAGCGATGATAGCAAGGACTGCGCTCAGTGAGGTCTCAAAGAGGATGATGTGATTCTGTGCTAATTTTTGTCTTGAAGTAATCACATACTCTATTTCTGGATGGTACACACAATGGTTGCGCCTTCATAGGCCAAACCACTTCAAGTCGTCAGTTTCATGAACAGGCACAGTATGCCCAACACCCTGCGCACTATACCCAACCAACTTCGTCCCATCTCCATACACCAACTGCGTGTAACCTGACTGTGGTGTACTGGTCACATTCTTCGTAAACGCCACACCCATCAATCCAGACCACTCCTTCAGCTCCTCCGCCAGATTCTTATAGTGCACAAAAGTATCCGCTGTCCCATGCCACGTCGCCAACCGCGGATATGTGCCGTTATATCCAGGATACATAGCCTTGACCTGCTTGCCCCATTCCTCGGCCGTCTTCACTATCTTCCCGTTTGCACAATCCGGATTCGCGCTCTGTGGACTAGCACCTGGAGAACCTGCCAAACATCCAGCCGCGACACCAGAGTAGCACGATGCAGCAGTGAAGATGTCAGGATAAGTAGCTATCATGACGTTCGTCATCATGCATCCAGATGATGTGCCAGTAACGAACACTTTTGCTGGATCGGCGCCGTATTTCTGGATCGTATATTTGATCATGGCAACGAGACCTTGATTGTCACCTCCAGCATCGCGAGACAGGCCTTTGACTGAATTCACCCCCCAGCAATTGTTATCGTTCTTTGTGGAAGGGAAGATATTGATGAAGCCTTTCTGGTCGGCGAGTGAGTCGTATTTGGTTTGTTGGGCGTAGCCTTCGCCGGTTCCACCGCATCCATGTAGCTGGCGTGTGTCAGTGATGTATCTTGCACTGCAAGGGGGTCAGCAGACGGCAAGAATGATAGCAGGCTTAGCTGCAAGTTTTGAGGGAACCCAAATATTCATCTGGAGGTTTGTTGGATTCGTGCCGAAGTCTGTAACTCGAACGAGAGCGCCATTGGCTGCTACTGTGAGCAAAGCCAGCTTGGAGATCAAAGACGTAGAGAG
The DNA here is from genome assembly GCA_014905255.1 of Herpotrichia juniperi. Lineage (NCBI taxonomy): Eukaryota > Fungi > Ascomycota > Dothideomycetes > Pleosporales > Melanommataceae > Herpotrichia > Herpotrichia juniperi. The sequence goes on from BLYF01000068.1 coordinate 414,685, forward strand.
GAACATGATGATGAAGGCCACAATTGGGGGGATTCAGAGATACACGCCAACAAAAAGTCAGTCGAAAAAATTTATGGTGTATATATATATTTACAGTCCATGAATATCAAGTATGTATCCAGAAGGAGCAATTGTCTACTCTAAACCAAACGAAACATTTCATCTACGAAGGATACACTTGACCAATCAATGAAAGCTTAGGTTAACCGGGTACACTCTCTATACTCTTGGCCTTAATATAAATTATCCCTCTTGCCCAACTAGGGCCTTGACAGGGATGTAGAATACCAAATGAATATGCCGGTTGTTATTTCCGGAGCCTATTTCATACTCTAAGGGGTAGCAAATATGCCGATTTTCGTCCCGGTTAACGATATGTATCCACTTCACGACGCTGTTCTCTTGTTATGCTATATCATTCTCCCATTTCCACAAGTGTCACCCATTAGTCTAAATTGACCCTATGGATTATTTGTATCCGGCTGCGTGGACAGAGTCCTGGAGAACGACGGAAAGAGTTTCAGCGAATGGTATCTTTGTAAAAATGTAAATGGTTATGGTTAAAGGGTTCATGAGGTGCAATCAAGTGAAATTTCTTGTCACCAACCTTACGTGTGTCCTTCAAATTTTCACAACCCACCCTTACATTTTACACAGAAAACCATCACACATCAGTGAACCTTGAGGAGCTCTCCGTGATCAAACAAAGCTACTTACAAGTTCAAAAGTTACCCCTTCCATATAGAAGTGCAGTATCTAAACCAAAATGAAACTAGCCCCCAAACCCAGCGCACACTAAGCTGATGCACCATCTACCAATTCTCCAACACCCACCTCTCTTTTCCCCGCTCTAATCCACATGCTTCATAGATTATGTAATCTCTTTCCCGATTCTCATCACTTACTTACTAAGGTTGGGGGGTAGAATGCAAGGCTCTAGTTTCTTTCGCGTTCTGCCTTTGCGGGATCTCCTAGGCAATCAAACGATACCACTCCCTAAGGCGAGCTTCATCTTCCTTAGCCTCTCCATATTGTCTCTTTCGTTCCATGCTTCCTGTATCATCCTTAGAAGCAAGCGAACTTTTAGTTAGACTCTTGAGTCAACTAGTGTTTTCGCACTGATTCAGAGTGCGAGACACAGACTAAGACCTGCAGCAGTGTAGAATATGAGTGAAATGCGTAACAGCACTCATAGATGCATATACTAACGGATAAGGTCGGCCTAAGCAACCAACGTCGCTCTTTTTCTTCAGTGGTATCGGAGATATTACTCAATCTGAACACAGATCAAAGCCTAAAAAGTCAGTTCGGTCAAACTCTGCTTAGAAACTCAGCATAATCCTAAGTATTTACACGTCAAGACATCTACATCGTGATGAATTATAACCAAAAAAAACATGCTGTAAGCAGGCCACTTGGCCGAACACCAATGCAATACTTCACAAATCAACCACGCAAAACCTTTCATAAAACCCGATAATATACAAGCTAAGCTAACAGAACAACCCCTATATCCTGCTTTCACGCCACCAGTTCCCACCCTTCACACACACTCCTCTGAGTCAGCTTTTCTCGGCGGCATCGCAGCCTTCGGGGTACTGATATGCGCTTGACAGTCCTTCTGCTGAGTTTGAAATTGTGTGGAGTTGGTAACTGGAGACGCGAATTCGCGCGTGAAGTTGATACGTGTTGAGCGTATGAATTTGTGCCCATTTGCCTTTGAGTCTTCATTGTGCGACATTGTCGAAAATAGTATACGAATATATCTGTGGGGAAGAGATCTAGCGAATGCAGTATGTATCTGAGTAATTTTTTTGATTTGCAGAAGTGAAAGAACCTTGGATGGTCTATAAATTATGAAGCTGAAGTGAAGAACGTAGACAAAAAGGAAGAAAATGGCCTTTTATACTTGGACGCTGTTGTGACTCTCTACTGTGCACGTGCAAGTGAGGACAGAGTCAGGAAGTATAGATATGTGACTATATAGGCAGTGAGGACTCTTGGTGATGGTATCCAAGAGTATGCCACGTCTAAGGTCCGGATGGAATTAAGTGCCGCGCGTCCAACAACTAACCAGCATCTTAGCCCACAACAAACAAAGAAATCTAGTCTAAAAGTCGAACATTTTGGTAAAGCACAAGAGATTGGGTATGCAAATACTACCATCACTTCATCTAGACAAACATTTTGTAGAACCAGAACCCAACATACACCACCACAGTCAGAATCGGATACGCCCACTTCGGCACCTCGGATTTCGCGTTGCGCAAAATCCAAGACTCGATCGACGTCCTCGGTGCCCCTGGAGTGAAAAACATATCCGTCATGTTCCCGAACGTCTTCTCCTGCCCCTCTCTCGCGTGCTCCCACATCTTGGTCTCATACTCCTTGACCGCCTGATCTAAGCTATTTTCCTTTTTCGACTTCATCGATTCAACGAGCGCTTGAGTTAGAACAACAGCATCGTAAAACGCCAGGTTGACGCCAATGCCGGCGAAGGGCGTCATGAGGTGTGCTGCATCGCCTAGGAGTGTGACGCCAGGTTTGTGTTCCCATCTCCAGCCAACTGGGAGCATATAGTAGCTCCTCCAAACCATGGTTTCCTCATCTGCACTTTCTAACAGATTTCTCAAATCATCTGACCAGCCATCCAACCCTGCCAACACGACCTCCTTGGCCCGTCTCTTGTCATTCGATACGTCAAAACCGCAAGTGGAGGTGTAATCTTCGGGACAGACAGAGGAGCAAGATACGTTTATAGAGCCGTCGCCTAGTTGTTGGCCGTTGAGGTTCTTAGCATCTGAATACGCAAAAACATTGCCTCTATTGATGAACTTATACGCCTGCGGCGCTGTGGTTTCTGCATTGGGGATGCTCAGCCTCCAGCCACTTATTCCTGAGTAGAAGGGTTTCTCGGGGGACAGCAGATTGCGAGTTTTGCTCCATGCACCATCACACCCAACGATAAGGTCGAAACCTGTCTCTGCATAGCCACTGGTAAAATGCAGAGTGTGCGTGGTTGATGAAGGGGAAGGCAAAGAGACGTGAGTGAGGCGATGGTTCCATCTCACACACCCCTCAGGTAGACTTTCATAAAGTAGCTTCCGAAGCTGTGCCCGGTCGATTTCTGGGGCTTCAAACTCCAGCACCGTTTTCTTTCCGCCCTTGCTCTTACTGCTTTTCTTTGGTGGACTCTTCCACACCCAGGTGGTTTGGTTTTTGTCGCATACGAGAAGACTTTCGTCGTCGTATCGAGCATGCTTCTGGAACTCCGCGAACAGTCCTGCCTCCTTGATGGCGAAGAGGCCCGTGGAAGTTCGCAAGTCGAGACTTCCGCCTTGGGATCGGTAGTCGATTGATTCTTCGGCCTCGAAGATGGTGGATGGAATAGAGTGTTGATGGAGGAGACGGGCGAGCATGCAGCCACCGGGGCCGGCGCCTATGATGGCTATCTTGGGGGTCATTGAGTATGAGCGTGAGTGTTGGGGCTGTTGATGGACGGTGCTGATGGACGGGTCCGTGCGTTGATTGTATTACTGAAAGCTAGGGCAAGAATAGGTGTGGCCTAGTGATGAGATTGATGAAGAAAGGCGTGTCTTGATAGCGACCGCTGAGGCCGAGAAACCTGAGAGCAGAGTGGTGCTGGAAAAGTGGCGCAGGAGAGTTGACGAAGAAGCCCGGGCGAAGAAGACTGAATGAAGAAGGCAGGGTGTCTATACGGAAAGAACGAGCACAAAAGAAAGCGAGGTCATGGTTTTGTATGTGTTTGCCTTTTGGCCTACGTGATGCTTGCATGATCACGTACCTCATCACACTCGGAACCGCAATAAGTAAGGTATGGTTCCTTAGCTCTAGCTCGGTAGCTCGCGCCGACTCCCGACGATATAGTCCTGTGGTCTGTGAAACCACCTCTCAGTATATGAAATTCTCACAACGTCCACGTCCAATTCGCATGAAGCATCACGATGTGGGATGGAAAACTTCAGACCTTCAGACCTTCCCCAAGCAGCCAAGCTCAATACAAGCATTACCAAGCTTCGCTGCACCGGCCGCTAACTCAATACGCACAGCAATCTGAGTGAGGGCGTCATGGTGTTCGCCGCAATCTAACCAATGGCAGGTTGAGGATAGACCACATGAGGGATCCTCATCCACAATGAGGCCCCAGTATCGGTTCACAGCTCTGCATCTTGCTGCCAGGGACAGCGAATCACGGCCACCGGAATACCGCTGATTGCGGGCAAGGTTTGTACTTCCCCTCTAAATGGCATGATCTGCAGCTTCCTGGTCTCAAGGCCGAGGCAGCGGAGCAGTTTTCAAGCCAGGAAGCTCGAGAATCTTTGCAGATGGGCGAGGTACAAAAGGGCCCAGGAGCCTGGTAAGAATTCTAGCTGCAGGCACCTCTCGAATTTTTCTCTACCAGAGCCAATTGCCCAATATGAAGCTTCAATTACTTTCCGCGCTTTCTTTGGTCGCGATTGTGGGTGTTAGTGCTAGTTGGACAAAGAACATCAACTACCGTTCACCCTCCGAGCACCACCCCTCCCTCGGCATATCCATTCACAAGGTAGTCAAGCGTAATGACCCCACGAGCCCTTGGGATCCAGCGAAACTGCACTTTACCCATGGTGTAGCTTCTGGAGACCCGTACCCAGAGAGCGTTATCATCTGGACTCGCGTCAGTCCTACCGAAGACAACGATAAGTCCAACGTGACAGTGGCTGGCTACGTAAAGCTATTCAATCACGATACCGAGGAGTACGTCGCTGTGTCCAAGGCGCCTGTTTGTGTCGAGTACAAAGTCTCAACCGATAAAAAGCTCACGGATGTCTGTGACTCGGGTACAGTGTACACCAGCTCTGACGTTGACTATACAGTCAAGGTTGAGGCGAAGAACCTAAAGCCGTTCACACAGTACTACTATCAGTTCAACGTCTGCGGATCGAATAATAAGAGCCCCCTCGGAAGGACAAAGACAACGCCCAACGCGGACGACGACATCACCAAGGTCTCGCTCGCTGTGTACTCTTGCGCAAACTTCCCTTTCGGCTTCTTCAATGCGTACGGAAATACTGTTCGAAAGGTGAGCACTCTTCGTAGGAAACATAGCGCATTGAAGAAGCTAACAAATCCAGGACTCTGTGGACTACGTAATCCACCTCGGCGACTACATCTACGAATATGCCAACGGCGAGTACGGCTGGGGTCAAACCATCGACCGCATTCCCCTCCCAGACCGCCAAATCTTTACGCTATACGATTACCGTAAGAGAATCGCGACCTACCGCACTGATCTCGACCTCCTTGCTAGCCACCAGCAATTTCCATGGATTCCAGTTTGGGATGACCATGAGGTTGCAGACAATACCTACCGTGATGGCTCATCTGAGCTCAACAATACCGAAGATTCCTTCATCCGCGATGGTGGTGTGTCCGTTGACCAACGCAAGATGCACGCCGTGCGAGCGTATTTTGAGTGGATGCCAATCCGACAAGTAGATATGGACGATAACTTACGCATGTGAGTTTTGCAGTTCTATCACCTTCCATCTTACATTATAGCTGATACTTCACAGCTGGCGCTCCTTCTCCATTGGCAAACTTCTCGATCTCGTGATGCTCGACACGCGCCAATACGACCGCTCAATCACCGACCTATACTGGAACACAGATTACATCCACGCGATCTCCAACGACGCATCCCGCTCACTAATGGGCTCGCACCAGGAATCCTGGTTCTATAACACTTTGACCAGATCCTCCAAGCGTGGCGCTACTTGGAGACTGATAGGCTCCCAAATCATCTTTTCACATATGAACCTGAGTTTGGGGCTTGGCGATAAAAACCCGCTGAACTATGACACTTGGGATGGATATGAAGCGAATAGGAACAGGACGCTGAACCATCTCTATGAAAATGAGATTGGGAACAACATCTTCCTCGCTGGCGACAGCCACGCGTCCTGGGTCTCTGACCTCGTCTGGCTAGGCGAGAAGAGCTATAATTCCACCACTGGTACTGGGGCTATTGGGGTCGAGTTCGGTGGCTCCGGCGTCACTTCACCATCACCTGCTGGAGCCAACATATCTATCGCTAACGCTAACAAGTTTTCGAGCTGGATCGTGGGTGCTAATGCGGAGCTGCAGTGGCAAGATATGTATTACCGCGGATACTACGAACTACACCTCAGTCATGATGAAATGGAAGCGAACTACTTCGGCCTTCCTACCGTTGTGAGCAGGAACGGGTGGGAAATCCCTATTGCGAACTTCACAGTTAAGAGCGGTGCAAACAAGTTGCAACGACCCGTGGCTGGCGGTGTTGTGGGAAGCGGGAGTTTGAAGGGAGGGAAGGTTGACCAAGGGAATGTCACAGTTGATACTAACAACGGGACGTGGTTTGTGGGCCATGCAGATTTGGCTGTGCTATAGATAATGGTATTGGGGACGAATATACTTATATATGCTGTAATGAAATGTGAAACGTCGGAAAAGCCCTTGTTTAATTGAGTTATTTTCATTTCAATGGCCATGTCCATGTTCAAACGTCAAGATATCCAGACCAGTGATCTGACTGGCAAGCAGCTCAGACCGCAGGGATTACTCACTCAACACGCTGGTAAGTCTTCGTGAATGGCGGCTCCCTAGTAACGTCTGCGAAATCTTCAGGCACCTAGACAAGTTAGTGCGTACTCCAAATCTTCCCAGCACAAACGTCTACGTACCTCGCCTGTGCCTAGTTCAACATGTACTACATCATCTTTCAATGTCTCCAGCTGATGGTAAAAAGTCGCTCCCCTCGCCGGAGGACTCGACTCACAAGCAATAAGCCTTTTGTACACCCTCCTCATCTTCTTCCCATCCTTCGAAATAATCGTATCGTCCAACCACCCTTGAATACCCTCCCATCGATTCTCGGGCAAATCCCAGTTCCAGTACTCTCCAGGATTAATCAAAACATCGACATCTACCTCCTCGACCATCGGCAAATGCTCCAAGATCGTGTCAATAGCAACATTGAGAGGATTAGGTTTGGATTCCATTAACTGGGCTTGGATAGAGATGTCGATTTTGCGCTTAGAGAGTACTGAGTCTGATTCGTCAGCAGATGTGCGTTTGACGAGCGGGCGTTCGGATTTCGGGACCCGGATGTAGCGTTGCTGAGGCCCTTTCCACCATTCGTACGCGCCCCAGACTACGAACTTGACTTTCCTTACTCGACTTAGCGTCGGGACTAGAGCTAAGAAGCGAGGGGAGGGTGCGTCGCGTTTTGGGATATAAGCACCCATGTTAGTTCGATATGGACGTGCCATTTCTAGTGTTACGCGTACAGTTCCGGAGTCGAGAGCGCGTTCGGCTATTTCTTCGAATTCGGTGTTTTCTTTGCAGGCGAAAGTTGTGAGCTCTTCTCGTACTGGTTGCGGGTCTTCATGTTTGGTTTTGCTGATCATTGAGGAGTTTGTTATATAGGAGATGGTATCGAGACATTCTTCGCGGAGCTGGCGACAGGTCCCTATAAGGTTGGGGGGAGCTCGAATGGGCAGATAGATCCGAGTGTCGATGTGGGCTTCGGAACCTGATGTGTTCATTCGGCGAAGTGAACGGTTGGGGTGTTTTGTTGTGGAGGAGATTACTAACTGGGGGAGCGCAAGGAGTTGATAGATCTCGTCGCGAAGCTCCCGGGGTAGCGTGAAGAGCAATGGCTGGGCATCGGCGGTAAGGGAAGTCATGTTGATTGGAAAACTTAACGCCGTAGCAAGAATTTGAAGCGTATAGAGCGTCTCGATATACCGTGATATTGCAACGTCCTTGCTCTTCAATTTGTAGGTCTCAGTCGCTGTTGCCTTGCCAATAGGGTCGAGAACTTGTATGGAGCTGGCTTAAAAGAGATGGCTGGGACGAGTGTGTCATCTAATGGATTTTTAGATCATAGTACCACTAAAAGAGAATCCTTGGTCTAGTTTGTTGTTTTGTTTGTTTGGAATATGGAGAAGCAGCAACAGCGGAGCATCAGAGTGTCAGAAACATGGTAGTCTGTGCGCCCTATCCCACTTTTTACAACCCCACAAATGCATTCACTCTTTATCCGAACGCACTTCAGACGACAACCTCATTCTCACCCTCTTAGTTTGTGTCACCGAAGACAATAATCTTCGCACATTTTTCCTACCATCCACAAACTTCATGGGAAGAACATGAGGCATGCATTAAGCTCTCTACCAGAGATGAGAGTACACGATTATGGTCGTAATTGCGCGAAACTCACCGTTGGCATTCCGCTCAGAAACGACTTGTCGTATGGTCAAGAAAGGAGCATTGGTTAGTCGTGTTGAAGACAGCTTGTACGTCAAATAAAGAGTAAACGTCTCGGTTCTTAATGTCAAACAATCTCACACCCTAGCAAAGTTGAGCAACTTCGGAAGGTCCTATTACGGTCTTATGTGTGCATCTCGCTTCTACCTATACGGCACCGAGAACGAAATCGCCTGTTTGACCACATCCTCTTTTCTGTCGAGTTAGGTGGGTCATCTCCGTTGAAAATCAAGAGGCCATTGGCAGACGCCATGGGTAGGCTGCAAGCGTTGTTGGCCTTCATGCATCGGAACCGTGCCGGAAGGCATGGCCCTAACCGCACATAGTTCGACACAAGTCGTGGCCAGCATTGTTTCCTTGCGCGAGTTGCTGTTCCGTCTTACGCTTCCGTCGAGACTGCTCCCGATGTTGATGCCCAAAGCTGGGATCTAACTTGGTTGGACCTTGACATGTTCACACCGCGCACAACACCCTGATTGACAGATCAGCCCTGCATTATTAGCGTGTGACTAACGAATGTCAGTTCCGCCCAACGCATCGGTATTTTCCGCGCCATCGGTCGGGGAAGCGCCAGGCATCATGCTGCCAAGGCCATAATCTTCGCTCGACCTCTCGGATTTCGGTTTTGAACACGAAACCGATCAAACCTCTACGGAGTCGCTCCACAAGCAGAGTAATTTTCCCGCGTTGCATCATTGGGATGTCAAGAGCTTCCGGCTAATTGCGGCCCGATTCACAACTGGACACATTCGCTCGAGCCTGCAACTTTTTACAAGGGTGAACTACTGGGTCGAAATGTCCATGTCCGAGCGACGCGCTTTTTCTCATGCCGTTACCAATGCTTCAATCTTTTGTTTGGCATTATAGCTGCAAGCCAACCGGCTTCTTTGCCTACTTGCCTGTCATGCACATGCGGACCAAGGAGCGCACCCTGCACACATGAAATTATCGTCGCACATCAGATACCGAATGGAGTAATATTAGCAGAAGTTTTGAAGATCTATTCGAGGTCGACGTTGATAAAAAGAAAACAAGAAAAAGAAATGTATGTGATCTAGTAAATAATTAGCTTTTCGATGAAACTTGAAGAGCTGCCTGTCGTTGAGCCATTCCGAGAATTTAGAGCACGTCCTTCCACTAACATAATAGAGAACGCTGCGAGATTTTTGTATTACATTCGGACACCCCCACGCGATAACGCTTTCCAACGCCATAATATCATTGAAACCGTTAATATTGGTTGCTCTATTCCCCGATCTATCTGCAAATCTCTTGCAACTTAGATTTAGGCCTGGCCAATTTACTTTTAGCATCAACTGTCGGAGACATTCCTCACAACAGGAAAACGAGCAAGAATCTAGCTGGAGCCACCGTATGTGATATGTCACTCTAACAATCTAAGGGGAGAATCCGTATCAACAATCACTCAACCCCAGGTACGTATGCAAGACTAGCTCGGATCCTCCCGTCCCGACATGCGTCTACCGGCACCAGCTCGGCTGTTTTCGCTCACCAAAGGCCCGGGCTTCCTCGACTCAGATATTCGTCGCGTCTGGGTTCGTCCGCTGGCATGTGCCGTTAAGCCTGGACGATCGGGCTGAAAATCTGCGAGTCAGTGACATACTGTTCGGGCGCGCTCTCCTTAAAGCGTTGCGCCATCTCCAACTCTCTCTTCTTTTCTCTTTTATCTCCGAGCCTTCCGAATCGCAACTCTCGTTCTGCCTTTACCGAAAACAACGGCTGACGTCAATGGTACAAACTCCCCGCTACAAAGTAGACTTGCTGCTACAAAATATGTCTAGACAGTCCTTGCAGCGTCTAGAACATGTTTTGGGCAAGCAGAGAACCTCTTTTACCCCACTTTCTCTATGAATTAAGCTGACTTTGTACCTCCACCTTTGGCAGTCGCACCGAATGGGGAGGAAATTCGATCGCCATCAGATCCTTAGGGAGAGAGATCCTTGGGAGGTAGCACGGAATGTCTTTGATGTAGCGCTGGAGTTTGCGCTTCTAGGATATGTCGATAAAGCTACCGAGCTATACAACCTTTACGAGGATTTCGCTGCAGGCTGCAAAACATCATGGAGTCCAGGATTATACTTTGCTTGGGAATCTACCGGTCTTTGGCCGGATTCAATTCCTGCCGAAGAACGCACACCGGAAGCCCTATCGAAGATGGAAACCGAACGCATAGTATGGAAGAGATCAATGAATGAGACGGAAGCGGGCGTAGACAAGTTGATTGCAGTAGCAATGGGCGAGGGGATGACGGCTACATGGGGCGAACAGCAAGTACACGGAGGTGACCTTACTGCGGCAATTGATCTCGCGTTATTCCTAGACAAGCGGGAGAAGGCGCTCGACATCCTCCAGATATTTGCAGACAACTTAAACTCGACTTGGACCGAACTATCAAAATCACGACAAGTATGGCGGTACCTAAAGCACCATGCTCTGGCACGAACAATAGAAGTGAACGAAGACAAACTGGAAGCGTTTTCGAAAGAGGTCTACGCAACATTCAAGGAGCGACTAGAGAAAGGAGCCGCAAGACAATTCCGTGATTTACCAATGAAGGATCTAGTCAACATGTTTAACGAGAACACATTAAAAAACGCGGTATGGGAAGAGATGGACGCGGACCCAGACGACCCTCCAGAGACGATTCTCCACAACCCAGCAACAAATGAGCAAGTCACCACTTTAGAAAAGGAAATCGGAAACGACCTGCCCGACGACTTTAAGGAGTTTCTCAAGTACACGAATGGAATGGACTCGTTTTGGAATGGATTCTTCGGCGAACCAAGACTACTAGGAACAGATGAAATACACGTATTCGATCCGACAGAGCAGCAGGAGATGTGGAACAAGGCCTCTGTCAGCATTACATTCATCACAAGCATGAGCGTCAAAATCGAGTGGGCGACCCTCGACCGGGTGATCCAGATTAACGACGGGTGCGACGAGACGAAGTTCGTGTGGCTAATCGAGCCAGAGTACGGACAGAAGCTAGCCGTCAGCTTCTTCGCTGCCTTCACAAAGCTACCTCCGGATGAGAAGGCGCATGTTCAGAAACTGCTAGGGTACTTCCATGCTGGAAAGGACAGTGCTGCGAGTCTTGGATGGCAGACTTGTGTTTGGTGTCCTGCAACAATGGACTTGAAGACGTATCACTCGTGGCGTGAGTACCTTGAACACTTGGCTGTCGATACCATGAATGAGGACATTTTGGACGAGGAAGACAGTCAGGGCAGACTCATGCATAGCCATGATATTTTTGCATATCAACTGAGATGAACGGTGCGCTAAATTGGCATGACTAAACGTAGCCTAGCCTTTTCGAAGATGGGACAACCCGGATATTCAGAGTTATGAAGTTTTCGCGAATTCCTCAGTTTAAAGGTAGCAAGGCTCCTTTCGCTCCCGTTGACAACGTTCATCGGAAGAATCTTGGATTCAAGGGGCCTCTATCTCGACCGGAGACTTGGAGAAGTCTTGCGCGAGTGCTCCAGAACAAGCGAAGAGTCGGACCTTGAAGGATATTTTCTATACCCAGGCTCTACACTAGAGGAGTCTTCTTTTGATTGCTCATGGAGGATTTGTTGTCTTGGGCTTATGGTGGAGACGGATGGGTTGATGGTTGGGAGGCTTTATCATTTGTGGACCTGAGTATGGTCACATAGGGCGACGATATCACTAAGCTATTTCTATATACTCTGCGATTTTAATACTGAGGCACTGGTTATTCTGTAACCGCTCGTCCAGACCAACTCGGTCTGGTTGAGTGAGTACTGCACTGTGACACCTTTTTGAAAACTAAAGTTCAGGAGTGCACAAAAGAGCACTTGCACGTGCGTATGTCGTTCACTCTCTACACCGATGATTTTCCTGGCGTTCCTGAGGCGTTCTGTGGCGTCGTCGTTTGGTGGTACAATAATGCACAGCATGGCTCTTGAGTGGGGCAGCCAAGCCAAGCCATCGCTCATCACGAAGTAACCTCCCGCGGTCACAAAAGACATGCAGCTTCAACAGCGCGATTCACTCACTTACTCACCGTGCCGCCGGGTTTGCACTATACGTCTCTCTTTATACTATTTCATAATATACAAAACCCTGCGCTGTGACGAGTCATAGGACGGCGGCCTTGACATTCACCACCCCCTCTCCTCCGCGGCATCTGATCACGGAAACGCCATACGCCATACGCCATACGCCAGCATGGCCAACGACCGCGGAGGCCAGCTCTTTTCGCTGCTCCAGAACCGTGCGAGAAGAAGAGCAGCACCAACCCATTCCGCAGGGTTGGAAGCAGACAGCAGCTCAAGTGGAAGCGAAGGGTCAGTGACTGTGCCGGTGTCTGTACGTCTTCCTATTGTCCTACTCACACTAGCCTTCACTCTTCTAATACTGTGACGTTGTAGGACCAATCTTCTTACCAAAACTCGGAACCGCAATCACCTCGCCGCAGCCAACGTCCGCGCACCGAACCGCACTGGCGCAGAGCCAACGGCAGCCACTTTGCCAACTACTTCGCCCCAGAGCAAACAGACGCCCTAGAGCACGCACAACCTGTACCTGGATCACCCTCACGCGGACGCGGCTCGCGACGCACATATAACTCCCGCGGTCGCCGGCGCGGCATGAACGGCTCCAACCTCACATCTCCGCCACGGCCAGAGACAAACCGGGGAGACGAGAACGAACCGCCTGCACAAAGTTCGAGCCGGTTCCTTTCCCACTCGAGGTCAGACTCCGACCTTGAAGAGACCACCGAGGAACAGTGGCTTTCACTGTTCAACAGTAACGACGACTCGCGCCCAACCTCCGATCGAGCTTCGGCTCCTGCACCTTCTTCAAGAACTGTGGGTAGTATGGACGAGATATCAGCAGCCTACCAGGAGGAATATACTGATCGACACCGATTCATGTTCCGCCCTGGTACAGACTCCATGGACGACGCGGCGCATTCTATTCGGATCAGGGCGGGGGCCAGCAAGCGGACAAGGGACAACTTTGAAACCTCCGACGGAAGGGTGGTAGTGAATACTCTGAGCAGCAGCGGATCAGCTATAGCATTGATGCTGTATCGGAGCGAACCTCCGGATCCAGGAGCAAACGATGTGTGGCCTAACTTCCGGAATGCTGCGAAGCAGCCAATACGGTACTATACGCTAAAGAAGGATGTTAAGGCACCCGTTGCAGCTAAGAAAACGAACTCAACCTCTTCGCGCGAATCGACACGTCCAGTCTGGATATCGGAGCAGGAGGAATCGGGTGATGCTGAGATGGTAGACGAGGACCACGTATCGGCCCCTGGATGGCCTCCTGCTCAGCTTCCTACGGAGCTTTTCGAGGAAGTCGCCAGTTATCTAAATCGTGACGACATTAAGTCGATGCGCCTCGTGTGCAGGGAATTCGATAGACATGTGTCGCAAGTCCTTTTTGGTACTGTGGTTGTGCCCTTCAACACGGAGATATACGGCATGCTGGGCCAGGAGCAAAAGCCGGACTTCAAGGGAAAGAAGAAGGTTCGGATTGAGACAAATGGCCTTACGTGGAAGAATGCCAACGGCGACGACGTTTATAACGGACATGGGCTTGACGTTTTTAGGGGATTCGGAAAGCACATTCGGAAGTTCGGAATGAGTTTTGAAGTGTCCGAAGACTCATTGGCGAAACCGCCAGAAAAGTCCTTGACAGAAAAACACCAGAGCTTTTGGGGTAGCTACGACTGGCCTTTTGAGGAGTACCGCCGGTTTGACGATGTTGCTGGACTGGAATCCGCGGCGGATGAAACCCCGAGGATGAAGATTGCATTTTCAGAACTCGCAAGGGTGCAGGAGTTGGCTTTGTCGATTGATAGTGGACTTGGATGGCTGAACGGCCCTGATCGGTCGATACGTGCGCGGATACTGCCCAGACCACCGGAAGTATTCGGGACGCTCAAGAAACTCCCGGATCGCCGAAAACAAGCGCAGAAGGAGCTCTGGGAGCATATCGAAGCTTGCCACCAAGAAGCAGAGAGCGACATCAAGCAAGCTACACTGTACAAACTCGAGGCCAATCGACCACTGTCGGAGCTCCAAGGAGCCGGTGCGACACTACAACAGCAGCCTGAGATGCCTTTCTTAGATCCACACACAATTCACGAGGCCGTTCCTCACGACACCGCCGATTTTCAAATACCAGCATCCTTCGATGACCCAGAGGTGCTCGACCGATTTGTGGTTGCTCCGTCATCGTGTGGTACTGGGATCTTGTTTTCCTCCGCAGTCCTACCAACCGACGCTGGACAGCTCATGAGCCCGATCATCCCCGCGAACTTGACCAAGGCCCAAAAGGAATGGCTCCTGGAGACAGAGTGGGCTCAGCGAGCTTTCATGTCTTCCTATATGCTAGCTGTTATTGACAATCCAATGACCTTCTGTAACGTCCATACTCTCAATATCTCCCAGCTTTCTGACCGGTATATTGGCTTGCTGAGCCGACATGACTTCTGGAACGCACTGCCAAGCCTCGCCAACGTCGTATTGAAGATCATTCCTGGATGGCGAACAGTGCACAAGGACGAAGCTGGGTTTGTGGAGACACCGAAGATCAGCCCCTCTAGCTGTATCGATTCATTCTATGATCTTTTGAGAAACAACATTAGCACACGTAGCAACATCAAGAAATTGACAGCTGGTTGGGTCACTGGTGGAGAACACGCTGAAGGTGTGCATGCAAGGAACAAGCTTATCTTGCCTGCTCCATTCTTGACTGCAGCAAGAGCCTTTGAACAAGATTCAGCAAATCTCGACGCGAACCTCCTTGAGTTCCCTCACATCGAAGAGCTGACTCTCAATAACTGCTGGATCACGCCGCCTGCCTTGCTCGAATTTGTCAAACAACACGACAAATTCAGCTTGAAGAACTTGATCCTGAACTCGGTCTCACTTACGGCAGTGCTGCGAAATCCAGTGAATAATGCTAACAACCAAAACCACGCCCAGCAAGCAAATGTGCAAATTGGAAACGCGTTCCCACCAGCTATCGCCGCAGCTTTCAACCTCCAATTCAACAACCCACATGCTGGCGGTGGTGTACAACAGCCCACGCACGCAAATGCAGTAAACCCCCAACAAGTCCTGCAATTCCACATTCAAGCTCTCCAGCTCCACATCCAGCAACTGCAAACGCAACAGCAGCAGGGTCAAATCGCCAACCCTCAGCTCGCTGCTTTACAGGCTCAATTGCAGAATCAAATTCAACTGCAAGCACAGTTTCAGAACCAGAATCAGAACCCACCACAAGCGCAGAATCAAGTACAAGGTCAACATGGTCAAGCGCAGCAACTAGCGCTGAATATGGCGAATGTTTTCGGTAACCACCATGCAGGTGTCTGGCAGCACCAAGCAAATCCTCTAGCTGCGCAACCCCCTCTCCCTCCTCCAGCCCCTGTTGCACCAGCCCCGAACCCACAGACGGTTTTGCGCGCTCAACCGCGCGCAGGCTCATGGGCAAACGTCTTAGACGTCATCTCGCCTGGTCTCACCCTCTCTGACTTTGGTAACGAGTTCTCGTCTCACGACCCCGAGCGTGTTACATCGTTGACAAAAGTTGAGTTGAAGAGCGTAGGCTACGCCCGTCTTCCATACGCACAGTTCGACCAAGGAGACATTGAGCCCCTGAACCCAATACCCAGGAACCAACTCATTGAGAAGAAGAGAGGTGCGTTAGGGCCGGCGATGTTGAGTGCTAAGTGGCCATTGCTCGGAGAGATTGTACAGGAAATCCCAGTGAGCGAACTCACGGCTTTGAACGCGGGGTGGGATTTAATCACTGGGTGGGAAAACGCCGAAGAAGCCAGGGCTGTTGAATTCGACGGTCTGTTTCCTGGAGGAACCGGCAGAGTTTCGGGAATAGTGAGGAAGGAGGATAGGGTTGTGGAGGCTTCACCGAGTTAGGGAACTCCTTGATTCCAGGCCGTTCGCTCTGCTGACTAGGACAAGGTGACCTTCAGAATCTGTCGACTGTATTTTCTAGGATCCATGTTTAGGGTGGGTGAATTGGGCATCGTTCAGCTTCTTAGAGGGAATAACGTAGGGCTTGTATGCAGCGATGGTATGTTGGCGTTTGTCCATGGCCGGTTGTCCATTAAATCGGCCGATCCTTCTAGGAAAACTTTCACCCACGTCCGCACTCCCCAGGATTTTACTTATATTCTTATCGATTTCATCGGTGTTTGTTACGAAGCCGAAATTCGAGACTATGGCGTTGGGAAATCGGGCATTGGGCGGATAAAGATTCATCGCCCTTGTAGCTAGGGTTGAGATGGTCGGGTATGCATAATCTGGGGACTCGCGCAATCAGCGGGCGGTTTTGTTAGAGTACATGTTCATTCTCACGGTAAGCTCAAGAGATTCTCATGAGCTAAGTTAATAGATATAGAGGGTACGATTGTTGTACGTAGATCAAATGTGCATTAAAGACAAAGGACCCGGCTAGCGTTTGCTTTTGTGTATGCATACACTCTCTAACTACGAATTACATTCTGCCATCACACGAATATCTCATAACCATTACGCATCACACATATACTTCAGTATCCCCACCTCCTTATTAATATGACCAAACAGGCGGGTTCACCCCACGATAACTGTGTGTCGCGAGTCCGTCCAATACTACACAATCTGTCTTATTAAAAGTAGGCGTAACAGCAAACACACTCGTTACATTCGCAGTATACTGATTCGGACACGCTCTTAGTCCACCTTCGTAGCCCAAGGACCCGTCGGGGGCTTTGAATGTGAAGATTCCGGAGGGCTGGTCGCAGTTGTACAGCATGTTGTTTGATGGGCAGTTTGGGGAAGCGGAGGTGATGTCGAGGGGAGTCCATGTCCAGCCGAGGTAGTAGGGGTAGGAACCTGGGGGGAAGAAGTGTGAGTGCTGAATTGTGATGCGAGTGCTGCCATCGAGTTCTACATAGAATTCTTGGCCGCCGGGGACCATTGACGACTTCACTAAAATTAGTCTACGCCTTTGAAATCTGCTACGAAAAGGAGGCGCACAGGGTAAAATGTGCCGGAGAAGACGGTGTCTGTGCCGTTGGGGCAGTTTGGGACGGAAGGGGGACCGGGACAGTAGGATCCAGTTTTGGATTGGAAGAGGTTTAGGTTGCCTCTGTATTCAACTTTCAGACCATTGTAGAGGATGTTGTTGGGTGCGTAGGCTGTGAGGGTATGCAGACCAGGGCCTTCATTTTGCCGTGAGACAATACCAGGTTGTGGATATGATTGAGCATAGGGGAGAAGAGCGAGTGTAACTAAAAGCGAGTGGATCGAAGATATCATATTGAAGGGGAAAAAAGGACGAGGAAGAAGAACGAGGGTAGGTGCAATATATCTTGGAGAGATGTGGAGAGGCTTTTATGTGTAGAGTATTGACTGGGGAGATGCGACTTTATCCTGTTTCTGATGGCACGATATATCGAATGCCTGCGCTTGTGTAACATCCAATCGTCATGTGTACCTCTTATCGACTCGACCAATTAATGGTCCTACACAACCGCACTCTGGCTAGGTGCTCGCGTCGAACACGCGCGATGTTGAAGGAGGCGCTGAGGTGTGGCTCAGCTGCCGCATGACACGAGCACGGCTCGGCAATGCCGCGCATTGGAATGAGCGAGCGCAGCGCAAGAGGATCATAGACTGAGATCAGTTCATTAGAGGCGAGGGGAAGTCTCAAGGCTGGCCCATTTTTTAAGGGGATACTCAGTAGAAGTTGCCATGGGCCTGCCGATGCAGGAATGATCGTTAGTGAGCCCAACTTGACATCGAGTGAAGAAAGACAAGATTTCGTTCAGTGCAGCTGGCAGCAGAGTTGAGATGCATATTGGCATCAGTGCAAGCATAATGAAGAAGAATGTCGTAGCCGACATGGTGTCAAGTGCGGGCAGGAAATATCTTGGCGCTGGGCCTACTTCGGTTTAGCGGCATTAAGCGAATTTCAACCCACAAGCCTCCGTCGCTACAATGTCGACAGTTCCAACGACCTCCCATCTTCCTCACATACAACGTCGCTATGGGTCGTGTTATCAGGAACCAGCGTAAGGGACGCGGGTCCATCTTCACGGCCAACACCCGCCTGAACAAGGCCCCCGCCCAATTCAGAACTCTCGACTTCGTACGTCGCCGCCGTGCACCGCAGCAAAATCCGAACACACCGAAGAGCATGGGCTAATGGAGAGCAGGCTGAGCGCAATGGTTACATTCGTGGCATCGTGAAGGAGATTGTCCACGATTCTGGTCGTGGTGAGTACTTGCCCAAGTCCTGGGCGTTTTGGAGGCTCTTCTGACATTTATCATCAAAGGCGCTCCTCTCGCGAGAGTCACTTTCCGCAACCCGTACAAGTTCAAGCACGACACCCAGGTTTTCATCGCCAACGAGGGCATGTACACTGGCCAGGTGCGTTGGGAAAATCCAGGGCTACACGTGAGACAGCGACTTACAATTCGCAGTTCATCTACGCCGGAAAGCACGCTACTCTCACCATCGGCAACATCCTCCCTCTCGCCTCCGTCCCCGAAGGTACCGTCCTCACCAACGTCGAAGAGAAGACTGCGGATCGTGGTGCGCTCGGCCGTACCTCTGGTAACTATGTGACCGTTATCGGCCACAACTTCGACGACGGCAAGACCCGTGTCAAGCTCCCATCTGGCGCCAAGAAGGTTCTCCCCAACAACGCGCGTGGTATGGTCGGTATCGTCGCTGGAGGTGGACGTACAGACAAGCCTCTGCTCAAGGCCTCAAGAGCTAAGCACAAGGTACGGCTGACATATTTCGTACTACTGGGAAGATGCTAACATCATGTTCCAGTTCGCCGCCAAGCGCAACAGCTGGCCCAAGACTCGTGGTGTAGCCATGAATCCCGTCGACCATCCCCACGGAGGTGGTAACCACCAGCATATTGGTAAAGCATCCACCATCTCGCGCGAGGCAGCACAGGGTCAAAAGGCCGGTCTTATTGCGGCGCGGAGGACGGGTCTCCTGCGTGGTACCCAGAAGGTCAAGGACTAGAGGACCTGATCGTGTTGATCTGGTGGTTTCTATGTGGGCAATGCTGCGGTCGGTTATTCTCATAAATCTCTTATGCGGATGGCGGGGCGTTATAAACTTCGAAGAAAGTTGGGCTTCCTGCTTGCGAGCATGTTAGGACCTTAGGGAATGTGAATCCGAAAACAAAAATGCATCTGGTCTGTACAATGAATGTGATATGACGTCGACTCAAACTAGTCTCGCTGTCGTTGTTTTCTGTTCACTGTGCAATGTGTTGAGTTGTGGTCGTACGCTCTGCCTGATGATCATCAGCGCCATGGTGGTACCATACCAGTCTTGCAAGGAAAGTGTGTTGATGAGTTATAACTTGTGTTGAACTTGGGGATGGTGGAAAATTACATTTCATCTTTTTGGTACGTGACTTTCCCGGTCTTCTCCTGCACGTGAGTCCAATACCTAGGCTTGAAAGTTCTGCCTACAATTCGGAAGCGCTTGTACTCCGTCAAACATCCCTGGTACCATCTAGCCCACCTCTTCCTCTCAGTCTTCCTACCATCACACGCCCGCCATCTCAACATCACTCCCCTCACTGCTACTCCCCCCGTCCCCATCCTCCAATATCTCCTGTCCTGCCTTCGCCCTTGCTCCAAAATCCAAATCCAACACCCGATAGTGTTTACAATCGCTCCCTAGTACCACCACAACCCTCCTTCCCTTCCTCCCATTAACGACTAGCTTCAGAGGCGTAAATCGGCGCTCAAAGACATGTTTCGACCACGCTTGTATTTGTGAGGAGGTGATGGGGAATGCGGTGCGTTGAGAGAGGGTGGCAGGTTGCCCGTGCGGGAGGGTGAGGGAGTCGTAGGAGGAGGGAGGAAGGGGGGAGAAGGGGATGGGGTGTTGGGGTGTGGAGAGGGATGGGAGAGAGGTGTAGGGTATGGAGAGAAGTGTGCATGTTGGCTCTGCGTCCTTTTCTTCCGATGGGATTGAGAGGAGGACGAGCAATCTCTCATCGTCTGCGAATTTCGCGTCTAGGATTTTGGGTCCCTTTGGAAAGACCAGCGTCGTAGCGGCGTACTCGTGCAGATTCTTCGGCAGCGCTGTGATGGTCGGTGCGTGCGTCAGACGATGCATGTTTAGGTTTCCTGGTTCGGAGGACGAGATGGTGATGATGTACGTTGAAATTGCGTCGTCCCTATTCTGCACGGGCTCACCAAGAGTCAGCTTTGAGAGCCCTGTTGTCAAGGCACGAAAAGAAATAGACCTGTTATATATTCCCCAAGCGGGTTTCTTTCGGTAAGTATACATCCACACGATAACAAAAAGAAAGAAGGAAGACTTACTTTGAAGAGCATGCGCATATCCAACGCCGTAGTTTCCGCATCATCGTTTGAGGATGGGTTCGATTCGAGAACGATACCACAATCCATACTGATATTACTCTCTTGCCACGAACTGGTTTGTTGGAACAACTTCGCGCATCCGGAGCTGAAATGCTGGATCACATGCTCCATACACAGCGACTCCTCTTTGTAATTCCCTTCCTCTTTTAGGCTATCAATTGCCTTTCTAGTGTCTTCGTAGCTCGCTGGTTCTCCGGTCCTTTGTTCCGTAGACAGTTGGTCCAACGGCCTTAGGTATGGACCTAGATCGGATTTTGTGAGTCCGTATTGTATGTACTCTAGTACCATCCCGATATCTACACCCGGGTCTCTGGCCTCCATCTCCTGCCGTGATTGAGAATCGGGCTCTGTGGCTTCGAAGTCTATGCTAAACCGTAACCATTTGCTAAATGAAGCGAATTGCCGTTTTTCGTCCCCAGCGTAAAGGAGTGTAGTGTGTGCCAGTAGTCTGAGGTTTTTGATATGCACAAGCAGATCCGTGAAATCCGTTACCGGCCCGCTGAAGATCCAGCCTTGGTCGTGATATTGTGCTAGACCTCTTAGCCTCGATATCACAATCGAGCATCGATCAAGCGCTGGGAGCAAGTTCTCATGTACAAGCGACAAGAGGGTAGAGAGAGAAGAGGAGACGATGTGATCCCAGCGTTTGTGGCCCTGTTCTGCAAGTTCGTCGACGAGCCACTCCTTGATTATGGGAGAGCAAGTCCCGGTGCATGCTAGATGGTACAGGTTCTGCACTAGGTCGCCTTGGCCCTTTTCTTCAAGGGTTTCAGAGATGTTCATCATGAATTTTGAGGGCAGGTCTTGGGAGTGCTTCCAAAAGGTGCGGATACGCTGTAGACTCTGCTGGACATAAAGAAGTAGGTTCTGTAGCTGTGAGGTTTTCGAGGCGATGAGATGAAGGTAGATACCCGCCGATGGTATGAAACCCAGGGTCAGAGGCACGAAGGCAAGCTTCGTTTGTGCATCTGGTGCTGTCTTCGTGGAGACTAATAACCCATGGGTGCAGCTATATGGGTGACTTGCATGTAGCAGTGGCTTGCTCTCAACATCCCAAGCCGATGGCAATCTCACATCCACCGTCTCTAGAGAATCATATATTGACGGATGTACACTCCCTACGTCCGTGCAGCGAATAAACATATCCACAGAATTGTGATCCTTCATATGATGTGAATGCAGCAGCGAATCAACCTGAGGCTGCGTACTAAAGGCTCCAGAATCCGTCTGTGGAGCACGCATGAAAGGTAGCGCGGGTGGCATAGGTATCGCAGGAAGTTTAGGTAAAAGATTCTCCATATCCATCATTGCTAGTTGATCTGGGAGGTCTGGTGCAACATCTAGCGCTTGGAGGTCAGGCTGGCGTTGTAGAAAGTCTTCGAGCGTCGTTCCATCCTTGAACGTGTCCCATTCTTCTGTCGTTGGGGCGCCAAAATCGATGGTTGTTGATGCGCCATTGGTCTTGCGCTTGCTGATCCCAGTCCTTCTCTTTACGGCCTCGACGTCGATGAAATTGAGGCCCCACCCCATGGAGCTGATCCTTGGGGGTTGATTCCCAGGTTTCGAAGCTGAAATGGGTGGAGGCAAATCCTTAAACAGCACCTTTCCCGTCTCGCTAGACAAGATATCCGTGCATCCATCACTCCAGCTCACCGCGATTGCTTGTCCGTTGAACTCCCAGCATAAGCAATCGATAGTGATTTCCGAGGTCTTTCTTTTCAGGCCAAATGCCTTCTGGCCATTTATCCTATAGACATCGAGGTTCTCTTCATCCGTAACAAGCGCAATCAGATCCATAGTGGGGCAATATGAGATGAGGTGTGGATGTATTGGACGCAAGAGAATCTTCTCGGCTTGTTGGAGCAGCCGCGGTCCTGGGGAGGACTCCATGGTGGCGTATTGAGGTAGTCATTGAAGAGTGTTTGAATGAGAGGTTGATGTATTTTGAGACGCGCTAGCTCGGCTAGCGTCCTCACGCAGTCACGTTGAGCAACCTCAAATCATGGACATTGTGCATATAGACCTTAATAGAGGACAATGCATGCAAATGGCACGTACTCAGATGACACCTGACTCTCTCTCTTGCGTTTTTAAACTATTCGAACTTCCTTGCATCGAAATAACTCCTGGCGGTTCATCCCATTCTTGAGGTCAGTCCGAACGATATAGGACTGAGTATGGAATGTACAAAGAAGACGTGATCATCCTGTCGAAGCCTTTTCTCGAAGATATATCTCAATTTAGGCCTCTTCAATGTCATTTTTGTACAGCCCATATGCTCACTTCAAGCCCATACGCATATTGAGAGAATCGTTCCATTCAGCATCTCCTCCGGGTCTTAACCTGGGTATATCCCCAAAGATAACAAGACAACCATACAAGTACAAACTCTTTATGCCAAGACGCTTCCCAGTTCCATGAAAAGGCCCCCATCATGCCTCATACTGCAAATGCAAGATACCACATCCCGGCCCAGGCCCTCCAACGCAAACGCCCTAATATGAATAATCCCATGCCAATGCGAAGCATACAAGAAACTCCTGAACTGACTCCGAACCGCGCAGCCAGCCGTGCGGTACCTCCCGCTCCTCTGGTGTGATCCGGACGTTCTATATGCAGACGCCTATTTTCTCCACAACTGGCGCCGTCTCTACCCCGAAGATCAAAAAGATGAGAAAGTCGTGAGTACGAGATTTATCGATCCGCGCCCTTAGAGTTGGCTCGTACCGTCTCTTTCTTGACCCTCACGCTCCCACTCCCCGCAAGGCCGTTCGAAGTCCGTGTTTCTTGGTCGAAGCTTGTCCGCTTCCCCGGTGTCTCGCCCTCGTCTGAGTCGTCAGCAAGATCTCCAAGCTCAAACTGGTTCTCAACATCATAATCCTGCATCAGTCCTGTTCGATCGCCCGTGCTCCCCCTGCTCGCATTACCATGGAAAGACCCCCTAAAAGCTGCCTCTTCGCTTCGTCTTAATTGCATACTCCTTCTCGTCGGGAAGCCAGAGATACCGTCAGTGGGCGGCGCATCGGAGAAATCGTTGCCGAGGTGGTTTCGCCCATCGGGATCATCGCGCGAGAGATTGAGGAGATAGACGCCGGAGAAGATGACGAGGAAGCCGCAAAGGAGCGATATGGTGTTTATAGCAGAGGTAGTGTTGAAGCCTTGGAAGAGGAGGAAGGAGGCTATGAGGGTGCAGGTTGTGAATGTTACGTAGTAGAGTGGATTGACACTGTTTCTTATTAGCATGGTTTTCTCCCATGCCAGGGATTGTGATGGGTGCATACATGTTCGTGGAGAACTGGCTCAAGGCTTTGTTGAAGTAGTTCATCTGCGTCATAATGCAGCCTACAATCATGATGATGAAAACGTAGGTAGAGGGGTGTGTGAACTGGTTGTTCCCCGCGAAAGTCATCTTCAAGGCAATACCGAAGGCCTTGATGGCCATGATGGAAACGGATCCGGAGGTCGAGCAGATGGACAGGTATATCAGAGGGTTCTTGCGGCCGTGTTTTGGGGCAACCTTGTAGATCATGATGGTGCAGAAAGTGGCAACAAATGCGCAATAGAAGAGGAAGCCTGGATGAACACGTTAGTGGCTGCTTGGGCAATACAAGGGCATACATACCAGGCTTGATAGCCAAATCCAAGATCTTGTCGACCGATTCAACCTCCTCATCTGCTGGGGCATGCAAAACAATGATTACCGACCCTATCAGACAAATCGCACATCCAATCTTTCCCAAAAGCCCCAGAGTCTCCTTCAGAAAGTACGATCCCAAGACGGCTCCGATGAGTACAGCTAGAGCTCCCAAGGGTGTGACTAGAATCGCAGGCGCAAACGCATACGCCGCGAAGTTGAAGATCTCGCCAACAACCACTATAATATAGTCAGTCGTGTGCTTTACGATGCGCTTGTTGCATCTAAGGGAATGCGCGTACTAGTAGCGATGCCAGCCCACCATGTGGGATTCCGCAAATATGTGAAGCCCTCTCCATCAAAACCATGCTTTTCCGCAGACATTGTGAGTCCCTAGAAGCTGCCAGTCAGCGATTGTTCATGTGAGGCGCTGGGATGCTATCGCAAGGCGTGTGCGTGTCGAGGGAGCCAGCAAGTGGTGGGAGTAACGGGAGTGTCTGAAGAGACATGGGCACGTGGAGGCGACGAACCTTCTTCGTGATAACGAAACTCGTGCCTGTACATGGTTAGCACTGTCTTCAATCTCTCAATGGGTAGACACATACCGATCAACAGCGACGAACTCATGGCCAAAAAGAGGCCGATATATCTGTCCACAGTCAACGTCCATCCCTTGCCAGCGCGCGAGCCGGTAGGCAAGCGGTATGCCGTAGCGACGTACTTTTCTTCCATCATTCAGGCTTCCCAAGGTCCTAGGACTTTCTGTCTGTCTTTTGTTCGTGATATGCGATAGTCGCTGAAGATGTCGTGCGGTGATGGGAGCGGTGCGGAGCGCGCAAGTCGGGGACGCGGTCGTCTATCGATAGGGTCGTGGTCGTGAGGCCGAGAACAGTGGAGCGAAGCGAAGCGAAGGCCAAATGACAGCTTGCGTGGCGCGCGACCGTAAAGAGAAGAGCGTGCGGGCAAAAGAGATATGGTGACCTTTAGCGGCGTGAGAGTCCGCAACGGCAGCAACGACAGACGGTGGGGAGGTTCAGGGTGAGAACGGCTGCGTTTCGCGTTTCACCAAACGCTTCGCAGGGCGGCCCAGATGTTTGAACTGGACAGGGTAGAACAAATTCAACAATCAAAGAATCTGTAACAACGGCGACAGCAACAGCAACAGCAACAGCAACAGCGACAGTGTTGAGCTTGAGAGGTACAAGCAGCAGCAGAGCGAAAGCGAGAACATGTCCGAGAGGATGTTTGTTGAACTCAGCGCAATGTGGCAATGTGTCACCCGTTCGTTCCGCACATCTTTGAATTCATACAGCCAGATCTGGGCGTCAGGGCCATTGCGTACCTTGGCCCTAGCCACGCAGGGGCTCTTGGGCCTGCCCTGGTGCATCAGCGCTGTCGACGCCTCGTCAAGACTCCGCGTCGTCGTCAGACCATCATCCCTGCTCAGGTGTGCCTCGGTGTGTTTTCAGCTGTCCAAATGCTCTCAAACGCGCCAAGCTGAACTCTCTCACGCGCACAACTGCACAATATGTGCCTAGGCGAGCGTAGTAGACGAGCGTCGTGGTAGAAAATTGCACCTGATGCTGTTCTTGACTTGATCCTCTACGTTTACTAGCCTCATGGTGTGGTCACATATAAATAGTAAATCGGACAATTGTCATGAGATCCATGTTCCACTTCGGTAGACACGTTAGCACCTGCATATGTGGTGGAATCGTAATTAGGTATCAAGTAATATCTGCAAACTTGCGCCCAGTCGAAGTGCCCACGGCAAACACCTCGTCAGATCCACTTCGATAGTCCGCCCTCTGCTCAGCCACACACGCTGCTCCGGTCCCTGACAAAACATGAAAAGTCCGCATTTTCGCCTTTGCGCCTTTCCGTACTCCACCCAATTCCGCATCCCATGCTCGAATCGAACTTACTAAATGGATATCGAAAAAAGTCCGCAAAATAACACCAGATTCGGCGTCATCGCCAGTCGGGACCTTTCTCCCCTTCCATAAAACTCCATTGCGCCATCTTTCAATGCAACCTTTTGAAATATCTCACACGCGCCATATCCAGAGCGCCCTTCAAGAAAACCGACCATGAATGTATCCCCAGGATGAATAACATATACACAGGAAACAAATGCAAGACTTTTAAGAAGTCCGGGAGAATGGCAAAGCAGTCGCACTCACATACCTTTTACTAGTTGTATCTTCCTTTCGATCGTGGGGCTATCGCTAGAGGTTGATCGAGGGTCCGAGTCGCTGGTCGAGTCACAATGTGTCCAAGACGTGGAACTATTGATTAGTCTCCCAAAATAGAGGTCCGGGAACAATAACGATACGCGGGATGGCAAAATGGACATGTCCAGTCGCAAAGTCTAGTAAAATCCAGGTGCGGCTGTATGTGAACATAAATAAAGTCGTAAGTGCTGTGTGTTAGTGTAGACATGAATGTTCGAAGCGCCCAAGGGCGGAAGGAAGTTACACTCGCGGTCGCTTGGCGTCTAGGTAGAAAAGGTCAGTATGATACTCTTGCTTGCAGGATGAGAAGCGAGAGAAAGTGCCAAACGGACCTGATAGATCGGTGCCTAATTCCAATCCATTGCCAACCTCATCGATTGATCTCTTCTGACCTTGGGGCGAGCCCTTATGATCGAGTCCAGTTGATGAAGCAGCAACAGGTTGTGCAGCCGCAGACGTAGCGACCGTGAGCTGCTCAACCACACCGCCCTCGTCGTCATCGTAGTTGATGTAATCATCTTCGATCACGGCGTTGGTTCCTTCTTCTACTAGATCATGTGTGTTCTCTTCTACGGCCGATGTATCACCTCCAGTTGCTGCATCACCAGCAGTGAAATCGAAAGTGTCGTCTAGATCAGCAAATGCGTCATCTCCGACGACCTGATCAGGGGCACCAAAATTGGTGTCATCCTGAACTATTCCCAGGAAGTCCAAATCGTCTTGCTGGTTCGTGCCAGCTTCGTCGTAATAGTAGCCAGCGTCGCCATCGTTGGCATCCTGTGCGGTATATTCTCCAACCTCGAAGCCTTGATCAGCTGCATCTTGATCATACCCCTGATCAAACTCTTCATCGAAAGCATGATTTTCATATGCGGTGGGATCCGTACCAGCTGTCTCCTCATAGTTGCCGAAGTCGGCATCAAGCTCAGTGTTTGGCTTTCCACCACTTTGGGTGTTGTCAAGATCTTCATCGTGATCGTATACAGACTGCTCGCCATCTTCATTGAACTCGGTGGGGTTAGTGGGTGCTTGAGCATCGATGTCGGCAAATGTTTCATCGTCACCTTGAACTGTGGAAGAACCGGATGACGGATTACGGACAACGTCTAGGTCGGGCCGGGCAACATCTATAGGTTCTTCCTCGTCGTCACTATAGTCAATGATATCTCCTTCGCCTTCGACAGAAAATGTTGTGGCAGGAGTTTGCACATTCTTAGCCGAGGAATCGTTGCCCTCCTGTGTGTCCTGGGCCTCTTCAATATTCTTGTTCAAGGTCGCATCCTCAGCCTCGTTTGATGGACTCTCAGCTTGGTCTACAATAGGGGTTGGGTGGTTGTTCTCCGAATGGTGCTCGTGCTGTTCGTTCTCTGGAATCGCAAAGTCTTCATCCTCCTCTTGGTATTCCTCCTGCGTAGCGTGTTCGTCGTCATGTTCCGATTTCTGCTCCTCTTCCTCATGTTCATGCTCATCGTCAGTGTATTTGTTAGATTGAGGAGTGGTAAATGCAGTTTGTCCTGCAGCTACCGCCGTATTGAGTCCGGAGTACCCCGTCTCGTCCTGTACAGCTTTCCTCAGTTCGCCTAAGAGAGCGGATACTCGTGGACGGAAACGCAAAGTAATGTAGAACGATTCTGGGCTGGTGCTACCATCTTGTGCGTGAAGCTTAAGATAGAGATTCACCAATTCTCCGAGAGAAGTCTGCATGCAAGCTGTAGATTCCTCGAACAGCTCCATGCTGTGGAGATTGTCAAATCGAAAACCCATTTCAGTCTCGCTGTCTATCTCACCGCCAAGGGCGGTTCTACAAGCTCCAAACAGGAAGAGTAGATTATCCTTCGCATACTTCAGGTCTGATTCGGGAAGGAGCCACTCATCCTCGCTCTCTGAGTCTTCGGGCTTGAACAGCCAATACTCTGAGCCGTCATAATTGACGGTGACTTGGTGAGAACGCAGTGCATGCTCAACCGCTGCTTCATGCTCAACCGCTGCTTCATGCTCAACGGTTGTGATCTGGGCGGATTGGAGGTTCGTAGCCTTCTCGGCGGATTCGTCCAGATGAAGCAGTTCATGCTCGTCATCGTCGTGCAACTCTGGCTCTTGTTGATGCGCATGCTCTTCGTTGTTTAAGACTGTATCTGCAATGTGCGCATCATTCGCATTCTGTTCCCATTCTGGATCGGGCGCGTCATCCCAAGACTGATCAGCAGTCTGGTCCGGCTCTTGTCCATATTCTACTTCTTCTTCTTTGTACTCGAACTCTTGAGGCTCGTCAGCAGTCTGAACTAGCGTCTCTGATTGGGCATGTTCTGGGCCTTGCAAATCAGTTAGCCCAACGATAGGCTCCTGCTGCTCTGGTGCTGCATGTACGTGAGGAATGTTTTCTTGGATCACTTGCGGTTGTTCATCTTCATCGTCAGAGTAGTCAATGAGATCGTCGTCGATTGTAACCTCCTGTGTGATAGCGGGACTATTGCGCGAGGGTTGCCCTGCATCCACATCTACATCCACGACTTCGACTTCGACTTCGACTTCGACATCTCCGTAGTCGATATCGTCCTCCTCGATCAGATCGTCTTTGTCGGCCATAAAGTCGTCTTGATCAGGGAAGGTAGTCTGCAGGTCGAGCCCTGCGTCTGGTGCCGCATCGTGCAGTGAGAGATCGTCATCGCCCTGATGATGGTTGGCAGTTGTTGTTTCATATTCAAAGTCGATATCGCCATCAGGGAAATCAAATCCACCATCGGAGTGGATATCCATGGCGTCGGAAGGTGCTGCGACCTCGAGGCCTGACCCTGATCGCGCGATGGTAGCCATGTGAAGGTGGGCGTCGCTGACTGTTAGTTGAAATTCGAGGGATGGCGGTAGAAAAGGTTAAACACAAGCAGGAAGGTGAGGGCGAGGCGGGGGTGGATAGCGTGTCGAGCGCGTCACGCTGCGAAGACAAGTCACAGGTGGTGACGCAGCAAACGCGTTACAGAGCTTTATGACGCAGAGTCGTAGTTCGAGGAATAGCAAACGGGGAACGAAAGGTTCATCACGCGCGCGCGGATGGTTGTTGCTGAACGCGGTATCGGGGTGGAGGTGCGGCGAGGTAACAAAGACAAGTGCCAAGTGTGGCTGTAGCCTTCCAGAAGCAAACGCGGACGATCAGATGCTGCAGTGGTCGTAGTAAAGTCGGCTGTGAGTAGAGTCGAGGAAGATTTATCTATCAAAGAATCTATCGTAGTTTCGGCACGATGCTAAGTCGTGCGTCGAGGCGGTCGTTGGAGAAGAGAGTGGAAGAGTTGAGTGATTGAGGAGTGTTGCAGGTGCGGGCAAGGGAGGATTTAATGCCACAACCGGAACAGGCAGGGGCGATCACGTGCCCCGAGGACACCTCAACTTCAACATTCGAGGCAAGTGCGGGCGGGAGAGCTTGAAAGCAGCGCCGCACAACTGGCCTTATAGACAATTTAGAGGCGCAACTGTCTGTACGATCCAGTTTCCTTCTTCTTGGCTATCCAGCGTTCCCAACTTCAGATAATCCCGAGCGAGAAAGCTGTTGGTGGTGTCTTTCGAAATTCCACCGTAGACGAAACACCCTCCCCTCCAACACCAGCGAATCCACCATCTCACAACACATTTTCCGGCGCCACTCATACCCTCCACACCATAACTTGCGCTTTAATTGGGTCTTGATACCTGTAGGGATCAATTGGGAGCTTCACAATGGTAATGCCTCCACATGTCGTTACCATATGTGTGCCCTTAAGCTCCACACTGACACTCGCAGGTCGTCCTAGCAGCCTCAATATGCACAAGAGGCGGCAAAGCCGTGCTCTCGCGCCAGTTCCGCGAAATGCAGCGCTCGCGCATGGAAGCCCTCCTCGCCTCATTCCCCAAGCTGGCCGACAGCGGCACTCAGCACACCACCTGCGAGCAGGACAACGTGCGCTACGTCTACCAACCCCTCGACGAACTCTACATGGTGCTGATCACCAATCTACAATCCAACATCTTGCAAGACATCAACTCATTGCACCTCTTCGCCCAAGTTGTGTCCTCGGTGTGCAAGTCCCTCGACGAGCGCGAGATCCTGAAGAATGCCTTCGAGCTGCTGGGGGCTTTCGATGAGATCGTCACAATGGGATACAGGGAAAACCTGACACTGAGTCAGATCAAGACCTTCTTAGATATGGAGTCCCACGAGGAGCGCATCCAAGAGATTATCGCCCGCAATAAGGAGCTCGAGGCGTCAGAGGAGCGCAAACGCCGCGCCAAGCAGCTCGAGATGCAACGGAAAGAAATGTCTCGCTCCTCGCGTGCCGGTCAGGGAATGGGAGGAGGAAGCGGCATGGGCAGCGGCTCCGCTCGCACACCACAATACCCTACGTACACGCCCAGTACCCCTGCTACAGTTCCAGATACTTACGACAGTGAGTAATTCCTTCTCTTTTCCCCATCCCCCTTGACAAGCACATCTGAACTCCTAAACGTGTCCGCAAGGCTGCATTTGCTGACAGTTATGAATTAGGTTATGAGGCGGAAAAGAAGAAAACCAGCAAGCCCCTAGCGTTAGGCAAGAAGGGCATGCAACTAGGAAAGAAAAACAAGACCAATATCTACGACGAAGTGGCTGGGTCAATGCCCCAAGAAGCAGAACCCCTTGTCTCGCCCAAACCCTCCGCGCCCGCCGCTGCTGCACCTGTTAGCGCCCGCCCATCTACCTCTTCAGACCGCGAAGCCGTCCATATAACAACGTCTGAATCCATTTCTGCGCGGCTTGACCGCGAAGGTCTCGTCAAGTCTTTCGAGGTCAAGGGTGAAATGCAGCTCAAGATCTCAGACTCTTCCCTGACACAAGTCAAGCTTGATCTACAATCTGGCGATACACGCGGCGCGCAGTTAATGACGCATCCTAAAGTCGACAAAGCCGCATTCAGGAGCAGTAAGGTTCTTCAACTTGCAGATACCACCAAAGGCTTCCCTACGAACATGGGTATTGGCGTCATGAAATGGAAGTACGCTCCCAAGCCCGAGGATGTCTCTGATCCGCCAATCACATTCCGCGTCTGGGTAGAAGAATCGGGCAAAACGTTCAACATCACAGTCGAGTACGAGTTAACGGGCGGCGAACCGTTGAAGGATGTCACGGTCACGATCCCATATCAGACCGAGGAGCCTAACGTATCTTCTTTTGACGCTGTATACGAAGTCAGTGGCGATAGCCTAGAGTGGAATATTGGTGCCGTGGATGATGAGAACAGTTCTGGAAGTTTTGAGTTCGAGGCGAGCGCTGAGGATGATTCGGAGTTTTTCCCTATGAGGGTTCGCTTCAGCAAGGCGACACCGTATATTGATGTCACGGTAAGTTACTCGTGTGTTTGCATTTTTCTTGTGCCATGCTAATTCAATATTAGGTCTCAAACGTTTCGCTCCTCTCCATGAACCAGGACATCAGCTTCACCAAAGATCTAAAGTCCATTGCAGACGTATATGAGATTGTATGAGCTTGTAGTATTGTGCATGGTGGGTCTGGTAGTGGGTCATCAGTAAGACTTGGGCAAGAACTTTGGTGCTAGCATAGAGAGCGGTGATTCCGAAAGAATGCAGTGATATGAACTCCACACTTTGTTATACAGAACTATGCAAGGTAGCAGGTACATGATAGTACATTCACTTCATTTGTATTGTCTCCAACGAAGAACCGATATCCGACTACCTACGCCAAAGCCCTTTCCTTTTCGATGCTACAATTGGTAGTCTCGTCAACGCCGAAACTGGGTAAAGGCAAGCCTCGACGAAGTTTCATTGGTCGTATATATCGTATTTACTTGTCGCGAACCGAGATACAGGGAAATGCATACGCAAGCAAGGGTTTACGAAGTCTCATTGGCTCCAACCGCTGCTAGCAGTCTCTCTTTCGCAATAAGTAGATATGTAAATCCGCTCATCTTTACGCGTATAGACTTCGGAGTCTCCGGGTTGACAAGATTCAAGACCATAATTACCGAGTAGCCATGGAGGTCGTGAGTCGCTTATAGAGTCCTTTGTAACGCTTCTCGTTCGAACTCGAGATATCTATCCCCTACTGAGATACTAGACAGATACGAAGAACAGATATGCAAAAACTGTTGTTCATATTTAATATTGAGGCTGTTAAGGTATTCCGTACTGCTTTGCGTATTATTGAACTCTTAACATGGTCTTTTGAGGCGCAGTCTCCTCAACAACAAATACTAGATTTCTGGATATGGACAATGCAGGAAAGCATGAGATTAAAACGGACGAGTAGCACAATCGGAAAACAAAAAGGTTCGGACTCTGAAACGCGAATCTGAATTAGGGCAACTTTCCAAAAATTAGACCTGCCCGGACCAATATGGAACACTTCCTCCTAAATCCATATGTAAAACCAATTTCTTATTATCTAGCTGACGCGTCCCCGCCACTACTTACAAGGCCCCCATCCCACACTGTAAACCACCGCCAGGCTGCCGGACTGCATATGTCATGCAAAGGATTCCGCTTCTCAGTGCTGATTGGCTGCATCGCACCAGTCACGTGCCTGTACGAATGGGCCAATTGCAGCGCAGAAAATGCGAGGCGCTAGTCCGGATCAAGGAACATGCGAGGGAAGGGGAGTGAGGATGCGGGTTTGAAGGAATGGCGCTTCCATAGGGTGAGAGAGGGTATATATCTACGTGTGGCCCGCCGGGCCCTGAGAGGGGAGGTTACCTTTGTTAGGCTTTTGTTCGGACACCCGTTGATCAGCACCACACTCGTTTTGCGTTCAAGAAGTTTACCGCCCTATCGTCGCACTTCTAAGTTTTTGACTTCCGTCGTCTATCTATCGTTCAGTAGGGTCATCGTTTCCATACTTAGCAACAGCTAGCCCAGACTCCTTGTCAATACCAATATCAACACCGAAGCCGAGACCGAGACCGAGACCGTCACGGTCGAATAGCCACAACAACCGCACAAACGAGCGTCGACCGCATCTTTGGTTATCACCTTCTGGGACATACATCGGCTTGGACGTCCTTGATCTTACTCTAGACCACCACCCATCCAACCGTCGATCACTCTTCACCCGCTCTCGTCACAGTCAACCATCCATCCAAACCCTAGTCACATCTACCAACAATGGCCGACATTCCATCTGCTATCATTGTACTCTTTGTCATGATTGGTGCCGGGGCAGCTGTTTGTTGCGGCTACGCAATCCACTCCTTCGCAGTCGGGTTCACGTCAGATGGCAATGGGTTTAAGCCTTTGAGGTCGGAGCAGGCAGACTACATGCGAGAAGTGAGAAGTAGGAATCTGGAAGCGCTGCAGGCGGAAGGATACCATTATATGAGGAGCTCAGCGAGGTGAGTGGAGAGAGACGATGAGGACCATAAGGTTGATGGTGGCTGACTTGATGATAGGCCGTCTGATATTGCGTGATAGTATGGGATAAGGTTGAGGTATAAATATGATATAATGTGAAAGAGTATCGGGCGTTACGGCATAGAATGGTAGACGGGGTGGTTGCTTGATGATGTTCAGTTTATGGGACACCCAGAAGGCCGCCAGGTTACGATGATGGCATCTCGAGGGTCCGAGCCGCGAGGAAGTACTACGGATAGAGATCAGGTCATATTCATTACCCGTGAACTTCGATCTTTCACCCGGGGCAAACAGTTCGTATATAGAGAGTATCTGGGAGACTTTTCTAGGAAGAATCATGCAGTTCATAGTTTAGTAACGTTATTGGAACTTTTCAAACCTTACACTAGTCTTGCAGAAATATTTATCTCTCTCCTGATGTGGTCTCGCTCATCATCGTGTCTGAACCTATATTTGGCGAGAGTTCATCGCAATGTGAAGGGCTCAATGTTGTAAATACTTTTCGGTCCCGAAAAGCTTTCAGGTCCATTCCAACGGCAGTAGCAGGCCATTCAATGAGGCTCCACTTAGACTCCCCCAAGACGTAAGCAGCTGTTGCAATGATGTTCGGTGCGAGGTTTTCCAGCCACCAAACGTTGTGCAACCTAGATGGCAGGATTGCATAGTGTGCCATGATCATCCACGCATCAGGTTGTTGTCGTTCGAGTAACCCAACAAACTCGAACGGACAGGTAATCAGCCAAGCAATCACTGATGACCAGTCGAAGGCTGTTCCTGTAGTCTCGGCATAGACTCTGAGTTGCGAGACCAACGCGAAGCGCTCTCGCAAGCTTTTGAGCGCGCTGCACAAAGTATCGAAATAGTACTCATACTTTCGCCCAGGTCGCATCCAGACGCGTTCCAAATCGTACAAGGTACGATTCTCCTTGATAGCCTCGGGTGTGGTTGGAACGGGGCTGGGCCACCAGTCCCTTTTCAGTAATGGCGCTAGACGTCCGTCCATGAAATGGAACCAGTAAGGCACAAGAATGTTGAGTGCCCCACGCATAGAGCGAATGATACCTGCTGTTCCAATTACAAGCTCGCTGATAGCTTTTTGCCGCCGACCTGATGTCAATCCGGTGTTTTGCAACAACTGCAAAAGTGCCCTGGAGTCATCTGAGGCTGACATCAAAATGAAGGAGGTTGTGACCGACGAAAAGCTGAACAGTGCTTCCGCATTCTCTTCAGTGATGTTTTGTATGTCATTCCTGTATCGTGATAAACCGATAGCTAGTTGACCAGCCGCGATGTTGTGATATGACTTTTGGTTTTTTTCATTGCCAACGCAGCGAGAAAGATGGAGAGACCCCACTGCAAATAGGCCTCGCAGAACGAAATTGTTAGTCGCCGCGATTTGTGGTATGATTCCGATCCAGACAGATTGTGATTCAGATGGTGTAATAGTTGCGCTAGTACTTTGCATGAAATGATGCAAAATCTGTTGAAATTGAGGTTGTATGATGTCTGGGGAATCCTTGAAGCAGCCGTTTTGAGCTAGGACGTCTAATAGCGAAGGCGGCGGTAAGGAAAGGGGTGGGTTTTGAGACGTCTGAGGAAATACGTGCATTCGAGATATCATTTGGCCATCCTTGGCCCTGGAGGAAGATGAAAATCGAAACTTGGGATCCAGTTTGGGAAAGCTGCATTGTACGCCGTGCTTTGTGCAATTCGCACATGAAGGACGAGCTTCGTCGCACTGGACAATATCATTAGCTGAAGATCAAGGGCATTACTGCCGTGCTGACCTACTTTGATGCGTCTCCTTTTACATAATGCGCAACCAAATTTTGACTTATGATGAGCTTTACGTGCTGGTAGAGATGACATAAGGCTGAACACGCAGAATATAAGGCTACTGTAAATCAGAAAGTATAGGGACCGTTTCTAAACGAGGGAATAGGAGGTGAAGAACGAACGAAGATGATGTCTTTCTCGGCTAGCCCAAAAGGGCCTAGTTTATCATACTCCAAAATCGATTCATTACGCCCTCCTAAACCTTTTCATCTCACCCTCACAACACTCTGAAGCATATCACCTTATGTAAAGTGATCCGGAGAACAATCACGCGGCTTTGGGGTTTATTAGGCGCGTTCCTTTGGGCCTTCTGAACTCGTCCTAGCCACTCCTGCAGGCAGTTTTCGCCGAGCTCAAGCCACCCGCAGCATCCCCGCAATCTGACCTCGATCTTCAACGCCATGTGCCTGTTTGTTCCCTGTAAGTATCCACAGCAACCCTCGCAGTTTTGTTCGGCTGTCCATTTCTTGGAAACCCCAGCTGTTCTCATGGTAAAAATGCTCTTCTCGACTTCCTTCTAGCAGACTTCTTGCCTGATCCTGCAAGGACTACACCATCTTCAGACTGTCAGCTGGACCTTATGACGTCGAATAGCGTATGTTCGAGCTCTTGATAGCTTCACTCACGGTTACATCAACCAGGATGGGTCCACTCATAGGATCAATAGCGGGGTACAGTAATATCCAAGGCAAGTTGCCGATTGGGGTCAGATGCGCACTCATGGCGCTGTGCTATGTCAGTACATAACCGGGCGATTTCGTCACTTCGCATTTCTCTTCACTGGAAAAGGTTCATGACAAATTACTGGTCTAATCTCCTCTCTTAAAGTTCCCTTGAGCTAACTCCTTATCAATCAACATGCGTGAGTTCAAGCTCTTCGCTCTTTCCACAAGCGTACCACTTTTAGCTTCAGCACAATGTCCGGACTATTTGGATTACGCAAAACAGATCCATGAACCATTTAGCTCTGGAAAGTACAAACTCGCGTACCAGCGCCCGTCTGAGGAATGTCGAACTTTCCAATCCCAGGGTCTTGAAGACACCATTACACGCATGGAGTCGGTGATTAAGGACCCAGACTTATACCGTCTCTTCCAAAATGCCTACCCAAACACGCTCGACACGGCCATCAAATGGAAAGGATATGCCGCAGACAACGCCGAAGAGGAACTCACTTTCATTATCACGGGCGACATCAATGCTATGTGGCTGCGAGACTCGAGCAACCAGATGCAAAGCTATCTCCCCTTGCTAAACGCAAGCACCGACCCCAACTCCATCGCCAGTCTGTACCGGGGTGCCATAAACCTGCAAGC
This sequence comes from Herpotrichia juniperi, assembly GCA_014905255.1. Lineage (NCBI taxonomy): Eukaryota > Fungi > Ascomycota > Dothideomycetes > Pleosporales > Melanommataceae > Herpotrichia > Herpotrichia juniperi. The sequence continues at coordinate 451,829 of BLYF01000068.1, forward strand.
TCGATATCTTCTTACATCCCCATATTGCAACTCCTTCCAGCCACCGCCAGAAAGCAACATCCCAATCGCAGAGAACCCAAGTGCAAGCCAAGACAAAGTCTTCCCTACTTACTCCAACTCGTCCGTTTTCGAATGCAAGTACGAGCTAGACTCTCTCGCCGCATTTCTTGAGATCTCTGCAAATTACTATAGTGCGACTGACGACTTGGCCTTCTTTGGGAAGTTCAAATGGGCTCAGGCTATCGAAGCGATCCTCAACGTCGCAGACGACATGATGACTCCCACATACGGTGACGATGGTGCTGTTTTGTCGAGCCCTTACACATTCGCCCGTCTTACTACTCGCGCTACTGAGACTCTCGCCAACGATGGACTGGGCAATCCAACAGCCAACGGAACGGGTCTGATACGAAGCGCTTTCCGACCCAGCGACGACTCAACGATCTTTCAATTCTACATCCCAGCCAACATGATGTTTAGCTCCTACCTCTCGTCTACCGCAGATATCATGAGCAAACTCAACACCAGCAACTCCCCCTCCCTCGCCGCTCGCATGAACGATCTCTCAAACTCGCTAAGAGACGCAATCGAAACCCACGGCATCATCACACACCCCACGTACGGCAAGATCTACGCCTTCGAAGTTGACGGTTTCGGCAGCGCAACAACAATGGACGACGCGAATATTCCCTCGCTCCTTTCGGCCCCCTTTCTTGGATATCCCGTTGATGTGGAAACGTATGCCAACACGCGGGCTCTCGCCCTCAGCGCCTCGAATCCCTACTTCATGCGTGGTCCCGTGATCAACGCCATCGGAGGGCCCCACCAGGGCCCTGGTATGGCATGGCCCATGGCTTCCATTATGCGAATCCTCACCACCGACGATGATGACGAAATTATAGGAGAGCTAGGGCAGATTTTGTCAAGTACGGATAGTTTGGGGTTGATTCACGAAAGTGTTAATAGTTTCAATGTGACGGACTGGACGAGGCAGTGGTTTTCGTGGGCTAATGGACTTTTTGGGCAGATGATTTTAGACCTTGATGCTAGGAAGCCTGGGATTCTAGATACTAGTTTCCAGTAAGGAGTGCGAGTAGCTGGACAGACCCTTCTCTTACACTTTCGCGCTGCAATTATTTCTACTATTTTCGATAGTTTATAGGCTACTCTCTCCAAGTCTGTCAAGAACCGACCTTCCCAAGTGTCAAGTTGAGACGGCGGTGAGCACCACTGATATGTCAGGAGTCACACTTGATAACGTGCGCGTGTTTCCCATTTGCCCTTTCACTTTTTTCTTCTCCCCAAACAAGAGACTGCTGCCTTATCATCTCTTGCTTTCCAAGAATGTGACGCAACTCTCGCACGCAGGCTCGTACCAACATAATATAAATACACCCCTCACTCTACTTCTACAACTCACACCAACCGATACTTTCCCTCAACAACTCTCATCCAACTCACCACGGCATCTCATCACCGCCGAAACCTTTCCGCAAAACCTGCCGAAGACTTCTTCAAACAAGTGCTCAACATGCCTCACCCACCCCAAGCATTCCCATTTACCCCCACAGACGACAGCCTCTCTGCCCAGCCCCCCTATCGTAAGCCCTCTCCCCTGTCTACACTCCAGTCTCTCATTGATCGTATGCAGTCCCATCACCAACACCACCTCACCCCATCACCCATGAAAGCCCCCTCCCCATCGCCTACGACAAGTACCTCACCTCCATCTCCACATTCACCATCCCCTCTGGAGTCGGCACCCAAACCGCCGACGCTATCCGCGAACACATGGCATATCTCTGCCATCTGAGAACATCCACATTGCATCACGCGGTGCTCAAGTTGCCGGAAAACGACATCCCTAGCGGCGAGTGGAGTGTCGCGTTCGCACCGGGGATATTGGGAAAGGGGTGGGCGGTCGTTTTCGCGGCAAAAGGGAGTGCGTTCGTTTGGTGTTTGTGGCCTGTGAACGGAGAGGAGACGGAGAGTGAGATGGTGGAGTACTTTGCGGGGTTGGTCGCCAAGGGGGAGCTGAGGGCTGAGAAGGAGATGAGGACTGGAGATGAGAGGCATGGGAAGTTGTATGGGGTTGTGCAGCAGGCTCTGTGGACGGATGGGGCGAGGGAGTTCTTGGGCGTGGATTGGAGGTCGGGTGAGTTTGCGGGAAAGTTCTAGATGCTGGGATAGAGGGTCACGGTACGGTAGGGGTCTGGATGGGGTATGTAATAGATGGCATGGAGGCATGTTGGACGGTTGTGGATCGTTGTAGGGATTGGGGTGGGAATACATTTAGGGATTGGATTCTGGCGTTAGGGATGCGAATTGAATGGGGTTATAGGAGGGTTGGTGGGCATTATAGAGTCGAAGGTATGGCGGTGTTTTTGCTTTGCGAATCTTGGTGTACTATATACTTAGATTAGATGGGTTGAATCGTAGGGAAAGACGGGTCTTTTAGATATAGACGTTTACCGTGCATATAGATGTTAATGGACTTGATACATCTGAAAACGTGTGTCATTGATCTTCTCAGGATGTCGATCTCACTGTGTGAGAGGCAATGCACTAACCTTGATACACAGTAATGGATACAACCAGCTTCACGGCAACGGAGCGATGGATACAACAGTGGGTATGCTGATCCCGGCAATATTTTACTTGTTCTTTATTGTCTACGAACCCGGTCTGGTGTGGGATATTGGTGACAACTGTAAACTGGTATCCCCATTTACTCCCTTCCTCCCATTTAACTAATGATCTCCCGGCACCTTCTTCCCCAACCTCTCAGCGTTCTCCCGCGCATCCGAGTTTACAGTTTCCACCAATCCAGCTAACCCTTCTTTGTGCCTCTTTCTATGGCTCTCCCCATCGTGATGCAATTCCGCAGAACTTTGCCCTTGGATCGGTTTTCCGAGACCTGAGTGCAGAAGTCATCAGCAAGGTTGATATTTGGTACATGGAAATATCGCTAGGTGGACTCTTGGGGAAGTTCCGAGTCAGGTGTGTCTTGTGTTGAGGGAGGATAGATGGGTTAGTGTAAATCGGTGGGTATGAATGCTTACCTTTGTTTACATCTCCAGAAGTGGCGCCGGTGAGGGTGTCTTCGGCCTTGGGTGGGAAAGTTGTATCATTGTCGCTCATTCTGCTGGTGTCTATTTCAGTGCGGCTTCAAATTAAATACAAAGTTTGACGATATGTTTCGTGAATGTATATTCAAATTACAAAGTGTAAGTCGGTGCACGAGGTGAAATATAAGAGCGTGCGGGGATGAAATGATATTATATGTAGGTTGACATCGATATGCATCAGTGTGACGTTATGGAGAAAGTTCCGAAGTTTCCGTTGGTTTCGATGGTGTGACTTGAGCCCTGAACAAGATGTACATAAAGTTTTCCCATTCAGTACTGTACCTGCCACCTCTACCCTGCAAGTCACCGATATCCTGCGAGCTTGGCTCATCGTACCCATCGAGCAATACAGTCTCTTTACTCAATACATTCATTTCAATATATTTCCATCATAGCATAGTTTAATCCGTTACAAGCGTCAGGAATGTCCGTTACAAGTGCAGACCTCCCACTAACCCACGCCTGGACCTACTTTCTCCCCATAACTTCGCTCTCCGCATCAGTAACGGACACAGGTTCCATCTTATCAGGGTTGGGCGTAAACGAGCTCTCCTTCGGCGCCGACCCCGGGGGCAGAACCTCTAATGTAGAAGTGCGGATCCCGTCGACGATTTTGCCTGGTTGGTGCTGTTGCACGTCAACATTATGGTAGGAATGGGGAAGGGCAAGTATAGCGTGGAGTAGATGAAAGGAGAGAGCATGGGTACGAGGTAGTGGTTGATCATGGAAGACATACGCCAGAACTCTCCATGGGTTCAGTGGCTGGCTTCTTGGCGTGGAACTCGCCCTGATTGACCAACTGTTCCGTAGACTCGGGGATATTTGTGTTGGTAGTTGAACTCATTGTTGTCGTCGTCTTGGGGTGTTGTACAAAATTATGAAGGTTGTTATGGTGTTCACAAGTGATGGATTATGAGAAGCTATGTACTATAACTATAGTAAGGGAGTTGAAGTTGCAGGAAAGAGTAAGTCATATTGTGTAGTGTATGTGGGTTGACATCAATCTGACGTTATACCGCTAAAAGAGGAGAAGCTGGTCCCGTGGTGCTGGAACGGGAGCTTGGGGTTAGCAGAATTAGCGTTTGTGTGACAAATCGGGCCTTTGCCTGAGGCACTGCCTGTCACTCATGTAAACCTCAGGCACCATGCAGGGTTAGGAAGAACTGCGGTATACGGTGGTTGATGTGTTTTTTTTCTTTCATATTCCAATCATTACATACGCATACCCAGTAGACCTCGGCCCATAACAACATTGCCAAAGCATTTACTCCCTTCCTCCCACTCTCCGTTCAAAGTCATCCTCTAGTCGTGAAGCGTCTACAATTTCTACGCCCTTGCCTAATCCAACCATGTCCGCACTCTCCCACCATCTCGACTCATGGTGGCCAGCGTGCTCGGACTTGGACTTGGACACTGGTCCCTCGTCGTCGGTATCAACCAGGCCTCCGAGGCCATGGCCATCGCTGCCAACCACCACGATGGTCTGGCCGACCCATCGCTTAATCTCTTCAACATTCGCGCCGTTGTGTCCGCTGAGCGCGTCGACAATGTACACGAGATCGGGGCCGATGTGTTTCAGCATATGTACATGGCCTGTGGGAGTTGTGAATGGCATGACCATAGCTGGGTTCTCGACTAGCCTAAGGGCCTGAGCATGGAGGGTGTTCCAGAGTACGTTATCGGAGCTCCGTGCAGACATGGATGGGGTATAAATGGTTTCTTCAGGGTGGGGCTCAAGAGTCTTTAGCTCGTCGCCCGGGGTGTATGCTGGGGTGAAGATGGCAGAGTATGAGGATCCGAGGGAGCCAGCGCCTGTGCGTGAGTTGGGTCGTGAGCGGAGGGAGGGAGAGTATACGAGGACGAAGAGTTTTGTTTTGTTGAAGTCAGTGTCGGGGAGGTGGGAGAGGATGGTCTGGCCATGTTAGCGTGGGTTGCGGGTTCGTGGCACATGTACATACAGCGTTTTCTGAGCGGTAGCTGGCATCGTCCTCGTGCGGGTTGTCCATCAGAGACTCGGCAGACACAACGATTGCCACCGTCTTCCTCCGGCCGGTGTATTGTGGCCCACCACGCACTGAAGCGACGAACGACTTGGCCTGGGTGTCGACGGCACCCGCACTTTGCGAAGCTCGTGCTTCGACCTGGCGTCTCAGCGCAGCCTCCTCGGACCATCTGCTGTGGTCTCCAAAGTCGTCTTTGTCCTCCTCGCGAATTGAAGCCAGTGCGGCGCCCGCTGCACCAGCCACCGCTGCAGCACCCGCGACCGTCTTCTTGCTCACGGTATCGAAGAACTGCTGGGGGCTCGGCGTCCGTCTCAGCACGCCGTGCACACGCGACATGAGGCCCTCATCCTCGTGCACCACGCCGTGCGACATCGTAATGTCGCGATGTGGCCGCTCCTCGCCATAGCTCAGGTTGTCGTCGTCGGAAGACTCATCGTCGTCGCGTCGCTCGCTCCAGACCCAGGCGGCGAATCCGGCGGTCGCGACGGTGACGGTGAGGATTAGGGGAACCCAGTAGCCGAAGGTGGTGCGGCGGCTCGAGGACTGGCGGCGGTCGTAGCGGTCGTAGGAGAAGGACGACATATTTGGCGGCGAGCCTCAATGCATGTCCTGGTCTTGGTGTTTGTTCGTATAGTCGTGAGGGAGGGAGTGCGCAGTGGCGTCGTTTGGTGAGTGGAGAGGAGAGGAGAGGAGAGGAGACTAGAGCTGAGCGGTGTTGATGTTTCCAGCTTAGATTTGGGTGGCTGGAGCTCCCTTCCCCTGCACGCGCAGCCGAGGAAGGAAGCCGAGCCACTCCAGGGCGCCGGGGCTCCAGGGCTCCTCCGTCCAAACTTTTTGCGGGGCTCTTTGACTCCCCTCTGCATCTGCATTTGCATCCCACCTCCACAGTCCCCATGCCGCACGCAACACTGCCCACGCCGGGCTTCCAGGCCCTCATACTGTGCGGGCCCGGCGCTTCCTTCAGCACCTTCACATCCGCGCCGCAGGACACGCCAAAAGCGCTCCTCCCAATCGCAAACCGGCCCATGGTCTGGTATCCGCTGGAATGGTGCTATCGCATGGGAGTCACAGGCACGCACTACCACCTGCCAGAGCTGTACACACACTGACGACTATTCCACAAACAGACATCACAATCGTCACGCCCCCAGAATCCCGGAAAGTCATCGAGGCCGCCATGTCCCAGAATCCACACCTCACATCGCTCCCCGCCCCGAGACCCACCGTCCTTGCGCCCAAAGACCTCACCCACCAGACACCCACCGGTGACCTGTTCCGGCTGCCAGAGGTTCAGTCTGCCATAACAGGTGACTTCCTTGTTCTGCCCTGTGATATCGTCTGCGAACTGGAGGGCACTGCACTGCTAGATGCGTGGATGATCGAGGAAGCTGGACTTGGCGCAGCCAACGGCGGCATGCGAAGCTCGGGTCAGATACCGCTGGGCGTTGGCGGCGAGAAGCTGGGCCGCAGAGGCGGTCTCGGAGTCTGGTATCAGACCAAGGGAGAAGGTAGCACCAAGGGCGAAGAAACAGACTTCATTGCCACAACACCGCTTTCTATACCCATTGTCCCACCACCTGCCGACTCGCTGCGACCCAGCATTTCGAACCTCGTCTACTCTGTGCCCACCGATACTCTCAACGACATCACCGAGTCAAAGAAATGTCTTCCAATTCGACACTCGCTGATCCGCAAGCATGGCCGCATAAAGATGCTTACCACACATCGCGACTCGCACATCTACTTCTTCCCATACTGGGTCGCGGAGATGATAAAAAAGAACGAAGTCTTTGAGAGCGTTTCCGAGGAAGTCCTGGGTTGGTGGGCAAAAGCAGGCTGGCAGGACGGGTTGGGCGACAAACTCGGTCTACGGGACATCTTCCACGGCCCAGAGAGTTCAGACAGCGACTCTGGCTCCCAGATCGTAGACGACGAGATCGACGTGTCCAAGTACAGTACAACCTGGGTTGGGGGCTCAGAGTCGCATGAAGCAGAGCCGACTATGCTCGCGTCCCGAGTCGCAAACTCCAGTCTCCCTTCACACGCAGCTAAATCGATTCCCAGCAAGCCTAAACTAACAGTGCCTCCCATTCTAGCTTACGTCCAGCCTTCAGCCTCTTCCTCGAGTGCGGCAATCCCCCTGATCAGGAGGGTCGACACCGCTCACCTCCTCCTTACCGTCTCTCTGCGCTTGGCCAAAATACCCTCCATCGAAGAAGCAGGCAAGGACGCCGCGAGTCCGTTCGCACACCAAAAGAAAGTCGCGCACCCCCGCATGATCCCCAAAAAGTGTCGCGTCGAGGCAGAGAACTCACTTCTGGCGGACAACGTCGTGGTCGAAGAGAAATGCAACATCAAAGAGTCGGTCATCGGCGCGAATTGCAAGATCAGTGAGGGCGCGAGACTGCTCAGATGTCTGCTCATGGATAATGTGGAGATCGGACAGAATGTGCAGTTGACAGACTGTATCCTCGGAAGACACTGCAAGCTGGAGGGTGGAGTAACGAAGGGGGACGAAAAGACGGTGCTCAAGGATTGCGAGGTTCAGGACGGGCAGGTTGTGGAGTGGGGAAGTAAGTCTACCGATTTCTGTTCTGTTTCTGCATTAGAGCAAAATATGGTTAGACAGGAGAGTGAGCCTGAAGCGCGAGAAGTTTCGGGGGGGGATGCGGGATCTTATTCGTATGCACTTTATGGATGGCGGCTAACATATCGGCAGCGGAGGCGAAGAACGAGAAGTTCATGCGGTTTGCACTTGGTGATGATGGGGACAGTATCGGTGGCGATGCAGGGTTTGATGGCGGTGAGGAGGTGCCGCTTGAGGAGGCCACCGAGGGGCTTTCTCTCTCATAACATCTGGCGTTTCTGGGGTTCTATGATATCTAGCACTTCTGGGTTGGTGTTTACAGTACGAACTCGGGGCAGGTTTGGCGATGCATATCACTGGTCTTGCTGGGCAAGTATTGCAACACATCTTCTATGGGTAAGAAGAGATCAAACGAACTTCTGTTCAGATGGACACCGCATACCTCCTAGAATGCACTCACCATCGCAGCATTCAAAGAAGAACATCACAAAAACCCATTTATGTCAGATAATATATGCGGATGGCGATATAGCATTAGGATGTCCCAGCTCTACGCCAGCGGAGCCCATCTTACACTTGCAGAAACTCCAAGAGAGATCAAAATGATATCAATTCAACTTTTTAATCTCGATACAAGATAAAGTCTCATACTGAGAACACTAAAATGCGCAAGCACAAATATACCGGTTCCATCCTTGGTTTCAGACTTGTGCAAAGTGACTAGAGTAATGAATATTCACACGCGGCAATTCGGGCATAGAGGCCTATGCATTCTAGCATGCGTGTTTTAAGAGATGAGGTAAGAAGAGGACGATCAGGCTATAAACAGGGACATGTGAACATGATGTGCCGCGCAAGAGCAAGTGATTTATTACACGAATGACAACAATAGCAAGGGATTAAGATAACAACAGGGACAAAAGACTAGCGAGCAAAGCAGCGACATACACATCAAGTCCAGTGTAGTAGGAAGGATAATAAAACACAATTTCTTTTTTTGCGGGAGTATTTCACCTTTGACTTCTCACACAGCGTCTGTAACCGCCTTTACATTCTAGCTCGTGCAAAAACATAGCAGAGATCGTGGTACATAGAGGCCAAACCACGATTACAGAGCACCAGGCCAAAACTCGTTCTCTGATCATTGCGTCCATTTCGCCAAAAAGAAACTGAGCAAATGAATGCTAAGCCAACCGAATTCAGGGCCAAACCAGGATCGAACGGCAAGGCCAAGGGTCAAGGTGAGTGTTATGGGTGGAAGTAAGTGTTGCTGCCAAAATGATTGCTAACACGGCTTAGCAGCAAACGTTAACAGAGGTAGTAATTGCTGGGCTAGCTGACTAACGGCTCCTGTATTCTAATATCCTCCATTCTGACAATATTCTCTGCAACGTGTTCCGTAATAGCATGCTCTTCAACAAGACGCTGGTGCAGTTCTTGCACTGTTACCCGGTAATGGCCTGGGTAGCGATTGATACCCAGGCAGCGAGGATGCGAAAAGGCAGCTACGCCGGTGAATTTATGAAGAAGTTCCCACATTTCGCCCCAGCAACTGTTCGATTCAAATATCATTGGTCCAGTGGCAGATATTGTGTAATCAGTTGTAAGGCAGCGCGTGTGAAGTTGTTCGGCGATCAGATAGCCCCTATCTTCGCGTTCAGTGTTGTGGTCGGTTTGTAAATTTTCCTTGTAAAGGGTCCGCTGCTCAGCCGTAGGTTGCATATCCTCTGATGGGATGACAAGGAGGGGGCCAAATATATCGCGACCCTCGAGACCAAACATATCAAAGACTAGCAGGCGAGGATTGCGACACGAGTTAAGTCGCCGGAATTCTCGTGCAGTAATGCTTGGCCCACGAAAAGTGCCTTCTTTGTTCTTTGTGAAGATATACAATGGTACGGCTGGAGTATCGGCAGGAAGCGTGCTTATAGTGCAAGGAGGCTTTTTGTCCGCGTAGTAAGTCTGGGCCTCCTCGGATGTCCACCGGTAGCGGCAGAAGGCAAAGTCCCCCATAGGATGATCCCGTGAGAGGACTACAAGAAGGCCTGAAAGACGTGAGGCGCATTGCTCCATAACAGCCATGAAGAACTTCGGGCAGAACCACGAGAGGTTTCGTAGCTGAGGCTCTTCTGTGTGGGATTCTGCATCTTGCTGTTCATCTGGTCCTTCACCGTCCTCCATGCGTAGCTGTATAGCTTGTGTGGGGTCTAAATGGCGTGAAGGCCGAATTCCTGGCTTTCGCGGATTTGGCGTGTCCATGATAATATCGTACACCTTCTGTACCCATATACCATCCCGATCCATTTTGATGCGATATGGGTAGAAGGCCTCCAGACGAAAGTCTGCATCTATAGCCGTAGAACGATAGAACTCGTCCGGAATGACTTTTTCAGGGAGAAAATAGATGTCCTTTGTAGGGTCGTTCCCTGTTCCATCTGAGAAAGTGAATTGATAGAAGAAATAGTCGAACCTAGAAGAGGTTAAGAAGAGGATAATGCACTGCACAAGACAGACGTACCGGTCGTAGTCTGAGAAATACCAGCTACGTTCCCCATTGGCTCGGTTGCGGCTGACGCCTACCCGTGTCATTGGGGATGCACGAGCTCGAGTTATGGGGTCGATTTTGTATTGCACGAAAAATTGCCTACAAACCTTCGACGACAAGTCCTCAACAATCAGTTTGAAATCAGCGAGAAGGGGTTGTAACCAAATAAAGTCGAATTCCATAGGGATCCCAAATGCCTCTCTTTGACTCCTAACAACTCTCCATATCTCCATAGTACCCATGAAGGCCGAGTAGTGTTGAGACTTCATGTCTGGGGCTAGTATATCATCAACAGTAGGCGGAGAGACAGTGTAGGGAATCCAACGTGTGAACTCGACGTGGGTCCAAGGGTTGATGTAATGACCGCGTCCGTGAGCGCACTCACGGAGCCGACGAAAAGCCTCTGGCAAGAGAACTAACGGCATTCGATAAGGGGAGTTGCATGGGCTCAGAAATTCGTATGTATTGGAGGCAAGTAGTGACGTTCGAGAGACGTTGACAGCGCGCTTGTCAGATGGTTTAGCATTTGCTGGAATTGGTACATCGGCGTAGTAGTTTGGTATTATCTCAATAAAATCTGGATTCGCCGCGCAGATTCCAATATAGAAGGCAACACTCTGTCTCTGAGCTAGACTTGTCAAGTAGATTTGATTCTCTGCGTTTTGAGAAATCTTGCTTTTAACGTCAAAGGGTAGAAGAAGCCGAGATCGAGGATTGAGTTGTACAGATTCTCTTATTTCTAAAAATCGTTCGCTGAAGGTTCTGCTGGGGCCCACATTCTCTATTGTGCAGTTTATCGCGCCGTCGGCGGGCGCAAATTCGAAGGAGCGGAGGGCATACGGGCAATCGTACAGCGCAGCGAAAACGGCGGCCTCAAACTGCGATCCGCGATTGAGTACAATGAGAGGGTGGAGATAAGCAAGTGGGGAATCGTCGACTGTAGCCATCGTGGATCGTGGATTGTGGGTAGCGTGGGTGGGTGGGTGAGTTCGGTGGAAGAGATGGCGATTCCGTTATCTTCCCACTTCGCAAAGAGCACGAATAGTGTTACACAAACAATACATTATTTGCAATCTTTAATTAGCACATTTCTTGCATTAGTCGTTACTGCCAACAATTATGATTTAACTGCAATTATTCCAATTCATTGTGGCTGACAGATTCTTGATAAATCCCGGTTATTATTCACTACTAATGCAAAGGTAAACCCTTAAGCGGTTATGACAATTCAAGAATTTCTAGACTTATAAGCTTTGTGGCTAATTTAGGAAAATTGTAGCCGTACCGAAGCAATACATAAGCTCACGTTTCTCGTATGTTTATTGTACTCATCCCGTGAGCCGCTTGATGAGATATGAGGCTGTCTGAAGCCAGCCTTTGGACCGTTCCCGGAACCCTATTGCCCGTTGTAGGCGCGGCACATGGGGAGTTCCGACACCGGGCCGAAAAATGGATGGAGGGGTTACTATGACCATAGGTGAATTGTGAAGACGCGGGCGTTTTTTTGTCGTTTCTGCCTCTGCTGAGATTTCGGCCGGTCGCTTCCTTGAAACACACACACTGTGTATACAATGGGTTGTTGTTGCCGAAGGTGTTTGTTGGATCGATTTAAAGTAGGTTGTAAGGTTATCTTCGAGCTCACTGGTGGCTGATGATAGTACAAGCTCAAATGTGAATCTGCCTTGCTGTCCGAATTGTATGATTTTTCGAGGGGATAGTGAAGACAGAGGTACGTCTTGCTTCAGTGAGTCTCCATGAAGAGATGTAAAGATCTGAGTGCCGGAGAGGGAGGTATCTTTGAAATGCAACGTCCGATCTTCTGGACTGAAGAATAGGATGAATTGTTGCGGCTCAACGTCGTCAAACTCTGGTAGTCGATAGTCGCTCGACCTAGAAGAACCAAAAGTCAAGCACCTGCGACCAAGAAGGAAGGGGAAATCGAGCTTAATGATGCGACTCTTGGGGAGTGTTGCTTTTGTGTGCGGAGCCATGCTACTTTCCCAGCCTACGAGGCGCAAGTTGCATCGCAGCTTCGTGGTTTCGCGCGCAGCAGCAGAGGTGGGAATCAATAGAGCGAATACTCGTGAATGCGAACTGCTAACATCCATGACGGTATTTACAGGGTACATAATTAAATAGATAGGCGTTGCTACATATAGTTGCAAGGTGCAATTATGTCTTACGCTTGACTCAAGACACGTCCGTATGTCTCTATGCATTGAACCCTGATCGCCCAATACTAGGAAACAGAGCCAGCATTGGTGGCGAAATACCTACTGTGGCATACACACTAGCCACTTTTTGTTCTATTCTACAATCAAAAGCCTGTTCGCATTTTTACATGACACTGCTTGATTCATCGTCGCTTGCACCTTGCTCGTGCTTGGCGCGCTTTGGAACAGGCCCGTCCTTAGGCCCGGCTCGCTTCTGGACAGACCTATTCTTGCGTTGGTCACGCCTGGTTGGAGGCCCAGAAGGGTTATAGCCTCTATGTTCGTCCGTTTGCGTGTTGCCAAGCGGAGTTCCCAGCGCAACTCCTGCCTCGGGTTGCAACGGACGGGGGATGATCTGCCAGAGGTCGCCCGCGGTAAAGCTGGATGCCGCGGCAGGGGCTCGACAGACGTCGCAGATGGCGTCGTATATTGTTTTCAGGCTGGTATACTTGAATTTCTCAAGCTTCTCAATTCTTCCTGTCAAATCTTGCGATTTGTTCCACAACTCAGGTATCGTCTGGAGACGCACTGCCGAATCTTTCACTCGAGCTTTGCCACCAGGAGGACGGCCAATGACAGCCTCAAGGTCAGCGAGCTTTCCAAAATATAGTGCAGTCGCTTGAAGGATGAGGTAGGAGGCGTGTGCAGTGGTGTACAGTGGATATCTTCCATCAGCTGCGACTTGGAAGCAGTATATTGGCGTTTGCATGGGCGGAGGATTGAGTTGAAAGTCGGAGGCGACATAACGCGTACGATGGGAGCTGTGGAAGAAGCCTTTGCAGCCCTGCTCTGTCCAGACAAACGGCATGTAAATGAGCGCTGGAACGGATGCCCTACAACAGATATTAGCGAGTTCTTCGCCAAACAGATAGACACGATGTACCCAAGATCCATGGGCGGACTGCGACTCTTCGGGTCAAACACCTGCTTGTTCCAGACGTTCTGGTGTGGGAGATGATAGAAGAAGCCCTTGCGCTGCGTTGCTGCGATCTCATTCAACGCCAGCGCCATAGTCTCGTTGGCTGGAAGATCGCGGTCATTGGCCTTGTCATGGTATACATCTCGAGCTTTCTGCTGTACGTATTGATCGAGCGGTTCCTTCCAGAAGTGACGGGATGACAGGGGCAGGTCGCGCAGTCGGCCCTTCGTCTTCCTGGGCGCGGCCATCGGCACTGGCGGATTGGGTTGGGTTGGAGTGGGGGGATGTGGGGAGTGCAGCTTGCAAGGACGCTTGAGGTTAGATCCAGCTTGGTATGCCAAGGTTCTTCAAGCCTCTTTCAGAACGCCTGTAAAAACAAGACAACTTATTAGCCGACAACTGTTAGCTAGTCATTTCTAGTAACCCACCCAGCACCGAAACTCCAAATGCTCCACAACGACGACTTTCTCCTTGAACGCGTCCAAGAGGTACGCGATCTAACATGTCCAGACCGCGGCACAAGGCTGCAGATCCTCTGTGAAGACTTTTGGGAAAGGATCGAGCGCGACCCGCCACTCCCAACTGACCTCGTCAACCACTTCGTCCAGCTCTTGCAGAGGGATGAAGATCTTCTCCTCGCTAGACTCGTCATTCCAGATCTGCGTATATCTTCTGGCACCCACAATCCTATCAAACGACAGATCCTGAATCGTATCGCCCCGCAGCGCTCCTCTCTCCCATTTTTCAATCAGCCGATTCACAACCACCACACTACTCAAGCGCATCGTTTACACGCGGAAGAAACACGAATAATGCAAGAAGCAAACATGTATCGAGCGAGTATTCTACTCTTCAATCGCGGAAATCTGGACCCGACACAAAGAGACGAGCTGCGCGAATGGCTCAATCGTGGGTCGGAAATATCAAGGAAATGGGAGCGACCTTGAGGTAACTCCGTACTGGCTGGTGCCTAAACGGAGCTATTTATACTGAATGTTTAACTGATCTATCAATGTACTGGAGGCACATATTTGCGTCTTCTCTCGGCCTCGCGTCTTCGCCATCTTCGGATATTCAACTGTCTTCACTGATTGCACATGGAGCGTGCAAGCTAGACCTTGGGTCTGATTTCTAGACGACCTGGTGTAATCTTGTCACACATTGCACACCATTTGAAGATCAAACCATAACAGTGTCTCTAGGCGCCGCCAGTCCCACCAACCCTATACACTCCTCCCTTCAAATACCACTTACCGGATTATCGTACCGTTCACGGATATCTCTCAACGATTATCATCATTCTGGGCAACAACGATCTAGCCAAATGGAAGTTCCGTCGTGCCTCGTCGATTTACTAAGAGCTCTCAAACCAATGTAAGCCTTTGGTCTCAATCCAAAACGTAGCTTCTAGTCTTTTCTCTGCATTGTTATATCAATAAACTTGCGCTTTTTCAAGAGCTCCTTACTGACGTGAGAGGGTAGACATTCATTTTTACCAATCCATGTATCAAAATTGAGCCCCGCAGTTGATTTCTTCATGCTACAAGCTTTCTCTACCGCACCGATCAACATACCAAGAACCTGCGCGTGGCTTCGCTAATTGGGAACGGAAAATACTCAATGCAAAGGCAGGGCGCGGCTCGATCCAGTGGCAAGACGGGCCTAGGCGACGAGAACGAAACCAGAGTTGGCCACATCTTAGACGAGAGAAAAACCTCCAGTATAGATCAAACGAAGGTCGAGGATGATTACAAACTAAGAATAGAGGTTCTGATGGGCGCCAGAATGGATAATTGAACGGCAACTAAGACTCGGACATTATGCTATATAACCAATCAACGGATGGCAATATACAATGTGAAGGACTGTAATCTTGTCTGCATATCTATTACTAATCACTCTCTTGCATCGTGCGCAAAAGCTTGGAGACATCAACTTTTAGCCGCCTCTCCTGCTCCAAAGCCTCCATGTACATATCCTGCTGCTTTGTTCTCTCTCGTCTTGTTGCCTCCAACTCGGCTTTAGCGATTTCGAGCTTAGCCACTGTGTCCTGGTCCTTCCTCTTCAACTTCTTGACCCCGATAGTTAGACGATTGATGTCTGCTATCATCCTCTCGAGCAATCTTTCAAAAACAGGTTCACCGTGGGCGTGCTTCTGTACGGCGGCATCCTCGGCCTCCTTCGTACACTGCAGATCTTGCAAGCATTGTTGTTTAGCAGACCTTATAGAAGTCCATTCGTTGTAGACTGCCTTTATAACGTGATGGTAGAAATAAGGAGTTGGTTCTTCGTAAGCAGCGTTTCTCTTTGGTTGTGGGCCGGAAGCAGGACCGCGAAGTGGTGACGTCTGGCGAGGCCTCTTTTTGCTATTCAGCCGTGATGCTCTGGTCTTGAAATCTGGATTTAGATCTGCCGCTGGTCTCTTCTTGCTGTTCGACGAGTGTGCTTCGGGGTTGGAATTCGGGGTTGGATCTGCCGCTGACCTCTTCTTTTCCTTCTCTCTCATCTCAACATGGTCGTCATCGCTGACAAGGATGGCCGGCGGGTTCTGCTGGTATGACCTCAACGGCGTCCACGTTCCAGGCTTATTGTGCTCCAGATCCCACGTTGATTCCCATCTGAATACAGCGTTCCGATTAATCTCACCAAGTATCTTCTTCTCCTCTTTCTTGTTGGCTTCTCTGAGCTTAGTCAACAGTCCGCTTAAGGCTTGGAAATCTGTTTTTGGCGGCGCTCTGAAATTGTATTGCTTGTCAGAGTGAAGAATCCAGGAAACCTTCCTAAATTGTGTCTTGAACGTCGCAAGGTCCAATCGATGCATTCGGGGATCAAGGCAGAGAGTGTTGAATATATCCAGGTCAGTATAACCAGTGCAACCCACCATTTTGTTCTCTTTTCTCTAATCGATGATGGCAATATTCTGCGTTGTTTTTGCGTAGGGTGAGAAATAAATTGTAGGTAACGCGCCTATTAGGCGTATATTTGTAGGAAATGTGTGCGCTGTTTGCGCCAACTCCCTCTAAACCATCTCGCAAACACTGATCCTGTTTAGCAGTTTGGTTTGACCGAACACTCTAGAAATGGATATTACTCTTTAGTGGGTTTGTGTGTCTAACAGTTGAGTGTACGGGGGAGCAAACGAAGACGCATAGCATGAAGAAGGGTTACTGTATAGGGTACATATGTGTGGTATGACGCCTTGTAGTCTTTTGCGTGTGGGTTTAGAGGATGCTTTAAATTAGAGATTGTTAGCCTGTTTTGTACTCATCGCTGTCATGTCCTATAGAAATCAGCGAATAATGAGGTATGGCTGCTTCACGGTTCGTCGGAGTACCAGTCCTTACTTTGGCTCCCCACACACCTCCGAACTTACTTATTCCACTAGCTTTTTTTTCCTTCAGACTTCCCTCTTCAACTTCCTTTCCGACCCCACAATCTCCTCATGTATGAGTCCTGCCAAGAGAGTGTACGTATATAGCAACAAATACCTACATGTAGCACGAATAATAGGGTAAGAGGTAACCATGTGTGGGAAGGTGGGTTTGGAGGGAAGGGAGGGATTTTGTACTGCAGGCTTAAGTAGAGCGTTACCCCTTGGCTGGGCTGAACATGGGAAACACTTGTATCAAGGCGATGAGCTTCATAGCAACTGAACAACATGAGCAGACTTAGAGAAGAATAGAGATGAATAGCTAGAGCGCGTTCCATAAATACACACACACCTCACAATCCTCTCTAGATATATTATAGCAACCAAGGAGATGATCTCATGCTTTCATCCGCGGTGGAGCTACATCAATATACAAGTCTACTAGTTCCTATTGACAAGGACTAGAAATTGTCCATCTCCACCCTCGCCTCTTCGTCAAGCTTGTTGGAAACCTGTCTCCACTGGTCTGAGCAGAAATTCTCCCAGACGCACATGACGGTTCGAAGTCGGTGTTGAAGAGCCATCGTAACACATCGATCACTCAAACTTCGGATGGTTCGTCGGAGACCATTGGCGTAGCAGGGTTCAGGATTGGCTGTATAGAAATCGCGACGGCCATGTTCGTCTGTAGAGCCGGCATCAGAGTCGCAGGTGAGGGTATCGAGTGTTGCTAGAAGTTTCTCAAGGTAGATCGAATCTCTGTCGTTTGCGCACTCAATGGTCACTGGCTCGAGATCCAGGCGTTCTGCTGCAGCAAGTGCGGCTTGAACGGCGTTGCGGATGGTTATCGAATTGTGTGAAACGGTATGGTATGTTTCATTGAGGGCGCGGTACGCAGCCGCCTGTTGTTCATCGTGGGCGAGTCGCAGAATCCGGCCGAAGCATTGGAGGGCGAGTTTGGCGTGGGACACGTAGGCAGATGCTGGCGAGGAACTGGATAATTGATTGAAGGAGGAGGAGCAGTAGGTCACGTCGCTACCGATAATGTTCCCGAGGAAGACGCCGTAGATGAGAGATAGCGCTGCGAGAATGTATACGAATCGAGGCATGATGGATGTTTTTGGATGGGGAGTATGGAAATGTTGCGGGGGTTAGAGAAGAGAGAGAACTGAAAACCGCGGGAAAGCAATGAGGTTTTAAAACATAGCTCCTGATTCACCTACTGGGGAATTTCCCGCCGCATCAGTCGCATCCTACTCCCATAGCGGCCCGTAATGTGGAGCCTTCAAGGTTGAGAACAAAGAAATGCAGTCAATCATCCCTGCACCACGTCAAGCCATAATTACTTACACACTATCTATTGCACTCTTGAATGGTAATGAGAATAGCTTCTGAATTGCTTAGGAATCTTTTCGCGTTGCTAACATGTATCAACCCCTCCTACCGAGTGATTATAAAGACTGAACAGCCTGCTAGCATAGCTACGGGTCATGTTGTAGTGAGACCTAAATACCGAATTTGGTTCGCTTGTCCACACGGCCATGGAAATTAGTGTCGTCCCTAAGACACCTCCACCGGACTACAAGCATGCCGTTCACTTAGCGACGCAACTGCGTTTGTAGCTACTAGCATCTCCTGGTAGGCCCATAAATCGGATGTGGATACTGAGCCCGCTCATGGTGTACCGCAGTCAGATCGAGATAAACTATTATGAATCCATGGGTTTTTTGTAAATTACGTTCGGACGATCTCACCCTGGGCAGTCAAATGCCATCAATATAGAGCCTAGGTTCTTTCGGCACCTCGTTGAGTATCGTCCGAAAGCCGGTAGAGACCAGGAAGAATCTACGAACTAGTGTATGACGAGTGCTTTGGGAATATCGTTTCAACGGGTTTGAATGGCTGATGTTAACGCCGGATATGGTAAAGCTCCCATCTCGGCATTCACGTTCTTGGTGTAATTTAGATACTCATACGATTAGTAGTTGACCCAAAGTGACTTGACGCTATATTAGGCTTTCATAGATGCGGGCAGCAGGACGACCGTATGCACAAACAGCCCGCTCTTTTTGCCTCAATCATCTCGGGAAATGGTAAAAAGAAGCACAAGTTTTCTGGATTAATACGACAGAGGAGCCTTATACATTTTCACATTCTATAACCATACTTTTCCCTGACTATGTTTCAATACCTAGGTGTGTAGTCTTTCTTTGGTTTCTACGCTGAGTTTTAAAAGCAAACCAATACTGTTCGCTCCTACTTTTCATCCCCATATACAATACTTGACGTGCTGTACCTTCTTGGTTTAGATTCTAGTGTACAAATCGTACACTGAAGTCCGGGTTTCACCGAGGCGAGTGAAGCCTATGCTGCCGCCATGATCCATCCGCGTGTATGGGCCAAGTTTGGGTACGCAAGCACTATAATGTTCCAGCTTAGACCACGCGCCACCAGAGACGATTTGAAGCAGCTACAAGCTGCTGAGAAGGCACCAAAGCTCCGGCAAACACTCATCTACCATATAAGATCCCTTTTTATGTTACTCGCCCCTTTATCTGCACATTCCGCTGATTAGCATCGACACCGCCAACCATTACCTGCCACTAACTTCAATTGACTCTCGCGCCAGCTCTAGTATCTGCCCCCAAACTCTCTTCGCTGCCTCCTACCAATCAGCCAGCATATTCATCTTACTATTATATTATGGCGAATCCAATCCAGCATCAAGACTTGGAAATTGTTGTATCATTAAGAATGGACAGCTGCTGGCAGTTCGCTCTTGGTGCTCACACAATCGAAGACGTTAGAAACACCAGTACACGGAAGGCGCTGTTAGTAATCTACGACACAGTCCTACCAGTTCCAAACTTTGTTAAAAGACTAGAGATGCTGGGCGTTGTTATTGTTGCCCCAATCGCTCGACAAGCCCCGCGACCCCTTGGACATCCCATTTCTACCCTCTTTTACGAGACAGATGACCCTCTCGTGCCTATGAGCCACGACAACGGCGAATGGCAAAGTCTTATGATGCACGTGAGCCGCCACGCAGCAACTCTAGATGGTATCATTTGCGTCGGATTTCGCCAACAGCTCCACAGCATGCCTCTCGTAGCAGACTTTCTAAAGCGCTGGAGATCGAAACTTCAAGGCTCAGACAAGAGTATCAAGATGACACTGGAAATGCACCGTTCGAGCTTAGGTGAGGGCTGGACAAACATACTCAGTCGGTACTTGCTAGGAATCAGAGCTGCTGGGCTTTGCCACACAATGACGAATGGTATGGACGAAATGGATAGCGACACAATTGATGCGCATGCTGCCAGCCAAAGGCGACGCCGGTTCCTTGTGCTCTTGGATAGAAGGGATGTGGCGCAAGAGCTACAGAACACGACGGGACCCGAATACATGGCAGAGAGACTCTATGTAATCATGCGGGCCAATGTTCTTCACGCACGCGGAAGAAGCAGGCCGTTGTGGTTTGACAACAGTGATCGACTCTTCGCAACGTTCGAAGAAGCGACTCACATGGACCGACTCTGTCAGCAAGCTGAGTACAATGGGTACTCGCACTGTGGAAGCCAGACTTGGGTTACAAAGTGATTGTCGTAGATATGGGTGCATAGTTGGTAAATTAAATGAAGCATTAGAGACCTATTGAGGAAATGACTGTGGTAACGCCTTCTAAGAAAATGAAACGCAAAGCGGTCGAACCGAGCCATCCCTCTGCAGAGCAGCGACATCCTTCCTAGACAATCCCCGAATCTCCATGAATGTCTGATGACAATATGGTGTATCTCCATATGATCTTCCTAACATCCAATTCTTAGTAACTGTTCATACAGATGTCAGTGGTGCCGAACTTTGACTTCAGGAAGAAGACTTACACAAAACAGATAAACCGGTAAGCAAGCTTCATTGTCTGGACTGCGACGAGAAGGAAAACTGTTAGGGCTCCAGCTTTGGTGACGAACAGGATAGCCGGATTTTGATTGATGTAAGGACCGACGTGGCTCTCAAAGACTGACAAGAAATTCCAGAATGAGTGCAGCACGACAAGGAATTGGTGCAAAACACTGGAGATCATCGAGACAAGTAGCTGGGTATCTTGAGCGAGACAGTCTGCGAGGAAGCCGTTTCGAGGGCCTAGGTAGAGCTGTTCTGGTAAGCTTATGTCGAGTGTTGCGATGGGGATAAACACACAACTACCTTAAGACGAAGGACGTTCCAGATCATTGAGAAAGCCAGCTTAATAGTGTTGATATATGCCTACTGTACGTCAGTTCGTCCTTGTAAGTGATATTATCTGCTCCTGACCAGCAATATCTCCAACTCTATGTTGCGGAAGCCGTTTTCTACGGCCTTACAGGCCCATCCGTCACTTTGGCAGGCGAAGGAGATAATGTCATCCCGGAAAAAGAAGACGCCTACCATCTGTATGAGAGCGCTGAGAAGGTACCTCATACCGATATTTGGCATCTTGAAGTCGAACATGACGGACACTGGGACGATTGCGGAGCTAATTGTGGTGGTTGCGGAACTGGTAGATGTGGCTTTGAAAATTGATAACGATAGACGAAGTATGAAAGTTGTCCAAAAGAAAGCGGAAGTGGGGATTTGACCCAAATGTGGACCAGGGGTTTGTTGATACTGTAGTAGGCGGTCTGCTGTCCATGCGTAGAACATCTCCAATGAGGCTCGCGGCTCAACAAAGAAAAGAGACGAAAGCAAACACAACCACAGCTCATGGCTAAACGCAGAGTCATTGAACACCCTATTGCTCGTCGGAGTCATCAGACGCATTGCCACCGTTGGTGATCAGGTCTATAAACTCGCTCTTCCAGTTCGCGATGAACTTGGCACTCTCGGTCTGGTTGTCGACATCCCCTCTTTTTAGGTGATGATCAGCATCGTCAATAAAGGCCTGGATTTTGTCACCCAACTCGTCGACTGCCTCTTTGAACTTTCTCGTATTCTTGGATATTGGCTGTGGGGGCTTCGTCCAGTCCTCGGTTAGGGGTGAAAGAATGAGAGACATGGTGGACGGACTCCGAACTGTAGCCGGTGTCGACGGAAGGGCAGGAGGCCGGACTCTTATAGTCCCCTTCGTGTTACAGCCTACCTCCTCACCTTTCGCTACGATTACTCCACCATGGCGCTCTCCTCCGTCCCTAAGCCGAAACTGAGCGAAGTATACATCAAACGACCCGCTCGCAAGAAACCCCTTCGACTAGAAGACCTTCCTACAGCTCAGTCGCTCATTCCTTCTACCCATGCCCCGCTCGTCGCTACCCGTCCGGTCGATATATCTGGCGTGCCTTCTTCGCTCGAAGCATCAATGCTACTCCATTCAGCTGCACAGATCGAGCCTCCGATCCATGTCGATGAAGGAGACACAACCGGAACGGGTACAGCAGCCCCCGCATCATTGGCGCTCATCCATAGAATCTGGAACCTCACCCCCGGCAATTTGCTGCAACTTTTTCTTTACAGCTGCGTCATTCTCGCCATCATCACAATCGTACAATGCTGGTTACCGCATGATGAGTCTGCAGTGCGCGTTCTAAGCAGTGCTGAAATCGAGACCGCGGCAATACACTACGCATATTGCCGCAACAACCTATCCAACTCCGCCATAAACACTCACTTCGTGGAATCTGCTTTGGAAAATATGAGCCGTGCCAATCTCACTGCGGTGGAAGGATCCAAAACGGCGGACAAGGTGGCCTATCTGATCAACGCCAATATATTATCACGGATCGCTCCCGTGAGCCCACGTCTGCGTCGAGACAGCCTTGCAGAACTCGAGGCCAATATTCGAAAAATTGGTGCTCTGTCTCGGCAAGTTCTATCACATTATGGAAATGCTATAGACCACACTCGAGCGCCTGAGAGTACGATTCGGGACAAGCTTTACCTCGCCCGCTCTGAACACGCAAAACTTGAGGCGGAAAGGAAAAGCTTCTGGGAAGTATTAAGGATCTGGGCTTCATCACAAGAGGCGACGGAAACGCTACAGAAGTATAATGACTACGAAAAGAGTTCTGGTATCCTTGAAAACGCCCTGCGAGCTATCAAATCGATGTCGGGGTCGTTAACTGAGGCAAAGACCCGATGGGCGCTTTGCGAGGAGAACACGGAACAAACGCTTGCAGAGATCACCAGGCTTGGGCGGGACGAGAATTGTGCTCAGGAGGATTTGGATGCCCTGGCGCAGGAGGTACTCCAGGCGATGCGCTGGGTCATGCATCTTCCTGAAGTGGTATAACAACATAACTTCCTACTCATACACTCCGTATTAGAGATACACGTTGCTACAATGGAATATTTGCGAGGCCATGCTAGATTAAGAGCAATGTACGCACGAGATAGATGAATTCACGGCCTCCATTTGAGGGGTCACATGCAAAAGAAAATACTATGTTGCCATGGGTTCGAAATTTACTCAGCAGGGACACAATTCCGCTTAACAACATGAACCTTATTTCGAACAATGAATGCGTGATCAAGTGCAAAAACGACCTCGTATTTACATATCCAACCCCAGTTATCGTCGCATCATCGTTACACTGACATGTCCGGGTTAAATCCCACGCTAGCGGAATCGACAATTGTGGCCCGCACCACCTCAAGCTCTCCTGCTGGCGCCTTGTTTGCTCGTCCCGCCCGCACCTTTTGCGCCGCTTTTCTCACCGTCTCCTGCCTCTTCTGCCGGGCTAGGGCCTCTGTGAAGGGATGAATCATGAGATCGCGATTGTTCCTTCCTAGTCTTCCAACTTTCGTGTCTGCGATCAGTCCGGGGAGTCCAAGCGTGTGCAGGTGGGCCATTGCGTTTTCAAAATGCTCTCCTGTCTTGGAGAGCTTGTTTTTCAGGCTACCCGTGGTCAGAAAATACTCGCCAACGCAGTGTAGAGGAAGGGGGCTCACAAATCTTGCGATAGCTTGTCACCCAAGAAGAAAATGACTCCCTCGCCATGTCTGCAGCAGAGTGTGTCAAGTTTGGAACCCCATTGAGACCATTCATTCAATTCTTCGGCGGTGAAGTTGACAACTGGGGAGCGGGTAGTGGAGCTGCTATCGAACGATCCACCTACTTCCGAGCTCGCTTCACTGTCGTTTAGGTTCCCACCATGAAGAAGCGGCTTCAGAAACTCGCGGATTCTGTTAACCTGATTACGACCTACCCGATTGCCGGTAGCCGTTGGACAAATGAGCTTGACGAGATCGTAGAAGAACAGATAGCAGAAGGCTAGCTGGATCTCAATCACCTCTTTTTGACCCTTGCATTTCTTGGCGTACGCACACCGGGCCATCAGCGCATCGCCAGACTTGAGAGGGTCGACAAAAGCTGAGATCCGATGATCGGTTGCAGTGGCGGTCACCGAGTTGAGAAATTCGTGTGCGTTCGTCCCATAGGTGGAGAGATGCAGTTTGACGGCGTGCGGCAGGAAGAGGGCCTTCATTGACCTGACTCGCTTCCAGCCGCCAGCGGATGCTGGTTTGTCGTCGCCATTCTCCGTGGTGTCATCGTCCGACTCTGACCGACTATTGGTCCGACGTTGCTTGCGTTTGCCGTTGTAGTGATCATCCAATCTTCTCAAGGTTTCCTTTTCAGGCTCGGTTAAAGTATTCTTGGCTAACCGCAGGGCGATCTCTACCGCCTAGCAAGGTTAGCCTGCGTATCTCGGATGAACCATAATGTCGGTAGTGCACTTGCTTCTTCATCGTTCAGAAATGCCTTAAACGTGTCCACCATATTTGTATCGTCATCTATTAACACTGCGTTGTAGCTGAAAGTGAGGCTGATAGGAGAAATTCAACGAGCGCGCCCTGGGTGATATTTTTAAGCAGCAAAGCATGGTCAATTCTCAAGACTTCAGAATCAAGCAGTCAGCGCATTGCAATAGACGCTGCACATATAATTGGCATGTGTTATCGCCCTAATCCCGCCTTGCCAGGGGAGTTCCAGGCACGGATCGACGCCCATCCAAAACTGCTTCACTGTCACACTAGCGCCTCGCCGACATGTCTCTGAGAAGGCAAATAGCGCCACACCACTTTAATTAGCACGAGAGTGTTTCCACTTGAAAGACGTCGTCCAGTGTCTTTCGTGATAAAAGACACAAGCAATCGTCTTCGCAACCTACTGCGATACCCCTCTCCACCCTCTTAACGGTAGGTCTGCTTCGCTTCTCCTCTCTCAATTTGAATTCTGACCTACGTAGATCCCCCCAGCCTTTTAAGCCCGCCCACCATTGCAATTAGACCCTTTCAAAACCTCACGCTCTCGTTCTTCCCTCACCATGAATGTACTGCGTGTAAGTCTAGTCCAATTGTCCGACAAAATCATCAATGCTGATCGACGAGCGCCTAGTACGGTCTTCGATTCCTCCTTGAGGCCGCCAGTACGCTCGCAATCGCCGCGTTGTTCTCCTACATCATAGTCGTTGTGCTCAGTATGCTCGTGTGGCTTTGGACCAGAGATGCACAGCTTCACCGAGAGTCCTGGAAAATCTTGACCCTCATGCTGTTTCTAGCCTTCATCGCGGGCAAGGCGACATGGCGTCCTTTTGGAGTGCTTAGAATGTAATAGGAAATGGACTGTTCACTTGTTCATCACGGTTCAGACGTTTTCAATTCAGGTCGTCTGCTTACATTGCCGCGTTATCGTGCTATGCTTATACCTCATCGCGACCAGTCCGTTTGCCCCAGCGAAGAGATGGATATGTGAGAGCTCGCTGTAAGAATTGGCCCACGACTGCGTTGAGATGCGCAAGCGGAGGTTCCTATCGCTTGAACATGTCCACCGCGGCCACTCGGCACAGTGGAAGTGCTCGCATCCGGAGACTTGCCTCATCATGGTCGGTATAAACTCCAAAACTTTCGGCTCTCGCCCTTGCCCAGTGAGCATTCAAAAGAATTCAACAAGCGAGCGATAGGTCGCCTAAGCAGTTTGACTAAACGACAACTTTCACATCCAGAACTCCAGGACTAGTGATGCAAGCGAGCCGGTATCCATGTGGCCCCTGAGATCGCAAGCGTCCGCGCTGCTACTTCAGTAGGAGCTACGACAATACAATGCCCGCGAGATGGCACCCAAGTCGCTGTTGGTGTGATGGGGTGCCGTCGCTTCAACACTCAAACGCATCCTGTGTCGGCAGACGTTCTGAGACCAGGAGTGATATGCGCTGCTCTGGTAGCCAACCGCATATCATGTAGAGGACCGTTCTCATTATGAACGAACCCTACGAGATGGCACCCTGGTAGCTTCTCGCGTGAATGAAGCCTATCACTCTGGCAAAGTCACCCTGGCATTCCCGTGAGGCACAGAGTTCTCAATATCCATGAGCAACTCGGTCGGATGGCACCCGTGAGATGATATTCAGATGACCCTGGTCGTGAAGGATGCTGCCACACCATCATTATCTCCTCGCTCCGTCCCCCGTCAGGGTGCCTTGGAGAACCATACGCGAGATGCTAACCAGGCGGCCGCTGGAATTTGAACCTACTTGCGACTATAGACGGTTGAAATCTGAGCTGAGGCAAGAATACTCAGGCGGCTACTGATATCAGTGAAGCTACAGTAGTCTGATCCTTGATCCCTGTCTGTCTGCCATCTGAGGAGTGCAAGGAAACACTCACGAGATGGCACCTAGGTGGCTGCTCAAGTTGAGGACGTGACCGCAGCCAGAGGCAGTGTTGGCAACTCTTGATATACCAGTCACGGCGAAAGAGCACCCAGTGGGCTACCGGAATAGACGCGACGCGCACTTTGAATTCCGCAATCAAATTCCAGTTGCAACAATCTCTTCCTCACGGTAAGTCTGTCACATCAATGTATAAGCCTTTGAGCAAGAAGGTCGGCCTTTTTGTTCGCGTGTTCTTCAATTCTAGAACCTGGTACCAACCCCGTCGTCTCACCTACAGAGCGCTGGAACCATGTCGATTGATTGTTACTGAGACAACCCTCTATTTCAAGAGAGTTTCTACATCATATGATACTGCCGCTTTGCTGCACGCCCATCTATGTATCTACATCTCCATACATTCGAACCTTGCAAATATCCCTGAACATCTGCTTTCTGTAGAGCCGTATTTATATCAATCAGGTGCTATGAAACCGATCGGCGAACTTCTACAGCAAGGAAAGGATCTCGTCAAATACATCGGATACGCAAAAGTCCTCTTACTCGCCTTAGGCAACGACCGCTGTGTGACCATTGTGAGCGAGGCCATCAGGGGCGTTGGAAATCTGGCCGAAGGAATAATAACGATGTTCTGCCATAACGGGACCAATCTGGTAGTGCAGGCTTGGAACAGCAGGGCGATGGAAGGGGGATTTTGGTGTGCTGAAATGGCATGGCGGTACGTAGCTCGGCCGACACTGACAGGAATGGTTACACAAACCTTGCGATTCATGACTTGGCCGACATACATCACAATGTACGCGTTCGGGGAAACCTATCCGGAAGAAGTCCTTGCGAATACGCCAAACAGCACGGGCCAGAATGATGGTACGAACGGTATCAAGCCGACCATCAAGCTGCGGACGTGGGGGACACTGGAGGGACAGTTAGAGTTCTGTCAAGGCATCAACACAGATGGTAGCAGTTGTGGTCGGACGCGGAGGGTCATGCCGGATCGCATAGAACCCTACTTCTGCAACAGAAACTTAATGCACACGAAGCCGTAATCTGGTAGTGTCGATGACATAGTCTAGTAGTAGCTAGCTAGATGGTACGCAATCACTTTCTGTTACATGTCAAGTTTCAGCTAGATTACGTTAGCATTAGCTACTTATATATAGAGCCTCGATGCCCCTTAATATACATCACTTTTGGCTCCCACTTCTGCTCATCTGCATCGTGACACTTTCAGCCCTGCTCAAAATTGCAGGAAGAAGGTTGGAGCAAGAACAAAGTCTTGGACAGAAATTGCACTCTGATCCCTTTTTCTGTGCATAGCAAATACACCTTGTTCTCGAATTCATATCTTGTATGCCTGCTGTTCATAGTGCTTATAGATATTCATGTGGTTTGGTGTGGGAACGAAATGCCGTGCGGGTATTACTAACACTTGTACTGTTGTTCCACAAAAACCCTCTATCTCCACTAAAGCGTTTAGACTATAGATAGGGCCCCAACGGGCCATTCATACAGAACAAGTCCAGGCTTTATTTCTTGGATTCGGCGAGACTGGATTGTGGGACAAAAATCCTGTATCATCTCTCTCTTAATTACAACATTGCACGTTTGCACTTACACGTGGATTGCATTGCAGGGGGCCTATTAGTTTTGGAACAACTTGTATCAATCACTTCGTTCGCTCACCCACTCCCCGTTGCGTCTTAGTCTCTACCAATTTTCATTCTTGGGAGAATGACCATGACTACGCCTGAAACAGGTACTGTTGTCTCACCTCAAGCGATCGCGCTGCACGAGGCTGGGTTTCCTTTTCCAAATCGCGACTCACAACATCACCAACATCGACCAGCGACTTGTTCTATTCACATTTCGTTATCCGCTACAATAGCTGTAATGCGCTAATTTTAGTGCCGGGTTTCCAATGGGATACGAAAATGATAAATCTCCCACTGGGCTACATGACTACAAATTTGACGGCGCGTTTGCGCATAACGTCCTATGCGCGGTCAGACCTGTCTTATAACTCCTGATCTAGGCTACATCCTGCTTGCCGCCTGTTATTGCATGGCCTTGGACAATCTATTTCCCTAAAAACCCATCACACTCTTACTTCGATGTCGATCAACCTTGTATGATTTGCACAATGTTGAATCCGGTGGTCAAGGTATGCATCTGCCAGGGTGTTTTGTACAAAAGTCGTACTCACTTATAGTCACAGATCCTATTGACAGCAGCGGCCACAATTATGGCTCTCCCACTATTCTTGATTATTTATCGCTTCGTCGAAGTCAAGTCGATACATCAGGTAACTCGACTGCAGTATCCCGCGTTGAACTCGCAATCCCCTGCCAGTCCTATCTAACCTATGATTAGGGTTATTGCGTTACGCTCGTGACTATTGCAGCCCTCGCGTCGATCGCAGTTGCTAAGGTGAGTCTACGTTCGGAGACCAGTTGTATCTAGTTCTTACACATTACTGCAGGGACAAGAGGTCGCCTTCGGACATGCTGGCGACACGGTTTTCATCTCAGGTGCATACTTTCTAGTGGCATATATTATCAGTTTGCTTGCCCTCTTGTTAGGTCTGCGTTGTCCGCCTACCTGGCGTGGCTGCTGTGGCCCTGTAGCCTACGAAACTTTCAAGCGCTGGAGAGCTGAGCTCATCTGGATTTCCTGGGCACTCACACTTCTCACATGGAGCTACATTAGATATAAGGGAAGGTATGTCATGCATTCCTCGCTCCTTTCCCTGTTTAATTCTCAATATAGAGGCTGACACATGTGTATTAGGACTGACACCCTCTACCTCCGTGCATGGCATGCCTCATGCTACCATCTCCATAAGATCTCGGCTTATAGGATTGTTAATATCCATAACATATCGCAACAAATTAAAGGGGAGAAAGCGGAGAATGAACATCTCAGAGCAGAGAACGCACGCCTGAAAGCAGAATACACACCTCACGCAGAAGTGCCACGGATGGAGCGGACGGCCACTCTACTACCAGCACCGATACTACAGTCCATAATAGATGAAGATCTAGAAGAAATTGTCTCTCAGGATCATGCCAAACCAACAGAATCCTCCATGCCAGAAAAGGCTAAAAGGGAGAGAAAGGTCAAGGACGTGAAGGTGGATATTGATCTCTCAGAGACTAGCATCGCCACCCGAAATGACGTCGATATTTCCCTAATAAAAGAGACAGACGCTCTGGAAACCATAATCATCAAGTTAAGGGTCATCAACCGTAGCCTCGAAGATGATGTGTATGCGGCATCGAAACAAGAAGACGGCTCGAAACCCTGCAGTGCAACCTTACAAGATGTCCTAGCGGAAGTAGCCAAATTGTCTGAGAATGTTGATGCTTTGATTGATGATGAATGCGGTGCCAAAGAGCATATCACATTCTTGAGAGGGAGGGTCGATGAAGCTGCCGCCCAAGTAGCCGAAGCTGCCGCCCAAATCACCGAGCAGCGTGATGCCATGGAGACCTCAATACGCGAAACGAAAAACCAGGCAAGAAATACGGCTCGTCAATTGGAAGAGCTGCTCAGTGAAAAAGGACAGATTTCTGAAGAAGCTGCGAATGCTTTTGCACAACGGAGCATTGCCCTCGTACACCAACACAGGGTCACTGCGGCACTAGTCATGGACCTGTTCTCTCTCGGCAAGCGGGTGTGGGCCTTTCTTCGCGTTTCACACCCACTTGGCCTGGAAAAGGTGTGGTACTATTCAAATCCAGATAACCGTCGGTCCATTACGGTATGGCAAAGTCCCGTTGCCAACGGTGCGCAAAAGACTTTTAAGTACGATCAAGTATTCCTGCCCGAGGAAAGCCCCACACATATAGCCAGAATGCTCTGGGTCTTCCTCTTTGCGCTTGTTCAAGGGCGGGACGTTTGTATCCTTGCAGATGGCAACAGCTGTACTGGGAAGTCATATACTCTTTTCACCCAGCTCAACTCCATTATCTGCCGAGTAGCCGATGCACTCTTTGCGCCAGACACCCACATGTTTATAGAGTCGGTAGTCTTTTCGGCGGTATATGTTCGCGGTATGACCCTGAATAAATGGTTCAGCATGCCGGAAGGGCAACAACTTCCAAAGGGCGTCACCGGTCGATATAGGGAAGGAGTAACCGAGTTCACTGTCACAAGCAAGGAAGGCTTTACAGCTCTAGTACACAAGATGAACCAACAACGTAATGAGCTCGATCGGGAAACAAAGGTCAATCCCACCTCCTCCCGCTGCTCCCTACTAAGCTACATCGCCGTCAAAGTCAAGGGTCAAGAGTCAGCCACTCTTTCTCTTGTAGACTTAGTGGGCAATGAGCGACAAGAGGACGGCCCAGTTCACCCCGAGCAGGAAGCGGAGCGAAGGGAGATTACTAGTGATCGATTTGCATACACAAACGTTCTGCGCGAGCACCTCAAAAGTATAGCAAAGCTTCCTGCCACAAAGGTGTCGTTCGGCAATAGTCAGGTACATCAAGTTTTCTAATGGCAAATACACGACCAGCTAACAGGACTGCAGCTTACCAAACACCTGGAGCGTTGTTTCGGCGTAGAACGTAGTGGCCAGTTTCCACTCCTTGTGGTGCTAGCACATGTCTCCGTTGAACTCAATTTAGAGAAGTATACGCTGCACACGCTTACTGAGACCTCTAAGTGGCGATCAGAGAGGCAGTTCAGGGAAAACAGAAACGCCAAATCCAAGTCGCCAATCACCCAAGAGGCTTTCTTCAACCGAGTTGATGGATCCGTCTCATACTGGCAGTCTTATCGTCAAAGGGCCTTCCAGATGAAATATAACGAGAATGTACGCTTCCACCTAGACACATTACTTAATTCACAGGCTTCTCCGCGCTTCGAATATGTAGAGACGGACATGGAGGTAGGAGATAATACACCCACATGGCTGGACGACTTGGACAATAGTCGCTGTGGGAGTTCTCAGATACAGAGACTCAATGAAGGAGAAGTAGGGGAAGAGTATGAGGATGGTGACAGCGATAGTAGCAAAGATGAATACTAGCATGTTGTTTGGGGCTATGGGTCGAAATACAGTATTTTTTATCGTAGGTAAACTCTTCGCTCTGCTTGATCGCCTTCACTTTCCTTATTGGGTCATAACTATTATGACCCTTTACCGCCACATATTGGCATACCTCACTCGCCCATATTACTCCGACGGCAATCCCAGTCACATATCCCATGCAAGTATGGCTAGAGAAGCAATATCATCGCCACCAAGACCATCACAATAGCCGTTACGTAGTTTGCAGCCTCAGGTACCGCCCTCACAATCACCTTGATGCCACATCGCGTGGCCTCAACCACTCCAGTCACTAAGAGGAGAATGATCACTATCTCCGGCACTTCAGTAATGCAATGAGCGAGGAGATCAGCCCAACCAAGAACCCCAGCCCCAGCCAAGGCATGGCCAACAGCTTCCTGTGTAGCTCTCTTGCAGGATCGGATCTCGTCGATGGCAGAGCTGTGCTCGCGGAAGCCCTATAACGCAGTTATTAGCGGGCGAATGTCATTAAAGCAGGACAACTGACCTTGCCAACATGTGCTACAACGGATGTCAGGGCATTGCTGAGGACGATGTATAAAGTAGATTGTTATCTGCTTGGCAGACGCGTAGGCTACTTTCAGGAATGGCGCTGAGAGCTCTCGTGTATTGTATGCGAAATCCTGCGGCGCACTGTCAGCTCAAGCCCAGTCGATTAATTGTGAGACTGCCATACCTCAAGCATCGTTTTGCCGACTTTGAAGTCCTGCATGGCAAGGTTGATAGCCTCCTGAACAACATCGGGGATGCCAAGATGATGAACGCCTACTACGCCGATGACGCCGACAATGACAACGACTGCGGAAGTGATGGCGGCGCGATTCATTCTTCCGGAAACCATTTGAGAAGACGTTCTACGGAGGTGGTTTGATGGTGGTGAGAAATGATTTGAGATTTCGGGGAGTGATGAAGGATGGTCAAATGAGATGGAACAGGGCTCTCATAAGATATACCCTCAGCATGCGTAGTTTGGTGTCGTTGATAGACGCAAATTGGGTGATTGACGCAAACACGAGGACTGAAGCCTCCCGCTCCATTGCATATGCTCCTTCCCGCCTCACCGGCCAGTACTGCCTAATCACACGCGTGCCAAGTGACGAGAGGTTGAATAGTTTCAATTGCTTTTATGGGATATGTCTAAGTTTTCCGGTCAGTTGGTGTTTGGCATGCAACACTTCTCTTACATGTTCCTGTATCGTCCCGAGAGGTCGGTTGGAGTAGGTTCGGTGCATTAGCTCTCTCACTGTATAGGCGAGGAGGGGAATAAATGCTTATGCTCTAGGCACTTAGTAGTTTCCACGGTAGCTAGGTCGGTGAGTGTGATGATAGGGAGAGGTGGTGGATGGCGTCATGGGAGGACTTTCCGCAGTTCATTTTGAAGTTGGGGGATCGTTAGTTTGGGGCTGAATGAATGGATCATAACTTGTTAATTTACCTTTCCACTAGATTAGTGGGAAAAACTTCCCTGTCGTCGTCGTCGTCTGTAATTTGAATTAAAACAAAGCAGCAACTATTATTTGCCAAGAACGTTCGCGGCTTGCATGCAGGCACAGGCATTACTCATACAACGTAGCAAACACACTGATGGTCCGAGAAGCACGTGCGCGCTTGGTCTCAACCATCAGCCAAATTCTTGCCAAGATCTATTTTAGATAGCAACAAAAATAGCTACGATAACGCAAGAAAAAGTTTTAGAGTAGCTCTATATATCGCATGTGTTTACAGAACCTGAAAGCTAATTATAATGCTTTATTTACACCTGTGTTGTGGGTTTCGCCTAAATATGAAACCCACGTGCTTCTAGTCTGCCTAGGCGCTTAAGTAAAATAAAAAGCCAAAAAGATAAAGGGTCAAACCAGGATCGAACTTCTCCAAGTTAGTAAATTAAACGGTATTATAGAGCGGTGATATAAATACCTGATGACCTATAGATCTGCAATCTATCGCTCTACCACTGAGCTATTGACCCGTTGAATGAATTGATGACAAAATGGCAAATATTTAAATATATATACAGTATTACATAAAGCTGATTCTCATTATCAGTATGCTGAAGGCAATCATCCAAGGGTATCATAGTGTACTAATTAGTAATCATTTAATTGATCTGCTCTAATGTGAAAAGCCCCGCGCAAATCCACTCTTGGCGCATAGATTAGTCAGCCTGCCGCTATCGGTACGCGCCTTCGCCAACAAAATGTCCTTTTCATCATCCGCGATACGCCTTTTTTTTTCGTTCGCGAGCGTTGTGTTCATCCAATATTGCACCTGAGAATTTGTTTGTTACATGGGCAAATGTGCAGGTCTTCCCAGTACATTGACCAAATCTTGGGCACTTCATCCGCCGACAAGGAACACGATTGTTTTTACAAGGGCCACAGGGGTTTCCGTTGTCACAACCATGGCCGTACTGCCAGCAGTTGCCGCAAGTGGCAATCCGAGTCTCAGGAACTTTTGCAAGTTTCCTCTCGACCTCCCTCCTGTTGCATCCATCCACTGACCTTGGTGAGATAGTGATATTAGTGTATCCGTCTTCCTCATGGGCCCGGTCACAGGTTCGACTACATGACTCATCGGCAGAGGCCGTGAAGTCGTTGCATCTCTCCCGTTTGCATTCGATTCCAGCTTTTGCACATCTTCTACATGTCTCCAAGCCATTATCACATTCTTCGTTCTGCTCCCAGCAATAGTGACATGGTATATGCCGCCGGAACGCATGATGGGCGCGCAATTGAACCTCAATGTCGAGCGGGAAGTCATTGAACGTACAGGTCTTTCCAGATGCTAGACAAGGTCCACATTTTATCATGATCATTTCATGACAGACTTCTGGTCGATACCACCGGCAACAGCCTTCGCTTGGGCAATTATCACAGTGCAATGAAGATGAGAATTGTAAGCCAAACAGAGCGATGAGTTCTTGCAAGCTGATGCCCCATAAATCGTCATTGATGATCAATTGCGCGTGAGCTTCCCATCTTCTCTTCTTCTGCGTCGTCAGCGACAGCTCCGGTCCTTTGTTCTTTGCCATATTGGCAGGCTCCAGCATGGCATTGAAATCTCGAGAGATTCTACCTTGATGCGTCCCATCGTTGGAGATCTCTGTTATCTTTCCCGTGATAGCATCTTCGAGCTGAGCCGCTGGAATTAGCGGGACCCCCGGGGGTAGGACAGAGGTCACCCTTGCTATCAACCTATATGCATGTCAGCCTACACCTTTTAAGAGCTTCCCGACAAAAGCCTTTTGCGTACCTCTGTAGCGGGGATATGTCCTTATTAATTACTAGCTTGGCACCATGGTTCCACTGTTTCTGTAGTATCCCATCCGGGCCATTGATAGTTGTGATGTATTCAGATCCATGTTCCAGTAGCATACCGACAAAGTATTCATGAACGGATCCATCTTGAAAATCATAGACTGCTTTGAGTGCATTAACATCTTCTTTGAGACATGGATCGTTGATTGACGATACTCCAATCCGCCTTGCTCCCACGGGATTGATTATTTGACCATACTTCCACTGTCGCGGTTTACCATCGTCGGAACACGCGCTGCATCCTCCGTCTATCTGCCAGCTAGTACATTCTGAGGGCAGAAGTACAAAAGAATCCGGGAGCTGAACATTCGCATTGAAAGGAGGGTACCCACCTGTAGCACAGACGTAAACGAATTTCTGATTTGCACACCCTGGAACTTCGACCGAGACATGTCTGCAAGGCTCAAAACCCTCCGCAGATTTCGTGCGAGAAGTGATGTCATGGCCCATAAACCTTATAACAACACCGCGAGGATTAAACTGCCCAGGCTGAGTGACTAGCGATATGGGAAGTTGACGGCTAGTCTCGTAAATATTTCGCTCCTTTGACGTCCAACGGTGATGAACTATGATAGCATCCCCGCAGGGATCTCCAATCAACAATAGGCAAACGAGCATGCCAAGTTTCCAGCATTGTTCGTTGAACCTATTGCAGAAAGCTGTTATCCTAGGTTGGGCTACCTTCCATCCATGCCGCGGTAGGCCATTCACCCAGTCCAGGTTTTCTGTAGCATTGTCAACCGGTTCGACGTCGCCTGATTGCCTGTCTAGTGCAATACTAGAATCGTAGAGCTTGAAATTCATCCATTTCTCTCGAAGATCAGCCTTCACCGAGTCATGGTTGTCCCTAATAGTTGTAGCGAACTTCTCACCATTTTCAGGCTTCCGAAAATCGATGTGCCAGTAGTCTGTTGATTCAGTTCCGTCTGCGGGACTTGGTAGTCGAGATCCACGTTTGTATATGTACAAGTCGTGCTCAACCTGCATAAACAAGAAATGATAGTTGTATATTGGTTGGCCCCATTTGATATGAGGTTCGCAACGACTGGTAAGCGACAGACTCTTGTGCTCTATAAAGTAACCCTCTCCATCTTCCTGGTCGAAAAGGATGAAATCGCAAATGAGAGGTCGCATTGGATTATCGATGACTGTGAACTGTCCCTTGAGATTCGTTTCGAGAAATTGGATTAGGAGCATGACAGCGTTACTTGATTGCAATTGTGACTTGAATCTTGGCTGCAGGAGATTGTAAGCGCCAGGATCCAAGTGTAGCTTCAGGCCAAGAAACACAATTCCATTGCATGGATTTTCATAAGGCACTCCTCGGATCAGACATTCGATCAGATTTTCTATGGCCGTAGGAACGAGCGTCTTGTGAACTGCAAATAGGGCGAGGATAGGCGAGTATGAGATGTAGGTAGCGAGATCCTCTTCGCTAGCTTTGGAAACGCTTGCAGAAACATCCAGCCTTCTACTCACAGCTCTGAGTGTTGAAAAGCTCTGCATGGGCATCACGCAGAGATGATCAGGGTACTGTGGAAGAACTACAATAAATATGGGAGCCAGCTGATGCAGCTGTCTCCTACATAGGCTTGATTTGATGTCAAATGCCAGTATGTTAAACTGATCTCGTTGCTCTTGTTGATGTAGCCAGTACCGCGACTGGAAAGCATCAACATGGGGAAAGTCTGGTGGTGGGTCGACAAGGAGTCCACCATCAACGCAGCCGAAATCAACTGCTGTATTTCTGGTTAGCGAAGGGATTTTGATTCTCAATAAGAGTTCTATACTTCGAACCAATCCAATTTCTTGTTTTTTCTGACTACGAACCACTGCACAACCTTTCATGATAGTTTTAAGAGCACTGCCCTCAACTATCCACCCGGTGATGTTAGGCAGGCATTCCTGGATGCTCTTGTCCGTCGCGTCCTTTTCTGTACCCATCTTCAAGATAAACGCTCATAATTCTAATGTAAAACTCCGGGGAGGTGTAAATATATTGCCTCTCGACGCAAGCAATCATTATTCAAACAGTCTTCTATAGAAACATCAAGCTTTTAGAAGTGTTCAGAGCTGATTAGTTTACTAAGAAACACGGCATCAAACCGACCCAGAAGTAACAACACTAACAAGCTTTCCTTGAGACAATCTTGAGCGACGTCTTTCTACACAGGAGAAAAAATCACAAACTTGAGTTACTATTGAAGTCCGCTCAAAGCAAACTCATTGGTATTGCTTGTTTAAGTACTATTGCCCAATTTTCTCATTGCCTCTTCTCATACAGATCCCTAATCATCATCGACCCTAACCGAGATGAACAAAATAGATGAGCAAGTGCTCTTTGACCTCGTCAAGGTTATCAAGCAGCAAGACAAGGAGAACACAAAGAGAATACGGGAAGTAATTGGCTTGATTGAATCAAAAGGATTGCTATGGGTAAGTGACACTACGCCTTTATCGTATGAGGTAAAACTCACAAAGCATCTTGTAGGCCCAAAGAGTGGTTACAGAGCTGATTCCTGGGGAAAATGGTATATTGCCTTGGGTGGCGGAGATGCGAGGACGAATGTGGAGCGATAAAGAGATGGACATGCATGAGAGGAAACGCAGGCTACAGGGAAGCGGACCTCAGGCCCTTCCTTTGGACGAGTATCGCTTAAGACAACGCTGGCCTGCATTCCTAGAACCGCTTTATCCAATGCCACTGGGATTATTAAGAGCAGCAAATGCGGTATATCGTGTAGTCGCAAGGAGGGACGTTCTATCTTGTAAGTGCTGGTCCTGACCTTTTGCTCCATTGATATGCTAATCTTTCAAGACAACGGTGGTGTAGAGAGAGTGCTCAGCAATATGGAAAAGCTACAATACGTAGCTTGTGCCCAAACCCTTCAGGACAAGGTGTTGAGTCCTACAATTGCCGATCTCAGCCAAATTATCGCCAACTTCAAGGATAAGTTGGTTAGTCTTGCTGATACCCAAGTCCTGGATGGGCTCATTTCAGACACAAGTGATGTTGGAGACAAGTCTGGCTTGTATGAAGAAAAAGCATGCATCCACCGAGAGATGATAGAGATTGAAAGCAACCTTATTCATAGCAACAAATTACTTGGAGCGCTGATAAAATTTCGTGGTACGTATGAGCTTCTTTTACACTACTGGGCAGCGACTAACGTCTGTTGCACATAGACGAGCTCGTAAAGGATAAAGACAGACTGGACAGAGGTGAGGACATGAGATTTTCAGACTAGCAGTTGCAAGGTAGGAAGCCGGAGCTGGCTATTTAGTGGTTTGGAAGCTCATTTCGAGCAGTCGTTGGAACTGTAGTTTTGGCAAGGTAAAGCTCCGCATAAGCTGGATACCTAGACATATCAGTGTAATCAGTATCCGTGTAGATGTTCAAATGAGTTTTAAGATAGAATTCCCAAGGGATACGACAGGGGAATGAATTATGTCATGATTTTCATCCGGATATGGTGCGTTATTTTGGTCTATGTAACACTGCCAAATAGTGTGACTATTATCTAGAGCACCTAAAGCAGTTGACACAAAGAAAGTGCTCTTATCGCTGCTGTTTCGTTTTTCTCTTTCAATCTATCTGATTCCTCCTCTCCTCAACTATCCTCTTGGCCGTTTGGCTTCCTTTCCCTTTTTTTCGTTCTCTCCCCAGTTGTCTGTTGCAGCATATCGAGAGCGTCGACCTGCATTTTCCCCCAATCCTTCTTTACAGTGTCTGGCAATTCGTAGCTATTTAAGAGTTCCCTGAAGAGCATACCGCTAGTATCACACTGACCGCTTTTTGGGATCGTTGCTGGCTTGTCTATCCCTTGCAGACTGTTTACAAAAATCAACTCTCCTTCCCCTTCTTGTTTATCGTGTCTGTTCGTCTTCTTAGTCCACACAAGATATGGCTGACCTAAAGACAATCCCTCAGCCTCCAATTTTTTCCAGTCCAACGCTTTTATTTGATCACCGATATCAAAAGATGTTATATTCTTCTCTACCAATGGAATGGCTAACGCGCGCGAACTAGATCGAGAGTCAGAAGCCTATCAAGACGTAGGGAGACTGGACGTGAACCTTTTGATTATGCAGCTTTCCCAAGCAGAACACATTTTGGCTCGGTTGGCGGGGGTACCGTTCTTCCATATCGCACCACGACTAGCTGGCCAAGCACTAAACACCATGTAGAGTGTTCCACTCTCAGGGGTAGGAACGAAGCCACCTACATAACATGCTGTATGAATCCAGCTGAACTGATCTAGAATTACAAATTTAGCGTGAAAGTTGCTTGCGCAGAACCGTGCTGACTCACAAGGCAGTCCATGGGCCAGCGCGTACTGGTTCAGTGACACTGCGATGTATGCTATCGAAGGCATCGTTTGATGCCACGATTCTGTAGACCAGATACGTCTCAATTCCTCGTGGCCCTCAAAGACTCGATCTAACGATTTTATGTCCCTTAGTCGCTCGTTAAGATCCCGCCAGTGTATGTTTACAAGTGCGTGACGAAAGTCCTGCACCAAAATCGGCCTCTCGATCCTTGCTAACCCTGTCATCATGCGAGGATGTAGTAGCACACTCTCGCGTTCAGGAGTAAGATGTCGTAGCCAGGCTCGCCAGATATCAAAGGATTGGCGAATGTGGTCACTCGTGCATATGATCGTGTGCTTTATGCTACCGGAGTCGCTATTCTGTCCGTCCGTGTCCGACCGCGCCTCCATCCTAGACCACCATTGCTTGATGCATTCATCACAAGGCGGGATGTTATTGGGAGATGAAATAGTAGGCCCTGCAATTTTTCGAGTTTTTGATATTGGTTCCTTCGACAGAAGGGAGTAGTGGGCTAGCTGAGCTACAGTGCTCTCGTCGGATTTTACTAATGTGGATTTTGGAGAGGTAGCTTTCGCCTTTTTGACTACAGACTCAGGAGAGTCTCCTGTATTTGCATGCGGTCTTTTGGGTTGCTTTTTAGTGGCGCTCGGACGATGCGGTCTCGGTCTATCAGGAAAGCGAAGATGCTCGGGGTAGTCATCTATTCTCATACGCCCAGAACACACTTGACACCGTTTATTCCACTTTCCATCCTTCTTTTGGTCTTCAGGCCTGAGTTTGCGCTGGTCGCATATCTCGCAAAAAGGAGCTGTATCATCGCCTACAATGTCCATATAGGCTTGTGGATGTGGAGGGGCCCATTCACCGTCATTTCCCATGGTGGAGTGCGAGTAAAGATCCATAATCCGTTGGTTATCTGGGATTTGTAGCGTAGCCATATTATAGGACAGTAGTTATATATGAGTTATTGTTTGATGCCCTTCATAGAATGCACATGCACATGTACTCATGACGCACAATGGAGAGTTCTCGAAAACAGTAGAAAGCTTTTTCCACTTTCCAGAATCGGTACACAATGTTCTATTTGTATACGTGAAAAATCATGTCCTTAAACGCGATTCTCGGTATACTTTGTCTAAGAGAAGGTCTACTAGTGACACAGATTTCTTTACCTATTTACAGGCTTAGGAGGTTCCATAAGCGTGATGTAATAGTAGATATGTGTAAGGAGGATTATCGAAACTGCATGTGGCGGGATGAAACTGTGCAAGACTTACACACAGTGGCTAACAATATAGACTAACTAAATAACTAGAACATTCATCGTTCCTCCATTTACTTCACTATTCACCTCAGTCCCTGGCCTTTTTTTTTCATTAATGATTAAGATATCTCTGAAGGTGAACCGCGTCTATTGCTCACCTTTATTAAGGACGCGTGCTGAGTACTACAAAGGCTAGAGTAGATTTTTAAGGCTGGTTAAGCAGTGGATAGAGAATCAAAATACCACGTAGAGGACTCAATTGGATAATACGCTCCCTCTTGACTCCTCAACATATCTAGTTCACTTAGCTCACACCAAGTTTAGATTGTAGATACAATATCACAAAAGGGCTAAGGTAAATGTCTTGTTGCAGGCTTTTAGAGACACTACCCAAGTAGAATCTCTCAGTTACTTTGCGACGAAACATTCACCTTGACCCCTGGCCTTAGGAACTGATGACCTATAGATCTGCAATCTATCGCTCTACCACTGAGCTATTAGCCCAAGTTCAATATATGGTTGTGTTGAATTATGGAAACAATCAAAAAATGAATAAACTATATACAATGTTGAAATTAATGGACAGCGAAAGGGAGTAACTTTCCTCGCTTGTCTTAGGTAAATATGATGTATGGGCGCATACGGAGTGGGAATGGAATGTGGGGCGGGGCTCGCTTCCCAAAAATAGAAAGGTAG
This sequence comes from Herpotrichia juniperi, assembly GCA_014905255.1. Classification (NCBI taxonomy): domain Eukaryota; kingdom Fungi; phylum Ascomycota; class Dothideomycetes; order Pleosporales; family Melanommataceae; genus Herpotrichia; species Herpotrichia juniperi. Next base: position 492,921 of record BLYF01000068.1, read on the forward strand.
GAATTTTGCCTCATTAATTAGGGTACATTCCCACGCATGGTTAGACTGGAATTGAAAGTTCAAGGACGCAGAATATAAATGGCACCCGGGCATGTCGTCACGAGTAGAGCAAGATTGTCTCATGTGTTTCTTAGTATTTGTGTTCATTTTCATTAAATTAGCCACATATCTATCAAGTAAACTATCTTTATGCACTATCGCCCTGCTCTGCAGATTTAATGTTATGTGCAGCTTAGGTCCCAGACCATCAATGTCCCATGTTTCCATATCCATGCATTCTTACGTCGTATCACACCATACTATGTCTATATCCGCGTGATGCAAAGCCAAACAATAAGGAGATGTATATGGTACATGGTGAAGGACACAAACAGAGTAGAACGCCGTCGCTGATTGCCGGGTATTGAAATGAAAGAAGAAAATGCTATAAGGTCGTATGTAGAGGAAATATATGGCGAGCGTAATGTGGCGTGAGGATCTAAAATATCGACATCGTAAGCTATCGTGAGCATGACGGAAACTGTTCGAAAGTAAACAGGTATTGCGTCGAAGATGTGGCGTGTAGATGCAGCGTGTATATATGGGTGCTGTCCAATCGCGGTAGATGATGGCGTAAGACTCGATGTGAGAGTGTGTTGTGTTTAATATGCGTCTTCTCCACTCAAAGCACGGCATCCCCCAAGTATCCAAACTCGCTCATCAGCCGCTCCAAATGACTGACCGAGGACTCTCTTCCATTCGCGACAACTGGCTCCTCGCGGCTCGCGACCTTCGTGATCGTAGTCTGGCTCTCTGTTTCATCCTCAGGTAGACTGTACCCCTGGAATCCTACACCAAAACACGTAACTTGTCTGTGGACCGCTGATCTCGGGCGATGGTCATCGACATTAATATTCAGCAAGCTCGGGCCAAATGCTGAGATGCGAAAAGGATCGAGCGATAATTTTGGTGGGGAAGAAGAAAGCGATACCGTGAGAAAGCCCTCGTCGACATCTTTATCAGTAAGACTGTAAGTCTGATCGCCGTGTGTGAAAGGGCCGCACATGCGCTGCGGTGAGCCGCCTATGTCACTCGAGTTGCTCGTGAATGAGCTGAAAGTTGGTGAGTGTATAGCGTCTTCGTCGGTGGTTGGCACACTGAATGTGCTCGATTCGGTACTCCACGTAGAGAAGTGGCTACGGTACTTCTCCTTTTCTCCAATGGGTTGGATCTCAGGTTCGCTCGATGGCTCCTGTAGTGGTTCCGGTACCTGCTCCGACCCTTGCCCCTTCTCCTGCTCCTGCGCCTGCCCATAATCTTCTTCGCTCTGTACTAAGACTGGAATTAGGGCATTGCCTTTGCATGCAAACAGTGGGGCAGGGACTAAGTAGCGAGGTAGAGGAGGAAGGTCTTTGTCTTTGTCAAGTGACGTCCGTAATGATGGGCTGCGATCCCCTCCATGGCTTGAGGACGGACGTTGGTCTATAGAAGGTGGCTCGAGGGAGGAAGACCTCTGCAATACAGATGCAGGTGTATTTTCCTTCACAGATGTCTGATAGGGTGGTGGGGTAGAAATCCAAGGCTCGTTAGGAGATAGGTAGTATTGTGTCCTTCTAGTGTCCATTGAACTAGCCCTAGCACGGCCAGAACTCGTTTTGACAGATGCGGTGGTGGCCGAAGATGCTCGAGAATGGTAACGTTTAGACGAGCGTTGCGCATCGCTTGATGCACGCTGTGAAAATCCGAAGTCAAAGTCCTGCATAGGCTCCACGGGATGTGAGCCAAGAGGTGAGAATTCTTTCATTCTGCTGGCAGTAATTGTAGGCGGCAGAGATGACAATGTTTGAGGGGCCCGTCGCAGCGAGTTTGAGGTTCGTGATAATGGTACAAGATCCACGTCTTCGGCTGTAGTACTCATGAGAGTCGGCACGCCTATCTGTAACTCTTTCGGATTGGTAGATGCTGATCGCTTGGAGGCCACCAATCTGTCTTTTAGACCCTTGAATTCAGTGAACACGGCTCCTCGCGTACGCTGCGGTGACGTGGATGATGCACTTCGAGCATGTCGCTCGAATCCACGTGACATAGACCCAGGTGGGGGATACGTGGCTGACCGTGGTCCTCCTCGAACTGACTGCATGTGAACTTTGTAAGGCTCTAAGCACAGATCGCCAAGCCGTGGAGAAGGAAGTGGTTTCGGCGGCACTGGCGTTTGGTACTTGTCTGCTGGGTTGCGTGTAAAGACATCTGAATTTTGAAAACTGCTACTACTCCTGGATTCCGTCGGAACCTCCATGACATTAAGGCGCTGGCCAGGGAGTAGCGGACACATAGTTGTCGATGGCTCGGACGGGTTATGTCGTTCTTCGTCGTCATCAACTTTGTACTTTGAGGAAGTCAGTAACAATTTCACAATGGGCGCGGTGTTTCTTACATAGTACCAGTAGGTTCCTCCCATTTTTAGTGCGCCGTTTCTTGTTCCACCAATGTTTTCCATGTCCCCGTCACAAATGATATCTTCAAAGGTATCTGCCGAGGATGTCAGTCTCTGCACCGGAAGGGTAACTAATTCTAGTAGATGGTCAAGAGGACTGCATTGACTGTGCAAAGTGCTGCTGTGTCTGCTACGGGCTACTCTGCAATTGGAAAGTGAACTTACAGCAACCTGACCAGATGCCGGAACCTCTGCGGCGATCCTTCTTTAGACAGTAAGACTTCCCAAAGTTATCCCAAGATCCTAGTAACTCTACACTTCGAAATGCAGACGGGCAGTCACTATAAAGGAAGTTGAGTAAATGTTGTGTATATTAAGTGCAAATGGACAAACATACAAAAGGAAGGTGACTAGCGTGGTTGAATCCATTGCCAGAGTTTCGGGTTGGCCCAGGTTAATGTAAGGCAGCATGAGGCTCTAAGGCCCTGAGGCGTTAGCGGAGTGGATGCCTGGGGTCTTGCATATAATCGTGGTACCGATATCAAATTAGAGGGCCATGATCGACTGCTGGGTTTAGTTAGCGTGTACGATTGTTTAACGATGAGTGAGGACAAACCTAGAAGGCCAGCTCGCAGCCGTGCGATTGGAAGAAAACCAGGGCGCAGGATGAAACACAATGTATGTTGATGTTTATTTGGGGCGAGGCTGACGAGCGACGAGGCTAGATTTGAGAAGTTGAACCATCAGAGAATAACGTTTGGCGCCGGATCGTACAAGCACGAGTTGGAAGGAATTGGCCTGGTGAGATTGGTGCAATTGGCGCCGGGGGGACGTCGCTTGTAGGTACAAAAGTAGAATATGGAGCGCAGGGCGCTTAGACCAGTTGCGACCTATTTGAAACACGAGAGCGAGAGCGATCCAAGAAGCAGATATGTGTGCGAAGAGAAGAAACGACGGGGAAATGCGCGGCTGGGGAGCTGACCGTTTTGACATCCACGCCGCGGTCAAATCTTGGGTCCGGCAGGCATCAACTAGCAGCGGTAAGCCATGGGCGATTTCCCTTGGCTGGGAGAGGGAAAGGCAGGTTCAATGGGAGCTATTGGCAACCGAAAGCCTCAAACGCGCCAAAGAGTTCACGATGTGCGTTCGTTGGTTGAAAACGGCGCCCTGTGGGGGGCGACATGTCCCTCATTTCCTGCGCCGCCAAACGACGAGCCGTGGGTGAGCACGTCTATCGTCAGCTCGATGGTGCTGGTGTTCTGCGAGTAATGGGAGTAACCATGGTAGCACGCTGTGATGCCGAACAGCCGCACGCCATCAGAGGGAGGCTTCGTGCCTTGTTGTGAGCGTGTTGAGTTTCGAGGAAGCTACGACCTGGCAGCTGGGGAGCCACCCCTGTCGCTTCCGGCCAATTACGTTTCCTGCCCTGATCCGATCGACGGATCTGAAGGATGCTAACGTCTTTCAGGCATGGCGATCGCGCGCCGCGTCAATTCTCGAAGGCCATCTGGTAACAGCGGGTCTCCGAGACTGCGTATCATCTACCTCAGGCTTCGTGTCTCTGTTGTATGTAAGAGAGGGGCCGGTTGGCCGGACATGTCCCTTCAGAGGGCAAGCTCAGCTTCGTCAATTTCATGCAGTCTTATGCGTTCGTCTATTTCTGCGCCACCTGAAACCGCCGGCCGTATATCAACTTCATGCCATCCACGCGCTCACTGCGCCGCAATTATACGTTTAGGTAGGAGCATCGTCATCGAATGATGAATTCTTTGTCGCCCATTGGGGAAAGAGAAGAATATGCACGATGCGCTGGCAGCAGACGTTAGCAACCACTGCGCAACCGCACTAAGCGATCATGGCAAGAAGCTTGAAAGATCCTCTACCAGATACAGTAAGGCTTTACAGGGCTAGTCGAATCCTCTCAAACTTTGTCTTAAACTGAACGGCTGTTCTTCTAGATTGCGAGGAAGTGCCGGTGAAAGGAAGTACAAGCCGATAGATCAAAGCCGAACTCGTCGCTCGCCCATCTTTTGAGACCTTTCATCTCCACGAAACACCCACTTATTATAAAGAGCAAATTGTCGTCATATCAAGTGTTTCACAGGATCCCGAGGGCTCTGGAGGCTGATCAAGTGCTATCAACAATCATGTCAGTTACTGCAGGAGTCTAATTCTCAGGCAGTTAATGAGATTCATGCTTTTGTTTAGACATTGCCTGATTTATCTCTGAACAGCAGTCTCGCCGAACCTAAAAAGACGGCTCGCATAATCTAATACAATAAGACCCAGCACAAGCAATCTTCTGGATGCCTTTTTGATTGTCAAATATTGTTTGCTAAAACCCCAACGATTACTCGGTCACCCTTCGCCACCATCATGGCATGAACACCGCCATATGAGTGACGCCCTGCCGTTTTCAACCTCTAAAGGACCCGAGACATCAGCTTACACTATCACGCATCCGTACGGACGAACCATTTGTGACACTCCTGGAACCCCATTTCGTCTTCCACAAACACGCTACGAGTGTGCTACATTCCTCAAATCCATGTTTAGCCTTCTAAGACCTTGGTCCATGTACCACGTAGAAGCATCACAGGACTAGTGAATACCTCAAGACCAACGAGGCTTGAAAACGTCTTCGATATGACCTTCGGATTCCTGTTCGTTCTACCACGTTGTGCTCCTTCAAAAATGATCTCGCCATACCACTTCCCATTTTTTAAACATTTTGACCGGGCTAGCTATCAGGGTAGCCCACGCTCACTCTTTCTTTTTCCCTGTGTTATGTCTTGACTTTCTCTATACGCATCGTACATTTCCTGGTCTCGCTATCTTCTAGTAAACATGTGCGCCATTCTCTCTTCTCTCAGCTGTGCAGACGGAATAGAATCCCTCTTCTACCTTTTTGACTTGGCTGTACGCTTTCCCTTTTCTTTAGTCTTCCCCAGCTCACAATCGCGACACTCACTTCCTCTCCTTCCTTTCAGATTTTGGAACGTGGATGTGATACGTGCAACAAGCTGTTAGGTTCAAGCGTTGCACCAACTAGACAGCGGAAGCACTCGTGGCTTCCCACAGCCTTTGGTGGGCTGGCACGTGGTCTCGTGACGCTTCTATGCATTACTTGGACCCCAGATTTGAAAGGTACAGGAACAAATACTCTAAACGATTGCTTCGAGGCATCCATTAATGGAACTAGACGAAGAAGATTCAGGACCGTAACATTTGACTTAGGTCGAGATTCAAAGATGCCGTTTTTTGGCTTCAATCTGATATCTCTCTCGCAGACTTTGCTATCTTTGCTGAATACTACAGTGCCGGGCTATATCCTACCTTTTATCCGTTTCTAAGTTGTTATATTTCCCAGAGACTACCGACAAATTAGAAAGTATCAAGCAGTGCGTCGTATGCCAAGCGGTGGGGCTTATCATGATTTGTAGTTGTGTAGGTATCGAATGATGACTTGGTCTACCAATAAGCACTTCTGACGTGTTCTAAAATAGGGAGGCCGATGACTACATCGTGATTACGTTGGACAGCATTGGACTGTCTGGTCTTGGCTAAAATTGTGTGATCAGCCGTAAGATCGTAATTGCAAGGTGTCTATCATCTATTTGAATCATGCGTGTGCCCTACCAATGATCATGGATACATAAGTAATACTACTGTGGCTGTGACTAGTTGATCCGTCACTTGCTTCAATCTTACTCTTCTATCAAAAGTCGCGAGATGTTTTTTCGTGATGTTCAATAGAGATTTCCTATAGTATTGAAGGACCTGAAAGAATTTACAGCATACATAGATTTTCCATGTGAGTTAATCCGAAAAAGCTACATAGCACGTTAAAATACATATGTGCAGATCATGAAACGGACTTCAATTACATTCTAGACGACACAACACATCGCAAGACGAGCAATCACACAAGTCTCAACGTCCCTAATGCAGGTATGGGTATCTTGGTATCGCAGTGTTTGCATCGCATTATCTAGCAAAGCTCACCACATTCGAAAGATTTCGAACCCATATCCTTCGCAGAAAATTTCTAACAGTTTCTAGATGGTTGCTCTAGGTATCAAAATTACAGCCGGTGCACACAGTTGTCGCTACTTTATCCCACTTGGGCTTTAGTGCATCGTGCTAACTCAAGTTTTTTTTAGACTGATATCATTTACTGCACGATATCCGTACCAACTGCTACAAAGAAACGGTATTGTGTAGTACGATTGAGATGCATGGGTAGAAGAGAAGCTGACACTTCAGCATGTTGCCAGAAGACCGCAAGTCCCCTTAGCGAGTGTGCAAGGTAGTGAAGCCAACATTCAGCACTTTCATGACCAGAACTTCACAATAAGCGCCATCGCTTTAGAAAAATTACACCGCCTGTAACAAAGCTCTCGCTCCTCAGTCCTGGCACCCACGAAGCAAATTATGTAGCCCTTATCCCTTGAATCTTGAGCACTAACACCTGTATATACATCCTCATTTAAACCTCGACCTCAAAACACTTATATACCAGGTCCCCCAATTCCAACGCAATAAACCAGCCGCCCACAAAAAATAAAAATAAGAGTTCTAACCAAAACTCTATACTCAAAGGCAGCAGCAGACCGTTATCCCATTTTCCACCATTTCTCCAGAATTCCAACACCACAACCGCCACTTGGAGCCAGTGCGCATCTGCCGCGATCATCGATAAATGCTAGAGCACTTACATGTAGGCGCACTAATCGAGTTCAGTCCAATAATCTCCACCCGGCTGGCGATACAAGACTTATTCAACAGAGCAGATTGACTGGCTAAGAGGAGCGTGTATGTTGAGTTAGTGTGGGTCAAGGGACACAGAAACTCCAAAAGCAATACCAAGGCGGACGAAGCAGCAGGGCGAGGCCTGATTGAGTAGTAGTAGACCCCGATCCAGCGAGGTAGTCTGTTCAATATCTTCCAGACGGAGGTACCGGTGGTGGTTAGGGAGGCTGGAGAGGACGTCGCAGTGGAGTGGTTGTGGAGGACCATTAAGGAGTCCATGATTAGGAGAAGGAATTATTAGCGTGACTAAGGTTGGGAGGAAGGGATTGAAAGAGCTGACAGATTAAGATGAACCGGTAATGACTTGTGGGATGTTTTTGAAAGAAGAGACGACATGTGAGGAATCCTGGTGATGAAGATGAACCAAAGAATATAAATGTTAGCGATGAGGAAGATTATAACGAAGTCCATGAAAGCAGCTGCTCCGTAGAGATAATCAAACATAGGGAGAAACAAGTCTAAGAAGTGCGTGGAATAGGTACTAATATCTTGATCTCACTGTATAAGTGTATGTAAGCGTAATCAAGGTTATGATAAAAAAGTGCGCCAGCTGATGTTGTGTGAGGAGCGAAAAAAATACCCAAAAATACGGACCAGTAGTAAACCTCTACCAATCCTTTCTCCCTGATTCTTAAATTTCTACACTTTATTTTCCACACTATCTAGCACTAGAGTACATAATGTCTACCGGTGACTCAAATAAAGCTTTCCCTCATCTCTCATGCTTTGTCTCCACTTCCCAACTTTCTACATAGCACGACCGCCTGCCAATCCCTACAACACACAACCAACCACCCGAAGCGGCGACAATGGCACGAAGCGCCTAAACAATCGGCGATAGATAATCGCAACAATCTCAACCCCAAATCCCATATTTTCATTCCCTCAAACTCCTTGACTCTTAACACCCTGCTTCCCCATAAACCACCAAAATCCAAGAAGGTTAAGCCACCCCCGACACCAGAAGCCATACTTGCGCGCGCCAAAGCCAGGGAGATCCGTGACCGGCACCACGGGCGCGTCAATAGGATACGCAACCTCGCTATCGGAACTAATCGCCAATTTCCGTGTACTGTTATCTACACGACTCCCGAGGAAGCTGAGGCTAATGATGACATAAAGCTTGCAAATGTTAAGCAAGAGATAGAGAATGGCAAGTGTAAAGTGTATTGGGTTGACGGAGCTGTAGGCTGTAGTCACAACATGAACCACGGAGTGATGGGAGATGGAGAAACGGGTACGCGAAGATGGGACGTGGTGTTGGAAATGGTACATGCGCTGAGTGTAGCTAGGAAGAAACACATGAGCTATCGGAGACGCAGAATTGTACGCGATGGCAGAGGCTCTTTAGCTGGCAGTAAGGGGAGTGCAGCGTGAGGGAGGTAGTATTATGAAGCGTGTCCGCATTTTCACTGACCAACAGGGCCTACTCAGGCAACTCGATCCGTGTAGGGCAAGTAGAAATTCTCTCTCGCTTGGCCCTACCATCTCACTGCGCTTCGCGTTGCAGGACTTATTCGAGCGCGCATATTGGCTAACCGAACAGGGCGTGGCGATTGAATTAGCTTGGGTGAAGGGACACTCTCACTCACTCGGTAATAGGAAGGCGGACGCAGCTGCAAATCAAGCACTAGCTGCACAACATCAACTTCTTGTGCAAGGAGGAAATGGAGAAATGGATTATCAGATGGGAGCGCCAGAGGCGTTCAAGAACGCTGGGGAGGACTTCGAAGAGGAGTGGCTATTCAGGGCGAACAAATGGTTTTTGATACGGAAAGGCCTAGCAATAGAAATGGACGATGAGACGGAGGAGATATAAAATGAGGATGACATCTGACATATCCTCTGACCGCAATACTACTTTCTAGGTCCATTGAAAATGTCAGTAGCATTGGGGAAGTCCTCCTTAAAATATATCTGCAGCTACAAACTGCTCCATTATATTCTCCCTACCAAAGACCCCACCTGATATCAATCCTACACCTCATCCACTAAAAATTTATGTATTCGCTAGGTCCCCTAAGCACCTCACTACCCAGCCTTAAATTTTCTGTTGTATTTATCATGCTGCCTTTTACATCTGGTGCTGGTGCTCACCACCGCCTCTCCACGTTCGCCCAGTGCTAGTGCCAAAAGAATCCCCGTTGACCATCACTCCTTTGCTTTCCTCTTACCTCCAAATTCTACATCTCCACACTACCTTTCCTTCACCACACCATAGCCCACTACTAACCCATAATCACTGAGCTGTTCTAATCATACCCGCGTAGCAATCACAACTTCCCAACACTACCATGACACAGACCACAAAACGCGCCTACAACCGGCGCCGCAAGAATTACAGTGCGCACAGAAACTCACTCTGGATGCCGGCTTTGGGTATCTGAGCCGCAGGCTAAGTGACGACGGAGGTGTGAAGCTTCCACCTCCAGAGGAAAGCGGAAAGATGGTGGGAGGAGAGGGAGGGGACTGCGAGTAAAGGAAGGTGCGGAAGGTGCGGAAGGTGCGGAAGGTGTATGGGGTGTTGATGTCGGAACGATTAAACAGATTATAATATTCATAGACTGCGTGGATGTGTTGATTGCCGTCCCTACAAATCCGGGCAAGTCAACAGCCAAAGAAGAAAAATGCGCCATCCGCGCCCGCCACGTCGCACACCTAATCCAACCCAAAGACCTCGGAATTCTAGCACCTAATGCGCATACGGCTGATATGAAGAAGTGGTTGGGTGAGGGCAAGGACGTGAGGAATGTGTTTATTAAAGAAGTTGTGAAGCAGAAGGCGGGCGAGGGTTGGCACGGGAAGTTGGTGGTATTGGGGGCCCGGTCAAAGGAGGAGAAGAGTGCTGGAGAATGAGACGAGCGGAGAGATCATTACCATCGATATTGATCAACACAAGCTACGAGTGAGAGATGGAAGGAAGAAAAATGCATTCAAAAGCCAGCTGTATAATATGATGAAATGAGGATGGGATATATAACGCCTGACCTCTAATTGTCGTACCCAATGCGGATGATGGAGAGGAAACCAATGCAACGAGTATACCACGCGAAGACCTAGACGGAATACAAGCCCTAAAGCTATAAAAAAAACTTGTATAGCCCTTGTATTACGTGAGAAAACTAAAAATGTGAGAATGAATACTGTACTGCCCAAGAGAATCCAGAAAGCAGACATGAAAGGCAAAGGACAAAGTTGTTGAGAAACAAAAAATGATGAGGACAGAACTAACGTAAAATATACCGCCTTGATCAATCCTAATGGCTGACTCGAGAAGTTGTCCCGAAGCGTTCGCTCATCTGACGTGTGAGTCCTAGGGGTCTGTGCTGTTCATGCAGAAGAAGTATGCTGATCAGCTGGATCCTGCAAGGGCAGCGTCGCTTCGTTTTCGACAAGCATCGAAGAAGTTGTCAAGGCTGTGAAGTCTTCCTCTCCTTGTTCCGGAAACTCCCTGACCGCTCTCCAAGTTGCGAACGAGTCCACAGATGATCTCCGTTCGTTGTCGTCTAATCTCAATTGCTCCCGCAGGCGAGACGCAGGGATTGAAGTAACTGAAAGTGATTGTGGGCGAGGCGATCTTGGTGCTTGTCTCTGCCGTACAGGTGATGCTGGGAGGAACGGTAGGGCAGGTCGCGAGGTCTCGACGCTCACTACTGTAGGGGCCTGTGAGAGACGCGTGGTGCTGTCGATGCTCATTCGTGCTGAGTACATAGAGCTAACCCCATCAAAGTCGGCGCCAATACCGACTATGTCGGTCGAGATCCGTCGTTGAGCAAGATGTTGGGCTGTCAATTGGGGCGGAGAAAGTGCGGTTCGGGTCTGGTGATCGATGTCGCTAAGTGTAGAGGGGCGCCTGCATTGACAATTTTCCAGACAACGACACTTGAAATCAGAAAGCTGCTCGCGAATCCAGTTGGTACGTTCGTCGTTAGTCATGGTTTTAAGTTTCTCTTCGTTGCGTTTGAACCGGTCGACAGCTTCGGAAACAGCTTTCTGATGAGCATCATCCTCTTCCTTTTCTAAGATTTTGACATGCTTGTGGTCGGGTACATCATCTTTATGTTGGCTTCCGGGTTCCATCCGTGTGGAGTAGTTCTCTTGGACAGGAGGTTGGCGTACTGGAAGCTTTCCTCTCCCTTTTGCAGTCATTTTTGGTTCCTTTGTGGCTCGTTTCAATCGTTCAGAACGAAACTTCCTCATCATTGCGAACTGTTCTTTGATCTTGCCTCTCAGATGAGCGAGAAGTGACAAGGCTCGCTTGTTATTGGCTGACCCTCGAGAGCACTCTTTCGTCTCATGGTATCCGGTATCAGGGGCAGGCGGGTGGATATGCTCGGATGCTGTGGCCTTTTTAGCAGGTAGGCTTGACGGATGACCTTCCTGGCCTTCAGTATCATGCTTGGATCGAACAGATTGTTCACGCGATGGTCCTCCAGACGCTGATTCGGGCACACTTGCAAGAGCTGGTGAGCCTACAGCAGCAAGCGCTCGGACCATCTTAACTAAAGTTGATTGGAACACTGTATTCGTAGGATCAACGTCGATAGTCTGCGTCGAGAGTAGCGACCAGCATGTTGAATTGCCTCCTAATGCCAGCCAGGGCGCTCCGCATCTTTCACACTTAAATGTGGTGTGATTTAGGTTTCCCGATATCCTGATGCTGAAAGCAGCTGCTTTGTGGAAATGATGGCATTTGGGGCAGTGTCCGTTGAGTCGAAGAGAGTAAAATCCAGGTGCTATTGACACTGGTGGGCTTTTGCTACTAGTTGTTGATTTGATCGTTGACTGAGTGTCTCGGCGGGTTGGTGATTGTCTATGAGAGAATGGATGCTGCGATGGCTCCATGTCCATCGGGTGATCGGACATGTTCGTAGAAGATCCTTGATCGGCCAAATAGATTTAATAAGGTGGATGCTTGAGACGGTAAGGCGGAGAGCCGATTGGACAATTTTAAGAGAGCAGTTTTTTGGGGGGAACAGTGAAAGTCGGTTCAAAAGGAACAAGCAGACGACAAGAACGAAGAAAAGGATTGAAGACACAAAACCTATACACTTTACACGTTCAACCCGATTGAGAGTAAATAATAATAGAATTGATGCTTGCTAGTACCGGATCATTAGGCTCGAAAGAATATGGGGGCGAGATAGTGAGGTTGCCGGGAAAGGATCGCTCTAACAACGAGAATCCGCGAACTCTTTAACGCAGTGGAGGGTAGAGTTTGCCCTGATTTGCGGTGTGCTTTTTTGATCAGTAGGCCTACATTATGGTAGGCGTCAATAGATTCTCCATGCAAGCACTGTACGACAGGAGAATGTTGAGGTGAAGAAGTGGCGCAGCTGTCAGCTCCGCCTCCACGGACCATCTGGCGTCGCGAATTGGGGCCAGATATTGACGAATGACCAACACATTGCCGCATGAGAAGTGCAAAATGGAACTCGATCGTGTTCAAAACGAGCGAAGAGTTGGAGCATGAGGGAGAGTGCAAAGGCTAGAGATGAAGATTTGGTGGGAGGAGCTGCAAATTGAAGAACTCGATCCCTGCGTGGTTTAGCAAGACCAGCCGAGAATTAAAAAAGACAGGCCATGGTTTTGGTTGCAGGAGAACGTTGGCGATTGCCCATGAGTCCAACCTAGGCGTTAGGTGTGAGCCTCGGTGCCTCGTTGGGGAGGCAGCAGTATCAAACAAGGCACCTGATTTTCATCCAAACGTAATCGTGGACACGATTGATACAACATAGCCACCTGTTCTGCGGTGTGTGTATAGGACTCGGCGTGGTGGAGCTGCTGATGTGTTCTGCGGTCCGCAGGTGATCGATAGCACGGTTCGGTTGCCTTTTTTTACACTGCCTCAGTGTTGTTACAAGAGGGTGGTAACATACCGACGTCATGGAATGCGCTGAAAAAAGAGGCGGCATGCAGATAATAAACTGACGACTGTGTATCGGCGAAGCAAGTCGCAACGAACAGATGCCTCGGTGTCGAGGGTGAAGGAGGTTTGGGGTTAGGTAAATTCCTTGCTTGATTGGCTAGCGGCCGATTATCCTCGCTTACATCAGCGCACACTTGGCGCTGGACCCGAATATTCTCAACCTCATCGATTTCGCGAACAACCTCGCCAACATCACATCGACGACCCCCGACAAGCCGCCATCATGTGTGAGTACCCCAACTCCTGATCTATTATCATCGCCTCGAAGACTCTCCCGCCTGCTCAATCGCATCGACCGCTCTGGTGTTATTGGTAGCGCAGGAGGGTCTTCGAGCGGCATGCACGCAACATTTGGATAACCTACTGATGGCATTGTAGCGCTCGTCACAGGAGAGAAGTCGAAGTACGTATATACTGCTTTACCACAAATACAACATACCCTCGCGCCATGTCTCTCGATCAGAAAACCTCACGCATCCGCATGGAAGCCGCCGCCATCTCCTCCTGCACCATGAATCGAACAGCATGAAGCATTCGTACCAAGCTCACATGTGTTATATCTATGCATGATGGAGATGATGGACAGGGACATTAAAGAGGCTGAGAAAAAGACAAGAAACTTGGGCGACAAAATGCTGTTTGGAATTGATTTGTGCGGGCTGGGATAGCGGATGACTTGGAGGCACACGCCGCCTCATCAAGCCCTCATGTCTATGACCTACTCGCGAATTTAGGCGCTGGCCGATGATACAAAACGTGAATTGAGCTAACTTGGAACAGCTTCCAGTACATTATTCGTCTGTTGAACACCAACGTCGATGGCAAACAAAAGGTCATGTACGCGTTGACCAAGATCAAGGGTGTCGGCCGCCGATACTCCAACTTGGTCTGCAAGAAGGCCGATGTCGATCTTGCCAAGCGCGCCGGTGACCTTACCTCCGAAGAACTCGAGCGAATTGTCACAATCATCCAGAACCCCCTCCAATGTACGCCGCTACACCTTACACTATAAAGCAAGTACTAATATCCCCAGACAAAATCCCCACCTGGTTCCTCAACAGACAGCGCGACATTGTCGATGGCAAGAACAGCCAGGTCCTCGCCAATGGTGTGGACAGCAAGCTCCGTGACGATCTGGAGCGCTTGAAGAAGATCCGCGCTCACCGTGGTCTGCGACACTACTGGGGCCTGCGCGTGCGCGGACAGCACTCCAAGACTACCGGCCGCCGCGGTCGTACTGTCGGTGTGTCCAAGAAGAAGGGTTAAACGATTCTCTTTGCTTCTGGACGGCTGGGAAGCTTGTGTGGTGGAGGAATACAAGGTTCCGGCGATGGGGCGGTGCACTTACGGTGTTTATCTAACGGCATTGATGGGCTTTCACGCTTCTACTTCGTGCGGCTCTCCGTAGGGTAGGGGATGGCGATGAAGGATACAGCCATGAGGGTATGGGCTGGTCATATACAGCCTGCAACAAAAATCACACAAATCGATCCCAGTACTTCAAAATCCTCCGCTTATATTCCCTTTGTGTGAAATATAGTGTCGTGCGAATGAACACCAGAGACTTTGATGATTCGTTGCCATCATTCTAATGGGTACATGAGAAAGAGTCTTCAACCCTGCAAAGAGATGTGACTAGAAAAACACCCAATCAATACATCATCAACGACACAAAGCCCGCTGATACTCTAGTCCGACTGCCTGTGATCTGAAAACTAAGTGACGGCGCGTCTAGTTTGTACACAGCGAATGTTGTATACTTTACTAGCAACACGCCTCTAAATCCCGTTGCTAATGACTTATACACTCATGGGATCATTTCGACGAAATTGGGAAGAACGTCGAACTGTATGCATCTATGCGTATCACACTATCCCCCTATAACAAGTAAATTGTTGATCTACCCCCTACGACCCTGATTCCCATGTCCAGACTAACAGCACTGTTTGTCTCCTCATGCATTTATACGGATTTAACAAAACGTATCTACAAGAGCAACAACCACGACCATAGTGGCGTACAGATTTGTTCACGGGCTATTATGAAATTTTCGACATATGAGCACAGGTAGTTGATCTTATACATATATTGATCCTATAAGCAAGCCTAGCGTGGCATAGTATCATACAATCCAAACTCCTTGACATGAAACCCAGCCAGCTTAAATGTGTTTATTGTTCAATGTAACAATTTCTGGCAACATCTGAAATAATCCAACAGTCTACATTAACCATTTATGTCGCCCAGAACTCACCAGCCAACCACCTCTCAAGCATATCTGCTGAGGAAGCGGGCTGATCGTAAGGGACCATGTGACCACCAGCATGGAGTCTCATGAAGGTGAGGTTGCCACTCGACTTGAAGTCGCCGATCTTGTCACCCTTGCCGCCGAGGAGAAGATCCTGAGTCTTAGCAGATTTGTAGTCCTCGTGGCCGGGCCACTCAAGAGCCTCAGTCCAGGCCTTGTTACCGAGCCAGTTGCAGATATAGTCAGCATCACCAGCGTAGATCAGGACGGGAATCTGCGCAAGAATACTGGGGACAACGCGGTGGAAGGGCTTCATCCAATCACCCTGCATGAGGAAATTGCGATTGATATCGAAATTGCAGGATTCGTAGGAAGAGACCTCGGCGCCAACAGCCTTCATGACTTCAGGCTTATTGAGATACGAGGAGATCCAATCAATTTCATCGTAGCAGAGGGAGTTGCTGCCGCAGGGACGGCGGACATCATAGACGTTCTGGCCGGTACGCTGGTACGGACCGATCATGGCATTGTTACAGTAAATGGAGGCGGGGACACAGCTCCAGACGGACTCAGAAGAGTAACAGCTCTCGATGAGACGTGCGCACTGGGGATAGGCGTTCTCCATGGACTGGCAAGAGCTCTCGTCCAGGACGGCAGGCCAGCCTCCTTCTCCACAGGCCATAGGTTTGTAGTATTCGTACTGGGTCAGGCCGTCGGTGAGACCGTTTCCGATGAGGATGGACTGGAGGTTGATGTTGCGCTTCTTGTGGGAGAGAATCTCAGAAGCGAACACGGGAATGTAGTGACCGGCGTATGACTCTCCGGAGATGTGGAAGGTTTGCTCAGCGTATTCGGGGAACTGCTTGAAGAAGAGCGTAAGAAGGGCATATATGTCCTTGCCAGCAGCGACAGTGTTGGTGACCTGGCCACCGCTGTATGAGTATCCGACGTTCACGGGCTGATCGATGAAGATGACGGAGGCGTTCTTATTCCAGGCGAAGTCGTTGAACTTCATCTCGCCCTTCTTAGTGACGGACGAGGGCCCGAGCTCCATGAAGAGACCCATCAATGATGAACATCCGGGGCCTCCGTTGAGCCAAAGCACGACGGGGTCGTTCTTGGGGTCGTTGCGAGACTCAAAGAACCCTGATCGAGACATTAGAGACGGTGACGAACACGGCGGTTATTCGGGTACTCACAGTAAAACAGATGCTTATCGGTCTCCTCGTCATCAAGGTAACCACTGTACTGTTTGACCTTATCGACACCGAGGACGGAAGGATCAACCTTCTTTACGCGGAGGTTGTAGTTCTCGAGCTTGCCGTCAACGTCCCTCTCCTTATCGCCCTGCGCGTTCTCGACCCAGACGCTCTGGACCTCGGCGCCCTTGACGACATGGTCCCACTCGGAATCAGGCCTCTTGGTGTGTGGCTTGGGTGACGAGAAGAAAGAAGCCTTCTCAAACGACTCTGGGAACATGAGTGCTACTTCATCCCAGATGCGGCGAGCTTCGCCTGTCAGCGACTTCAGTGACTCTTCTAGGTTGTGAAGCGGCTTTGACCAGGACTCGGTGTTGAGCTCCTTGGGGAGCTCAGGGAACTTGAGGACCTGCTGCTGGGGCGCAATGGCCGCAGAGGCAGCTCCAATAAGGAGAGCTGATGTAGCAACCTTCATGATGGCGGCGAATGTAAGCTATTGGAGCTGTGGAGCTAGAGCTTCCCGAGCTCAGGCGCTTCCGATAAGCTGACGATGGGGTTCGCTGTGCGGCAATCAAAGAATGGACAAAGCGGGACGGAGATGGGAAGCTATTGAGATGATGGATGGGGTGTGGGGAGAGAGAGAGGGAGAGATGGGGATAGAGGCGGGTGAAGGAGCGTTGAAGTGTCTCGGTCTAGGGCGAGATGGTCGTGTAGGCAACCGGCATGACGCAGGCTGGGGAGCTTATCAAGTGGCTGGTGACCTGCTAGCGCTCAAGTCACGAGGCCCAGCGTTTCGTCGATGAAATGGGAAGGTCAAGCGACACGCTTGCGAAACCGCAAACACCCAAGGAAGGGTGATGCGCACGGGTCTTGCCGTGGTAAATGTCAGCGCCAGGGCTGCTTTCGCCCTTTGATGCCGCTCTTGTGTTTGTGTTTATGTTTGTGTTCGTATTCCTGAGTTCTTCCAGCTTCTACTACGCGGAAAGGCCCGCCCTTGCATCGCCGCGATGAGCCTAGCCCGTCTCGGCCCAGTCCGCTGCGACTCATCGTGAGCTGTCTCCCCGCAAAATCAGGTCATCTATATAAAGTCAGACGGGGCTTCTTTCGTCTCTTGCACAACGACCACATAATCGACTACGCCCGATCTTATTCACTATGCCTGTCGGAATCCAGCAGCCCTCGGGCCAGATCAAGCTTACCAACGTCTCGCTGGTGCGCTTGAAGAAAGGTAAATTCACCCCGCTATTCACAAATATACCCCGCAGTCACTTACATATCCAGGCAAGAAGCGTTATGAGATTGCCTGCTACAAGAACAAGGTTCTCGAGTGGAGGTCCAAAGTCGAGAAAAATATCGACAATGTCCTGCAAATCGAGAATGTCTTCATCAACGTCAGCAAAGGCCAAGTCGCTCCCAAGGCAGACCTGGACAAGTCCTTCGAGAAGATGCCGTTGAAGAAGATCATCGAGCACATCCTGGAGCATGGTGAGCTTCAAGTGGGCGAGAAGGAGCGTCACGCCGAGCTGGACCGTATCAACCACGAAGTCATCGACATCGTAGCTGGTATGCTGGTCGACCCAACAACGAAGAGGATATACACTGCGGGCATGATCGGTAAAGCACTGGATCAACTCAGCTCGCAGTCGGCAACCCACAAGGCAGAGAAGCCTGAGGCGGCCGCTGACGGAGACGACAAAGGCAAAGATGCTGCAGCGCCGTCACTGCCAAAGTGGACCGGGGTCACCGCCAACAAGCCAGCGAAGAAACAGGCCCTGTATGCTGCAAAGGCGCTTGTGGCCCACCAAACGATACCAGTGATGAGAGCGCGAATGAAACTGAAGATCACCTGCCCTGCAGCAGTACTTAAGCATAACGTTAAGTCCGCTCCGAAGGTTGCAGCTTCTGAATCTTCGGCCGATGGGGCTAAAACTTACGTCACGGTCAAGGATACCATTCTCGGTTTCATAGAGAAGGTCGAGAGCGAGGATGTGAAAGATGATATCTGGACAATGGAAGGGTTCGTCGAGCCTGGAGCCTACAAGATCCTGAGCGAGTTTCTTGCAGGAAAAGACACGAAGAAGGCCGGTACAGTTGAAGTCTTGGATATGGCTATCAAGTATGAAGATGACTGAAAGTATGCCTTGAGCTCAAGATATGCGCAGCAGGCGCTTACGAGCAGGAGGTGCGCAAGCGACGACCAAACGATCTAGGCAATATAACCCCTAATGATCCGCAAAGGCAGCGCTGAAAGACTGCCTGAGGCCACGACGAATACAATTCTCGTGTCTATATCTCACTCGCTGTCTGCTGACGCGAAACCGTTTCGAGAGTCACTTCGGGTCTTTGAATGACCTAAGGCGTCTTAAGACCCTGACTGATTTGCCTTCATAGATCAAAAGTTTTCGACGAGGGCCTATACACAACACAATCGACCAGCTGTGATATATGTCTTTACAACTCTCCTACACTTTAAAGTTTGCTTATGTTCAAATACTTTTTCGGCAGACCCACAGCATGACCAGTATGAGTGGTACCACGATTCCAAACTTTTCCAAGACTTCTATCAAGCTTCAACACTAACGCACAAGACTGCATGATTTGTTGTTTATGAACATTCACCCCTAGCCAGTCATCGCCTGACAGGTGGTACCAAGCTGCAAGCAGTTGCAGCGCTAGCGCGAGACGCCATACTTTGTTCACACATCACCTCTCACGATATTTTATCACCATATGGACAAGCTCTCGACACATTCCCCTACTGGCGCAGCGGCTCTCACGTCATCCGAGCTGGACCCTTTTTCGACTGCGCTATTCAACGAAAGTGACGATCCCCTGTTCACTGCCAGCGGATACCCTCTCTTCCACAACATCGTTTGGTTGACTTTTATCAGTCCCCCTCTTGAAGGCTAGGTATCCGGGGGGTGGCAAACAATAACGGATTCTTTTGAGGCGAAATAGTCATGGGCATCGATAATTAACGAGACCACCGGTCTAGTGCTAAGAATTTCGACATATCATGCGCTCTGCTCAACGAGTAAGTATACTGTTATCATCACTAATCAGCTAGCACTGCGTTTACCGAATAGTCACCGAGATAGAGTACGTGCTCGCTAATTGATCCGAAGTTTCTCAAAACATCAATTGCCCAATCGAAATACCTTTCTACCCCACTGTTTCGTAGCTCTACCCCTTTTGTACTTCCCGGGTATCTCGCCCTACATGAAGAGTGCTGGACGAAGGAAAGTGACGAGCGAGATGATTACTGGACTTGATTCACCCTACACACCAGATGGTCGATGCAATAACCATCGTTCGCTAGACTCTATATCCTCCTTTCTTTATGTCTTCTAGTCCTCTATTTCCTACCTTTCCTCTCGCCTCTCAATTCCCTCAAACCAGTAAGTATTTGGAGGTACAGACCATAATGGTCCATCAACTGGGAGATCCAAATTTGGCCATATAACACCATCCTGATCCGTTCATTCGATACAGCCACGCTTCAATCCTACCTGCTACGTGGACCACTAAGCCCATAATATGCACATCATTGGACAAGAGCAATCTCCGATCTGCAACTGCAGCCGTCAAATAACGCTTCTCGTATCACACAAGAGTATGTAAGTAGGGGTACAGCGCCAAGAGGAGTATTGATTGGTGAGTGTACAGTGGGTCGCATATGCGGCCAAAGTAACGACCACATGCTTCACCACGTCACATCCTTGCTTCCACCAGTCTCGAGAAGGCATGTCAGTCGCGTGTTGGGTCTACCGCTGGGCGCCATATCATGTGGTCTCTGAGTGAAGACCGTACGCGCTTACAGGAACGGTGCGCGGGACGGTCCGTTAACGGCCTTGTATCTTTGCTCTTGCAATTGCTATTGAAGAGTATGGGTGGAAAGCCTCTTCTGGCCCATTGTTGTTTCTGGGCGCCAAAGGCGTGCCGTGCTCTAATAGCGAGTAAGGGTGTTCTTTACCTTCATGTCGCAATGCACTTTTGCCTTCTCGAACGTCTGCCCCTTAACCGGCGCCACTCGGGAGTTCTCTTTCTTGCCCCTTCTGCTACCTCACCTTGACAAGTGCAGAGTGCGCTGTCTATGCGCATGCATATGCGTTCCATCTGAGTACTCCCACACTCAACTGTCCACTCATTACCATTCAGTCTCGTGCAGTATGCACTGAGCCTCCGAACAACGGGGTCAGACCCCTTCTTTTGTTTTCTACCATGCAATCACAATCTAGTACACCCCGCAGCGTGGGGATTCAAGGGGCGCTTAGAGGGATATAAGCACTGTGTTCGTTGTCTATATTCCCGTCGTTGCTCTCTATTCTTCTACATTGAGACAGTTCCACCTGTTCTTGCGGCGAACTGTTACTTTTTTGTCGCTTGTTGTACTACCAGATCACGTATCCTCGCATCGATTGACACAAACGTCCACCTCTTTGCTTGAACACTGCATCACTACCCATTCCGTTACTCAAACGATCAGGCGCAATTTCTCAAGTCTCCTCATACTATTTCCCCATACGTCACAATATCGATATCGACTTCGGACGACTTGCCAGCGAAACCCTCATCATGGCGGCCCTTGCCTGCCCACCACCGCGCACACCTTCCCCAAAAGTCAAAATCCACCGCTCGCAATCCTTTGACTCGCCCTCTTCGCGAATTAGCGTAACGCCTATCGATGAATCGCCGTACTCCAAATCCGCCAATTTCATCCCGACTTATGCGCACCCGTTGCCGCGATATGATATACTCAAGGGTAGACAAGATGGCGCAAGACTTAGCGACGACGAAATAATGTCTGATGCATCGAGCGATGAGGGTTACTCGAACGCATCAGACTCCCCGACCTCGGAGCATTGGTTCGGCCTCTTCGGAGCTGGAAGCCCACCACCAAGATATAGTTCTCCACTTCTACCACCTCCTTCGCGATCAAATAACCCTATTCGCACACATTCCCGCAATAACAGCATCCATGCACATCATGCCCATTATATGCAAATTCCCTCGTCTCCCCAATCTTCATCTCCGCTGCAGATCCTCTCCTCCACCCCTCATCTATCAATCTACCAAGACACAAGCACTCCCTCACACGACCCCTGGCTCGTGAGGGTCGTGCTAGACCTGTTCGATGTTAGAGGGCTTGATTGGATGGACATGGCGGAGCTAATTACGAGGGTTTGGGGAAGACGGACGGGGAGTGCGGAGGTGCTGGAGATTTTGCGCGGGAATGGAAGAGTGAGGACGGGGGTGTGGTGGGACTAGATGGCAAGGAGAGGTATGAGAAGTGTTTGGGAGAGTTATACTGTTTGGCTTGAGGACCTGTCGTTGGTGTGTTTGCTCTCTCTTTTTAGGGTCTCGTCCTTTTGTTCTCCTTTCATTTCCTTCTTTGCATGGCATTCTTCGCCACATTATGCGTTCCTTCTTCTGCATAGTCACGGCTCTGGCTCTTTTCTTTTCTTTTCCACGACGATGACGATAAACACACAACGACTTACGAACGACATAACGACACGATAAACGATAAAAGAACGCCTGGTAGCGTGCACAGTTCACGGATATAAGCTCACGATTAACGAAAGGCTTTTGCTTAGGACATATATGACCTATCTCAATGAATGTAAATGAGTATATATTACTCTATTTTAACTCTTGCAGTGTACGCATAACGACTTCACTAGTCAAGCGTTGGTTGAAGGACAGTTGTATCCAACTTCATCCCTACAAAATACAACTTGTTAGCAGTTAGAAGGTTTGACGAAAAGAAAATTCATTGTTGTAAGAAAGTCGAGTGAAACTTCCTTTCCATAGTTCACCCATGACGATCATGGTTTTTCTGGCTTTTAATAGAGATAAGAAAAACGCTTGTCAGGCTTAGGGATCATGTGTCTTCAAAGGCAAGCAGAGTACTGGCCGCATGTAAGACGTGGGAACAGCTATGAGGAGGGAAAGCCGAGGGAACAGTATTGCAGAAATTACTAGAGTTGTTCCCCTAAGTAGAAATATCGTATGAATAATGAGAATAAGACTAGACCTGGAATAAAAGAATGAGAGAAAACGTGTATGTATATGTATTTGAAATATGTCGAATATGAGATGCTAAATGGGTGAATGATTGACTGTGTACTAGCACTGATTATGCGCGCTACTCACTATCTTGACCCTGAAACCGTAATTATGTGCTCGATGCTCGTAGGGAGGATGATGATGATCAAAAGCAAATTCCTTCACGGAAATTCCTTTCTTGAATTGTATAAGATGAGCAGCTCTGCAAGATGACTTAAGCGGATATTATTGGAAGAATTTAGTGGGAGGTCTTCTGCTATTTCCATCTACTCCCTTATTCTTACTATACACTTCTACGTATTTACTTATGCATCACCTGTAAATCGGCATCCGTAGAAGAAGATGTTCTCTCAAATAGTGAAAAGGAGGGCGGGTGCGTAGACTAGACCTAAACAGGTGCCAAGAGCGTGAATAGCAGAAGGTGGGTGGGCGATGCATGATTGAACTAGGCTTAGAAATTTAATAAAAGATGCCGTTGGGCAAATTTAGCCTAAACCCGTGCTAAGAACTTCAATGACATACAGCGATAGGTAAATGACGCTTAGACCTATGGTAAGAGCATTGGTGGGAGGCGTTGGTTGGCCAAATTAATCTTAAGCCAGTGCTAAGAATGTGAATGAGGAGCAGTGGACTCGACTCTGGTGAGCTGGAAGACCGGACTATGCACGCTATGTATTAATTTTTGATGATTTGATAATGTAAAACGGCATGACCTGTCTAGGGTGTCCTCTTTACCCCGAGTGATGATTGGTGTTTGTTTTCTTGCAAGTTTTATGATGCGAGTATCAGAACAATAGTGCGCCCTCACAGTTTGCTATGGCCATTCTTCGTGGTCACTGCTTGTGTCGCCTTCGTGGTCACTGCCTTGTACGCCATCGTCTTCGCCTTCATCTTCTATCCCCTCTTCGATTTCATCATCCATCTCTTCTTCACTGACCGTTTCCATCATGACCCCCATCTCGCGGCTCCCAGTGCCATATCTTTCAACGTCTTCTTTTTCGAGCTTCTTGAGCACTGTTCCCATCTTTTTCTCTCAAACATCATTGAAGAATGATTGCAGGCTTCCTCCAAACATGTTCAATTCAAGTTCGAACTCCTGCACAAGCTCTTCCAGTAAGTCTAATAAAAAGCATCCTCCCCCCGAATTCTGCAGATTTCCTTGGGGGAATATCGATTTGGCGAGACAGAAGGGTCAGATGGCTTGAAACCACGCCTGAAGCGGCCGTGCTGGATGCGACTCAAATCACAGCAGCTATGTCGAATCCCCAATTTCCAGAATGTGACGATGCGGATAAATGCTGTTACGAACCATCTGTACTCCGGAGATCTCACGTCCACAAATTCCAAGCTCCGTGCGAAAATGGCTTTTACTGCTAAAAGAAAAGGCCCATCTTCCCATCGCCATAGGTGTTCGATTGCCTTGCACAGCATAGTGATAGGTAGGCAGCCATTTGTACTGCATCCGCATTTGCAGCTGTCTAAACAAGCATTCAGCAGCGTTAGAAACAACTCTGTGTTATCCTCTCGAGGCACATCGTCGTTCTGCCAGGGCGCTTCAATTCTTCGCCAAATTGCCAAGCTAGACAGTGCAGTATTGTTATGCGCGAATTGGGCCATCGCGCTTTCGGATCTACGCCCTTTCTTACGAACCATTCATGCCTTTGTAAAAGCTGCTTCATACGGTATCCGTAATGACCTGTCGCAGTCACGTGCTGGAGGACGAGATTTTCGTTGATATCGCGGAATCCAGCAGTATACAGCATATCCATGATAGGGATCTGCAATGATTTGTAGTCCACGCCAAATACGTTTCCTCCTGTTGGCTGCAGAAAAGGTTTTATGTAGACGCCGCGATCGACTAGACTGTCGTATACTTCTCTAGCGTTAGAATTGAGAAGTTCTGTAGCCTTCTGCGGGGAGTTCATTACAACGGATGTGGCGTCCGCAATTGTTTGTAGATAGCGTCTCCTCTGTACCAACTCAGAAATGATTTCTTCGAAGAAGGGAAGCACGTCATTGCTATGAAGCCCCAAAGCCATAACCACTTCCAGATAGCCAACATGCTCTAGGTCGTCGGCATCGAGCTCCGATGCAGTATTGATCCAGAATCTCAGAACATCGATGTTTCGGGACATCAACACACAACTCAGTAACGGCAGTGGCATTGCGCTACAGTATCTAAATCGAGCTCCTTTCTCAAGTAAGATCTGGCAGCCCCGTGTCCATCCCAACATAGTAGCAGTCTGGTAGAGCGAAAAACCATCAATGACAAGATCCATGACCTCTTCATCCTGGGCGATGGCATTTTTAAGTGCGTCTTCCGATTTTAAAATTACTGCTTTCATTAGGTCAGAGCATTCCAGTGCGTCCGGATATTTCCTGGTGCTACACACAGGTGATTAGAGAAGGCATAGGGACCTTTACATGTCATAGAGATTCCGTGATCAAGAAAAGAGTCTATGAGACGATAGTGGGCCTCTACATCAATTATAATATCCACGCAGGTGCTGTGAATTTGAGTGAGTATGTTAACAGAGTAGTTGCCTAGCGGAAAGGAGAAGCCAGGATATAAGCGGATGTTTACAACGGAACTTTGCGGCACTTACAGTCCATCATCATCCATTTCCATAGCTCCACCGGCAAGGTACTGGAGGAGTCGCATCGCCATCTGATAGAAATTTTCCTTGGACAATGTGTTGTAATTGCGCCTGACTCTAAAGTGGAACGGGGATTCGTCTTGGCAGAGGTACTATTGCGCGTTTAGTTGATTGAGACAGTCGCTTGCGTGGTTTAATTGAAATACAACATAATGAAAAGTAAGGAATTACATGTAACAAAGTCTGACCATTTGCCAGTCGCTCGTAGGGCGATGTTTGTCTTGTCTGAAATAGGCGAAATAGCTCTTGTGTAGACTTAACCCACGCATCCGAGCTTGTGAAGCTTCGTGAATTCTTTCTGAAGGAACCAATAAGCGCAAAAGCGGGCGAGCTCTTCGAAACTATGCGATAAGTGCACAGACTCGGAGCTATTGACCACTTCCCTAATCCATGAGAGACAACAATTGCGATGTTGAGCTTCCTTTTGAATGTGGCACTACAGATTAAAAGTCGCATGTTCAGGTCACTTATTGCGGTTCGGTACACTGTATGTGGACAATGAACCTCATGAACGTGGGTAAGTGTCCGTGAAAACGAAATAGGCCAACGGAGATATACGATGGTTTCTGAACGGCATTGGCAGGCACATTCTGTGAATGCATGTTTGTTTCTAAGCGATCGGGATTTGAGGCGTTTAAATTTGAGGGACGCATTGTAGATTTCAGCGCTTCCAGACTGAACGGCTTTTGGAGGGATAGTTTGAAGCGTCAAGCTGTCAATCTTTGCTTCCTGGCTATCGTGAGTAAGTTCTTGGTTGCCAACAAGGAAGAGTTCCACACTAATCTGCTTAAAGAATATTCCATAGTTGGTATCGTGTTTGCAACGCATGTAACACTTGCTGCAACAGGGAAGAGAGAGGTCAGGACTTTCACAGTGTCACCTTGTATGATTGCTTGAGTCCGTGCCGAGTCTGCTTGTAAGTATGAGAACGCATCCCGAATAAGCCGCGATTGATCGTTCAGTTGAATGCTGATATTTTCAAACAAGTTTCCCTGTTTGTCCCTGTAGCTATCAGTCCTTTGACCTGAGCAACAAACATCGAACTAGGTTCTCACAAGATCAATGCAAGCAGTGCTGTCTGTAAATTCTGCTCAACGAACTCGATGACGCCCCTAACATATGCGATATCCCCCTTTTTGAAGGTGTGCTAAAGCTTTCGCTTTAGGTCTTTCTACTGCGTTTGGAAGGTCGTCCCGCCTGCACTCGCATCCCACCCGAGCTTTTCCCTTATCTTTTTGATAGCTTCTGTACACGCAATAATACCTTCCTCGGCGCCTGTGACATACGCACTCGGCTTCATTTGACTCAGGAAAGATTCCAAACGCTCGAGGTGTGCTGCGAGTTCATCCATTTGCTTGGAAATCTGGGTTGTTCTCTCCTTGGCATCCTTCACGTCACCAATGCAGGTCACGAGGCCTTGGCAGGCCAGGATACCGAGAAAGACTACTCCGACTGCGCTGCCAGCTGCCGAGAAGGGGTCGGCCATGATGTGAAGTAAAGATAATTGAAATGAAAATGTAGCAGGATAAAGAAAGAGTCGTTGTTCAGCTACGTTATAAGAAGGGTAGGCGACGTGGCTGAGCATCATGCAGCATTGGGTGGCGATTGGTTATAATGGTAGGCATACATGCAGTCTGTATGCAAGTTTTAGTATTCCTTCATAACCGCGTAGGACAGCCTTCAGTTTTGAATGGAAGAACACAAAAGGAAGGGAAGGACGCAGAAAAAGAAGGTCCCGGTTGGCTGTCATTTCATCTCGCATATACCCTTGGCTGTTCTCGTGCTAAAGGTGCCTATATTATTTATCGTATAAGAGGATTGTAAGTCCAGCTCTAGTTCCAGGTAATAACTTATCGCCGTAAGAGCTTTTACTGGTCCATAAAAGTATATATCTAAAACTTTTTTAGACACTTGGCATGTTATTGTTGTTGTTATCGTCATCGTCTTGGGCTTCTCTTATAAGTTTAGAGTTACTTTGGTATTAGATAAGATCTAGTATACTACAGTTCTTATAAGCAACTGTTGAATCATTTTTAGGGAGTATTTAAGCGTTCATATGTGCGCACAACTGCCACTTGCACAGTTAAAAACACTCAGCCTTCTCTCTATAGAATGAACGAATATCTAGCACGAAGCAAGAGGTTCCTGTGGCCATAATACATCAATTAGGTGAGCTCGAGTTCATTAGCAGACGGTAACTGCTTGTGTTCATGTTTTTTACGTGTTTTAGGAAACGTGTATCAACGCTGAGATGAAATAGATGGCCCTCAAACTGTCTTGCCTTTCGCCGATGACATGGTTATAACTGTTTGAGAATGCTAGATATGCTGCAAAGTACTTCGTTAGAAAGGATGAACCTAATCTAGGGGACATTGAAGAGTGTAGAGCTATCGTTCAGAAAGAATCGCGTCCGCGTTTTCATTTGAGCGAAATGGCCAGCTTCAACCAGACTCGAAATTCGATCACGCAGGCCCGCAGGTCTGCTAACGGTATCCCCTTACTCCACTTCCCATCACTCAGTCTATCATCAAGCAGTACCGTGACGACAAGTAATATGGCTTTTAGCGACGATGCAGACCATCATGCTCCTGGAGACATTCTGTGAAGCAAAAGAGAACTCTTTTACTCATTCGAGTAAGAGGTATTGTATAGACAGTCACACATTCTAAAGTCGGAAGCATGATGCATATTCTATTAGGTGATTCACATTCTACTAAAATCGATGGGATGACATTCAAGAACCGGTATTAGAGCGCAGTAGTAGTACCAAGAGTTTATTCTTCTATTCAACTGATTGTAAGCATCTGCTCTAGGTTGACCCCGAATTTCCTGTCATATATCCCTACACAAGTTCTCTCATCATCCTTGTACAATCAAGCAGCCCTTTATGCGCATTATCAGACTTGCCTTTCACAGTGTTAGAGTAGCCTATTGGAATATCAGCCAGCTCCCTACTATTTAGCGCGCCATATCTGTAGTGGCTAATGCTAGCTCATATATATTGGAGGCAAACTTCATGGAATTTCTCTAGCGTGAATTTGAGTTTGGAGAGCACAGAAGCTATCACAAGCGGATAACGATGCAAAGTGGCTGAAAGGGCTCAATTGACAACACATATCATGTCACTGACAGAGTACAGTGACGCGGGAAGAAGACGCACTCGAACAACGTGCCGTAGTGAAGGGTCAGATACTACAAGAAAAAGCAGAAGACAACCAGAAGATATGCGAGCTTTCTCAAGACCATACATGATATTGAAGATAAAGAGTCTAGTTTTGTTTGTTCCGATATCCCATTGCTCAACTCACTTTCCACTCAGCTCCTCATCTCACAAATCAAACGGAAACAGTATACATACCTCAATGATAACTACCTCCGTCCTTCTTTCCTTCGCCATTGCATCGTATGCTCTCGCAGTTCCTGTTCCTAAATCGGAAAGACCAACTCATCCTCATCTGCACAGATGCGAAGTTTGTCGGCCGTTAGGAAAATATCTACTTCACACCAGGTGTATGCCATGAGTGCATTCCATTCAATATCAACACCTACTCTCCTATCCTAACTTTCAGCATTCAAAAACCATATAAAGCCAAGACATATCCACTCCGCCAAGACAGTGTCCAAGAGATATCTGTACTCCACCACCATTAATAAAGTGTACAAGTAGATACGTCTTTTCACGCATAGGCTTTGAACGATAATTTTCGGTTGGTTCTGGCAACGGATATATACATGGGTAAGGATACATATTTTCAGCCCCTGGTTGTACAAGCGCACTGTGTGTTCGAGTGTAGCTAGACATCTAGAGACGATGCATTTAGATAGGTGTATATTACCTTGATGTTGCTGCTACTTGTCCAGTGATATCGCTCCATGATAATGTTGGAATCATAGGTCAACCCCAACTGTTGCATTCATCCAAGTTACCAAACCGACGTCAGCACTCTGGGCTGATGCCGCGAAACTACACCAGAGGCCTACGCTTACCTCACTACCATAGCGCCAGCGAGTTTCACAAGCAATCGCCAACATAGATAGGGCGTTCCTCCTCATTTTCATTTATTTGTCGAATACCAGCATTCCTAAAAGTATCAGTTTGAGAAAAATACACAGCCGGACGCCACTAGACAGGCGTAATCTCACGTCACTGACGCTGAGTCTACAGTTTCTAGCCACATAGTCATCTTCCTACCGATCATATGCAGGTAAGCAGGGCGTATCCCCATTGTTTCATGACATTGACCTTACATCAACTCATGCGGTGTAAGCGTGGGGTGACGATCTTGGACTGCTGCGACAAAAGGTTTCTGGTCATTCGACTGCATTTTCGTTTGGTGCTGGTAGTTCAACAACCGTGAGAGAGAAAAAAGGTCAATGCTTACTTTGTATACCTTTCATTTCCAGCTTCATGATGTACGACACATTTAATGCCATCCGATGTTCTTGTTGGATAATGTCAGTATGTATCATATTTCTATTTTTAAATGTACTTGGGCGAAAGTATAAGGCAACACCGCAGATCTTTATAAGGTTTGCGCTCTCATGTTAACGCCTTGCGCTACTAAACATGATTGGACCTCAACGAAAGAAAACACCAAGCATGGCGTTTCTCCCCTCATCTTCACATGGCATGGCGCAACGAACATCAGATCTTTGAGAAGATTGTTCTGGGTACATGTGAAGAGGCTTAGCCACGAGTCAACGAGACATTGTCGCTGAGAAGAATGCAGATGGCAGTGCTAGAGTGAAACATGGAAAAGGTTGATTCGCTTACATGTACCGTAACTGCGTCACTAGATCAGTGATCTGAGGGGTGGCGGCTGGGTCATTGTTGGATCACACTGCATTCGGAGCCGCATATGTGTTGAAGTGACGAAGTTGAGAAGAAAAGCAAGCGCGCGAAGAATGGGCCCCCAATAAGATGCAGACAACCAGACCATAGGATGGCAAGAAATAATGGTGAGAGAGAATAGTGTGAATTGTAATGATGAAGTAGTAAACAATGAAGTTTGGTATCTGTGCCGGAATGCTATGCAAACTAAAACGCCCATAAATGCTATCATCAACGCCGTCGCAATGGTGTCAAAAGACCAGAATACTCGCTTAACCAAAATTTGAGAAAAAGAAGGGCAAATAATAAACACTGCCGATATCTGCAGGCACCTTTACAGATCTTCTTCATCCTCGCTCTCACTCTCTAACTCCGGCCGGCAAGTCTTGCACTCCTTATACAATTTCGCACAAAACTCTCTCACAGGCATATCCGCGTCACCATCAGGTCCAATACAATGTCCCTTAGTGCAGTACCACGCCCACTGATTGCCGTTCGTCGGGTCGCGCTCAAGATGGTTCTCGCCTGGTGACCAAGTATCCAAACTAAACGTGATGCGATTTAACTTCGGACCCATTGACTCTTCTTTCTGCAGCGAGTTCTGCCTTGATCGACACCGTGGAAGCCCATGCTCGTGCACATGCGTACTCGGGTGTATCGTCGGCGCGAAAGTTGGAGACAGAAGCGGCAGTGCCGATGGTGCGGTTGCAGTGCCCATGTTCTTGAACGACTGGGTGGCATGATACCACACCCAGAGAGGATTCCATAACGGGTCACCGATGGCCTTGACGTGCAAGTTCAGTTCCTGGACTTTGCTCACATCGCGCAGTTCCGCGCGGACTTGATGTGCTAGTGCCCATTTCTCTGACGCCATGTTGCGTGGGTCAGCGACACCGAGCATGTCTGATGTGATGACGAGCTTGATGTCACATTTGCGGACGTGTTTAAGCATTTCAGGTGCGATGTTCCAGAGATTCTTAGGCACAGCACCGGGCGATGAGGTGATGACTGCGGCGGGGGTAGAAAGAGGACTGGGGTAGTTGGAGGGTGTGACGCTGAGGTGGAAGGTGGATCTCTTGCAGTTGACTTCGCTGTATTCGGCGTAGATTTGCTTGCAAGTGAGGAATATCCAAGATCCTTTCTTTGGCGTCTCTTTCTTTTCCCAGTTGTTCGAAGTCGATTGAGTGGGCATGAGCCAGTTCATTGGGTTTAGCAGTGAGGTAGGCGAGGGGGGCGCTGGTGGTGGGTAGAAAGGGTCCTCTACCAGGTACTCATACACCATATCCCTAAGCTCTGGAGGCATCTCCATGAAAGGGAATGGTTGTGCGTTGAGGTCCTGCATTTTAGACATGATTCGCCGAAATAAGGAAAGCGCCAAGGGGATGAGGAGAGCAAGCAAAGCGGTGGCGAAGATCGATGTCGAAGTTGGAGTGGTGGATGTGTGTACCCATGATGGCGGAAATGCGGCTCTTATGGATATGAAGCTTGAAGGCATTGAGATGAGGGGTCGTGGTGTTGTGGTGTTGCGCAGGCTTACGGAGACCGAGTGGGGGCTTGAGACACGACGACAACGGGCGGTGCGGCTGCGACAGCTTAGGTACGTAGACCGAACCTGCAACGGCAACTGTGCACGACCAAGAGTTCCGTTTCTGTATAAAGATTTCTACTTGGACCTTGCACCAGAGTCCGGTCTCTGACTAGGTGCTGTCGAGGTTTGGCCGGCTGTTTGTGGGGATGATGGAAAGTGCGCGACTTGAAGAGGCGTGAAATGGCAGCAAGTGAGAGAAAGGTGGTGTTGACTGTGTACGAAACATTCTCGCGCAGCTGCGTTGTTAGCTAAAACTGTTGCCTGGCGCGTTAGCACCTTGTCCACTCGTGGCGTCCCCAGGCTGTTGCAGGCCGTAGCCAGATACGAGTGGTCTTTGCTGGTGGAGGCTGTTCCATCATCAACCTCACTCACGACTCGCCATGACAGCTCAACATGCACTCATCCTTTCGCTTTCGCATGCAAGGCCCTCGGATCTTCGCTTCGTTTGTATCGACCCATGAAACGGACGCATGAAGCCCGGAGACAGCGCATCCTGCCCAGTTCCAAGCATTTGCGGAGATTTGCTCGCCCTGGGGATTTCTGGAAGCTTAAGCTGACCTTAGTCGTGGCGGAAAGACGGAGGCGCAAGCACGCCAAGGTGCTGGAAGCGAATTTATTTTGACAGCTCGCGTGGCGCTCGGGATTGTAAGCAGCATCACGTGCTCGCATATTCACTCCCGCTTGGCGTCCCCTCTTTCCTGATTGAGCAGGTGTTGCCCCGGGGTTAATTTCTCCGCAATGAAGGTCCCGCGAGTTCTTTTCGGCCAAATGCCGACCAAAAACCCCATTGTATGCTTGGCCTCAAGAGCTGAATACGAGGCTAAAGATAACGGTAACGTGTAAAATCCGACTGCCAACGCGAAGCAGTCTAGTTCGTGTCCGGTTTTCTCCCTAGAATTGAGATGCCTTGCACCCTGCTTCTCACAGTTTTATTACCAACCAAGTATACCATCAACTTAAAATCTATGTGACGGCCGCCGCCTGGGAGTTGAACATCAAAGTGACTACCTCGCAACGACTTGTTCTCAAATGTGCGCCTACTTTTCTCATCTGTCCTGCCAACTCTGCACCCTATCCTTGTGTCTGCGTACCTATTCCATGTTAGCACACCTTATCTCTCAACACTACATAGTTCCTATCGATAATGCCACCTGTAGCCATATCAGCTATTCACTCCGCGAGCCTTGTCTCATTTCCTCCGTCCCTCCTACATCTACACTCTCTCTATCCATTCTCCCCAAACCTTGCTTTCCTAGCTTCAACTCCTCAATCACCCTTTCCACTTCCCTCCAATTACCCATCCAACACTATCAAAATATTATCCATTTCCGATCCCCATCTCAAACCCACTACACAGAACAGTCCTTACACCCACCATGTCCACACCATCACCACCGTCCAAACGCTCGACCTTGATCCTCGGCCTCGCAGTAGGCTTCGGCTTCAGCCTATTCCTCGTGTTTCTAATCTGGGGATCGTGCGTCTACCTCTCCCGACGGAAGAAGAGGATTCTTCTACGGAAAGCCGAGAGGGAGGCTGCCGGCATTATGGAGGAGCGAGAAAAGAGACGGAGTAATGAGTCGCAACGAGTTAAGATCCCCAATGAGCAGGCATGAATATGGGGCATGTAGTGTGCAATATTCCAGTATAAAAATGCTTGCGTCAAGCGAGAAACATCCTACTCCATGGGCAATTTTACCTTGGTGTCAAAACAATGAAGCCTGTCTTACGAAGTAGACCCGGGTAGAATTGCGCATAAGTGTTACTCACTAGAACGGGCCCGTTCGTGCCATAAGGCGATAGAGGACAACGCAAGATATCAAAGTAGGTAGTAAAGGGCATCCTTCATTGAAGAACAGCAACTATGTACAACATTGAAAGAGAGCTAGGAAGCGGCTATCAAATGGTCGAGTGGATGTAAACACTAAAGCCTCCCAGAGTAAGAAACAGACCCCCGACTCCTGGATATCTTGAAGAGCCGCACCCAACGCCGTAGCTGCCTTGGGCGAGAGATAGAACAGGAAAGAAATATCGAACGAGCATAAATACAAAGAACTAGCATCGTAATCGTAGAGAAAAACAGGGGAGCGTATCCCCACGCTGAAAGGGATATTCCGACAGAGAGGCCATTGTTCGTCCCGTCCAGGTAAGAATTAACCAACAGTATATCGAATTCGTAGGCACATATCCCATAGCATTACTAACGTTTATGATTCCACTCAATAACCGTCACGCGACGAGCTTGAGCTGAACACCGACAGCCGCGTTCTGCCACAGAAAGTGCCTAGAATATCCAGTACCTTCTTATCCGTCCAGACAAATTTCCTACTCACATAGTAGCCTCACGCTCACTGTCAAGCAACTAAGGTCTGATATTCCGCGCCTGATTTCTCCGGCGGGTACATGTTTGCCCTTGGCGGTATGTGTTCGTGAGCCTGTGCATGGGCGTGCGCATGGGAGTGAGCAAGAGTCGACTGTGCGGCTTCTTGTAATTGTGCTTCGCGATCTCGGTCCAAGTTGGGGGGTGTCGTCCGCCCTTGGAAGCTCAATGGCGAAGTTCGACCCGCTATCATTCTGGCATCAAGAGGCATCGAATGTAAGCCACCTGCGGGAGCGATATTCTGGTTGTGATTGGGTGTGTTCCCTTGATGAGGCGAGCTCATGATGGCACCTGGAGATCCAGTGCTCTGGCGCTCTTGTCCCTCGAACTCTTCGCTTTCGCTGCGCATTCCACTGCTGAATCCCATGTGCTGGTGCGGGTGCGAGAAACTCCGACGCAGTTCGTTCTCGCGTACTTCTTTCCACGAGCACTTTGCGTGTTTCTTAGTGCAACCCATGCACGCTGTCAAGTTCTTTAGGCAGTCCATGTGTAGCCTTCGACACCGATCGCACGGAGGGAGAATGCGCTCGCCCTTGGCCAAACTCTCCATTCTATGCACCATCTCGATTTTAAAAGGACCGCCGTCGTCCTTCTCTTGCGGTTGACTGGCACGTTGGCTCGCTGCTGGAAGGAGATTCGACGGCGTGTTTGGGATCGGGACCGGCGAATTCATCATGTTGTGCATATCAACTTCCGACATATGTGCTGGCCTTGCAAGGTTGGATGACACTGGGTCGACGGACTTGATAACAGGTGGCGCAGGAAGCGGTGGAGGCTTGGAAGAACTGAGCGAAGGAGTGTTGGGGTGGGATATTGAGTGAGGCCCTATGGAGGGTCGTCTGCCGTCATTTGCGCTGCTTGGAGGTTGCTGTGATGAAGTGCGCCGGCCGCCACTCATGGTGTGAAACTTGGACATCAATTCAAGCCGAGTAGACGGAGATGCGCCATTACCGTTCCCACTACCATTACCACTTCCGTGTCCATGCCCGTGTCCACTGGCATCCCGGTGATGCTCAGACTGTGGACGAGCGTTGACTGCTACAAATCCACCGGGAGCGGACTGTGTAGGTTGCGCGTTGGTCGCAGAGTTCGCGTTGGCTGCTTGCAAGGCAGCACCATTCATCAGAGCTACGTTAGATGGACTCGCAGGACGAATTGGCGGAACAGGGCTAGCGGTTGCCCGCCGGTCGAGGATAGCTTGCTTGCGGCCTTTCAGTCTATGATTGAGCTGTCTTGTACGAGCAGCAACTGCAAGACGTTAGCGTACCGACTGCAACCTTGTTGTGCGAAAGTACCCACCTTGATCAGCCAATTGGCAAATCTGCCCTAAATTCCTCTCCAGAATCTCCAATGTGCCCAATTCCTTCTCCTCGTCCTCGATGATAGGCTGCGGCGGGATCATCTTTTGCGGAATGCCCGAGGAGATCAGGACAAAGTCCTCCTCTGAGATCTGGACCCTGCACTGTTTGGTGTAGAACTGGCAAACGCGCACACCCTCGCTCATCTGGCCTAATTGGAACTGCTCGGGTTTGTTGCGCGCAAACTCGACCACATCCAGCCACGTCACCGTGGTGCCGTCCTTTCCATGGCTCTTCAAGACGCGCGGGGGCCCATCAAACAGTCTTTCGAATCTCTTGATCAGGATGGGTCCTAGTGGGCGTGCGCCCAGGTTGCAGGCCATGCTCTCATGGCGGTCGAGCACGCCCTGGTAGTCGCTGAGCAGCGAGAGGATATTTGGCAGGGTGTCATCGTTGGTGATGAGGGGCAGGTCGTTGCCGCAGTGCCTCGCAAGATAATTGATCTGGAGGTGGTTGTGTGTCTTGGCGGCCTTTTGTTGCGGCGCGGATGCGGGATGCATTGGTTCGTGCGACAGGCTCCGCTTGCGCTTGAGGTCGCTCTGGGCGGGTGGCGGGTGCTGGGTGTTATTCATGGCGGCGGGGTCGCTCGTCGTCGTCGCCTGGGTGGTGACGGTGGGCATGTTCGGCGCGTCGCGCGAGAGGGCGGCACCGAGGCAATTATATACGACTGTGAGGAGGAGATGGGGGTGGTGCCAGATGGGGAGAGGACGGCCGGAGTGGACGGCAGAAGGCAGAAGGGGTGGAGCGGGATAAACTACGCGTCAGCGCACTAGCACAGCAGACAACCGGGGCTAGCATGCCGCCATGTTGCGGCCACGGCGGAGATACAGCGCAGACGAGGCCAGAGGGGATGCGAGATAACGGACAGCACAGAGGCGGCAGGAGCAGCCAGGTGTGGTGGTGAGGTGTGGTGGAGATGGCAAGTGCGTGGTGGTGGTGGGGTGCGGTTGGGGTTGGTAGTGGGAGTGTTAGGCCGTGGTGGTAGGCGTGGTGGCCGTGGTAGGAGTGGGAGAAGCGGCCGATTCAGCAGGTGGAAGGTGGAGAGACACCCGACCAGCCCATCGGAAGCAGCCACAACGAAGCCCTGAAAGCCGGGCGTAGGCATGGTAGGCATGGCAGGCATGGTGCCGTCTGTGTGTGAAAGGACGGAAACAAGAGCCTAGCCTGCGAGGGCGGAAAGAGCACCATGTCCGATCCAATAGGCGCTGGCATGGCGAGCAGGGTGTGGGGGGTCTGGGCTCCTCTCGAACAGAGCGGTCCGCGGAGCAGGCTGGCAACGTGACCCGAGGAAGACCGCCCCCCCGTGATCAACCGCCCTGGGCTGCTTTCTTCCTCGTTGTGGATTGGAGAGGGCCGTTCCCGCAAATGCCAGAAGACGAAGGCGAGGCCACGAAACATGGTGAAACCTTTCCGGCCGTCGCTGACGTATGTCACGCTCTTCGGAGCACCTCCAGGGCTTCAACTTGCCCCAAAACACAGGCAGGCAGCCCTGGCGTCTGCCGTGTGTCACAGCGGATAGAACGGCTCTCGAAATGAGGGGAATTCAACCCATCCCGTCTCGCAGACACCAAGCCACCAAGGGTGGACGACGCGACACGACACAGCACGACGCGAGATGAATTGCCCCCCAGAGCGCAATCGGAGGCGGAGTCCGGGCCACACCAGCCCTCGTACCGCTGACCGCTGGAGGAATCCACTGGGCGGGACGCTTTGAAAACATTCTCCACCCCTCATCGGAAAGCGGGCTAGTGCTCAGACCAGCCACAGGTCACGTGAAGACACCTGATCCCGGTCCGCGCACAGACCATATGCTGTCGCCAATTCTCGAGATTCCAAGCTTCACCTCACCCCGCGAATTCGCACGCACGCCCACACCAACGCACATCCCTCCTTCCAACCCACACAACACTCACACGCCATGTCCGAGCGCGGTGTATTCCGAGGAGGTGGACGTGGACGGGGAGGCGGCAATCGCGGCGGAGGAGAAGGAGGAGGTCGCGGCGGCGGCGGAGGTCGTGGTGGAGCTCATGGCGGTGGTCATGGCGGAGCTTCTGCAGCCCAAGCGGAACGGCCAAAGAAGGAGAACATACTAGACCTAAGCAAATACATGGACAAGCGGATTACTGTCAAGTTTAGCGGGGGACGGGAAGGTACGCTCATTTTTCAAAGTTTGACCATCAGTCTCGGGAGATTTGAACCAAGCAAAATGGACGACTTGACCCTGATCGCTAACTTCAATCTAGTCATCGGCACGCTGAAGGGCTACGATCAGCTTATGAATCTGGTTCTCGATGAAGTAAAGGAAGCCATGACAGGTACATTCCCGGCTCCTCCTCTCCATGCACCACCCTTAGACACATGCTAACAATCAATCGCACAGACGACGAAGGTAACGTCCGCTACCGCAAACTTGGCCTCATCGTCGCCCGCGGCACCCTCCTCGTCGTCATCTCGCCTGTCGACGGCAGCGAAGAGATCGCAAACCCTTTTGTACAAGAAGAAGAGTGAGGTCATGGATCTACTTGATTGTGATAACGTGGCGTACTAAAAAGAATCAACTGGATAGGTTCCAGCTGAAGCCTGACAGCATGGTGAACAAAATCAGACGTACGAACGGGGACGGGAAGCCGCTCACCAGTGGATAAGACTGGACGGTTGATGAGGCTCTGGGATACCAGTCGATATCCGGCGAGTCGAAGTTATAGTCTTGAGAAACAGCGGTCGTGCCTTGACATGGAATCGAGCAACCGCAAGCGGACCTCGATTCGATCCAATTCAGCGGCATAAGCAATCAAATTTAACGAACAAAAAACACACCCAAATCAGAAGAGGCTAAAATATCAATACGCTACTGCCTTTAAGCCTCCTCTTGAATGTGCCAATATTTCCAAGATCTGCCCCTGCGCACCATTGACAAACTGTCTATCTAGTGACGCAGCATTCCAGATAGCTGCTCCAGCGTGAAACCCCTTCATGGATTTCAAATACAATTCCCAGGGACTTCTTCTTGCCTGCACCAGGAACCTCAATAGCATATTTAGTCAAATACTCCGATCACCAAAAATCTGTAACCATATTTCCCAAAGGCAGCGACACAGTGCTTACATCCTAGCCCCCTTCCCTTCCCTTCAGTACTACAATAGTACTCCCCACCATCACAGTTCCTACCAATCGTCCAGATACAGAACCTTCAATCGCTAGGATCCCAAACCATCAGTTTAGCAAAAGTGAATACCGTAGTTCATATCTCACTTGTTAAACTGAGCTAACATGAATGCCGCTTAGGAGCGAATTCAATATATGTATAAGTAATTAGAATGCTGCATTTTCTTCGCTGATCGGGTAAACTAAACCTTGTGCGCCACGGGGGGTAACGGGAAACTGAACTTCTATTGCCATACATCGCAATAGGAGAATGCCTAATCGCTAAGATAGTACATACACTGTATGCTAAGCTAGTACGATTTCATTTGCCCAGGTGTTGAATTTGTCCCTAGCTAAGATCTGTGAAGATTGTTTCCCGTAGAGATAGCCCATATCCATTGTGCGTAGCGAGCCAGACTTGGATTGAAGTTTGCGCATTACATGCATTTAGTATTTGGGCTTCGGGCACACGTGTACAAACCTAGGTTTATAATTACATAGCGTTATACCCATCCCTCATAATCACCAAACTTAATATACGTATACACAAACTCCCACACCAAGAACATATTATGAATCCTCAACCCAATTCAAGTCACCGTTCGATACCCCTCACTTCCGTGATCATCAGCTCTCCGCCTATCTAGTAAAGCGTGTCCGCCTTCTTAATAGCCTCCCAGTCCGTACCCTGACCTTGCGGCACCTGGTGCGCCCCAGGTACCGTAGAACTGGCATCAGTTCCGCCAGCCCCGGTACCGTACTTCTCTACGTTCATGGGAAGACCGGTGTGTGGCTCGATGACACGGCTGCCGCTATCAGGCTCGTGAGCGCCGTAGACACCTGCTTGGGTCATGCTGCGGTAAGATCAATGATTGTCCCACTTGAAGGGAAACGAGAGATAGGGGGAAAGGCAAA
Source organism: Herpotrichia juniperi (assembly GCA_014905255.1). Taxonomy (NCBI): domain Eukaryota; kingdom Fungi; phylum Ascomycota; class Dothideomycetes; order Pleosporales; family Melanommataceae; genus Herpotrichia; species Herpotrichia juniperi. The sequence goes on from BLYF01000068.1 coordinate 532,464, forward strand.
GGAGAACATGGGAGTGCACACTTACTGGTCACCAGACACCAATCCAGGTTGTCCAATCGGTCCGTCAATGCCAACATGCTCGTGCTTTCCGCCAACACTACTAGGGGCTTCCATCGCTTCCCTCGCTGGGTGTCCCACTGGCGGATCTTTATGCAGCCTGTTCCGCTCCCTCTTACCATCGCTGTCATCACCCTCAAGACTATGCCTTCCTTCATGCGACTGGCGTGCTTCGTGGACTCCATATGCACCAGCACCCACTGCTGCCGCGCTTGTTCCAGCGCCGGCATATTGCTTAGTATCAACCGGAGCGCCAGACTCCGTCTTATTGGGGTCAGTGACCTTGTCGGATTTATCGCGATGCAGGAATCCAAAAAGACCGTGTTTCTTGCCACCCTCATCCTCATGAGAGTGAGATTTCTCAAGCTCTTTCTCATGTCTCTTCTCCTCTTTCTCGTGCTTCTTCTCCTCTTTGTGGTGCTCTTTCTCTAGCGCTTTCTGATGATCGTGCTGCTTCTTCTCGAGAGCCTTCTGCTCTTCTCTGCGCTGGTGATCAAGATCCTTTTGGCGAGCGGCTAGACGTTCTGCCTCCACTTTGTCGTTGTCGTGCTGCGAGAGACCGTAAGCTCCTGCGCCCACTACTGCAGCGCCGGCACCAGCACCGAGAGCGGCATCGCGCTTATTGTGTTGATCTTGAGGCTGTTGAGTAGAGTCGTAACGTTGGTGTTGGCGGGAAGAATCCTGATAGTAGGGTTGCTGAGTATTGTCGTTGCCACTAGATGCGGCATATGTGCCAGCTCCGGCTGCTCCTAGGCCTCCAGCCGCTACGGCGTCACGGCTGGGGTGGTGCTCAGATGCCCTAACAGGTTCGTGGGCGCCAGTGACAGTAGGATCGTATCGCTGTTCATTCATAGAAGCGGCGGGCTGCGTATTGTGGTGAGAATCATAAGCCTTTCCAGCTTCGTAGGCACCGTATCCTGCAGCACCAGTACCCCCAAGAACTGCAGCATCGCGCCCGTGGTGGTGCTGATCTCTATCTCCAGGTATGGTACCACTTCTAGTGGTTTCGGAGGTGGAAGGCTCACCAGTGTGATGACTCTTCTGTTTCTCGGAGTCGGGCTTCACTCGTGGGTCGATAATGTTAGCCAAATTGGTCTTGTGAGGACCAATAGTCTTCGAGGCAGGGTCTTCGGATGTCGAAGTAGGGCCAACTTGATGCCTCTGTATAGAAGGGTCGGGCTGGACCCTGGGATCAACAATGTTCGCAGCGTTACTTTTGTGAGGACCAATAGTCTCTGATGCCGGGCCAGTAGAATCACCCTTGTGATCCCTAGTGGCGGTGTAAGCACCGGCGCCAGCAGCGCCTAGACCTCCAGCAATGGCAGTATCGCGTCCGTAGTGATGTTGAGAGGGCTCTCCAGTCTGCTGAGTACCTGAAGTGGGAGTCTCGTGGCTCAGCTGTTTTGCAAATTCGGTCTTAGGAGCACTTTCGGAGGCTTCATATGCTCCAGCGCCAGACGTGCCTGCAACCCCAGGGAGAGCAGCCTCACGACCGTGGTGCTGGGAATCGCCTCGGTAGGGTTCTTCATGACTCCTAGAAGTTGGAAAATGCACGTGACTACCGGTGGAGGACGAAGGGTGAAGTTCAGTTCCCTCGTGAGACTTAGAATCCCGACTGGCAGCATGTGCGCCGGCGCCAGCAGCACCTAATCCTCCAGCAACGGCAGCGTCGCGGCCATGCTGGTGTTTGGACTGCTCATCATGAGATTGCGATGTTGGCTGATCCGTCCCCCCTTCCTGTACAAGGGGAATGTTTATATCTCTGTTGTGGGCAACATCTTTATCCGACGTGAAGTGTCCATCTTTAGTAGGATCACCCGTGTCACCAATCTTACTAGGTCGTCCAGCATCGGCGCTGGAGTGCTCGTCCTGAGTTTGGGGGGTCGACTGAGCGAAGTCTCGCTCTTTGAATGCTGGAGCTTCAGACTCTTTGTTGGACGTGGAGGCTTTACCCTCATTATCGCGTGTAGCAGCGTACGCACCAACCCCAGCAACTCCCAGTCCTCCAGCGACGGCTGCATCGCGGCCGTAGTGATGCTTAGACTGCTCATCCTGGGATGTTGAAGGTAAAGTGTTCTCCTTCAAACCACCGTGATGCTTCGAGGCTTCATAGCCACCGGCTATAGCAGCATCGCGCTCACTAGTTGACTTGCCAGGCGCAACTGGAATCTGAGATGAAGGAGCAGATCGGTCCGTTGTAGTTGCCGATGGTCCTCCTGACAACCCAGTAGCTACAGCAGCATCTCGCTGGCTGGTGGACTTTGAAGAGGTTGGGATCTGAGAAGATGGAGCTGATCTCGTTTGAGTACTGGCTGGTGGGCCTGATGCTCCATACAGCCGTGGGTCTACAGGCTTGGAGCTGTAAGGGCTTGACTCAGTCGCGAACTGTTCGACCCCGCCCTCAGCTTTGTCTTTCTCATGATGCTTTCCAGCGGCAAGGGCACCTAAGCCTGCCGCACCAGCGCCACCAGCGAGGGCAGCATCACGTCCGTGATGGGTTTCGGGTGTTTTTGGTCTGCCGGACTCGGTTATTCCACTTCGAGGTGTGTCGTGCAAGGATCCTGAAGTGCCAGCTGCAGCCCCGAAGCCAGCGTTGCGGCCGAAAGAAGGCTCTGGTGCTTCTTCGGCGGGAGTTTCCATAAACTCCCCTGGAATATGCAAGTGAGGATCAAGCATGTTGGCCGTATCTGTGGCGTGAGGACCTTTGGAAAATATAGTGCCAGCGGGCGATTGTTCGACCTCTCCAGTTTCACAGGGATCACCTCCATAGTTGTGGAATCGGCCAGCATGGTCATGCTCGTGGCCGGGTCCAGTTCCAGTCATGTGTTGAGCCATGCTGCTCTCCGAAGTGGCCACAAGATTGGAGTTATCAGCGGAAGGAGCTGTGGCAGATGAAACGCCTCCAGGAACAAGTCCCTGACTAGTACGTGCACTTTCGGGAACAGTCTCGTGCTTACGCTCATGTTGAGTGAGACCATAGCCAGCACCTACGCCAGTAGCAGCAGCAGCAGCTCCAGCTAGAGCTTCACGGCCATGACCATGATCTTCATGGATACCGGCTTCCTTCTCCTTAGTTCCAGGCTCCCTATCGTGCGTGGCCGAGGTCCTAAGAGCAGACGAAGTTGTAGGATTTGTTGAACGTCCTTCTGTAACGCCGCCTGCCAACGGGAAAGATCGATCAGTACCGGTAGTGCTCTGAGCCGCAGAAGTGTGGGTAGGATCCCTGGTGTTGTCGTCACGTCGACCACTCAACTCATGAGCTGCAAGTCCACCAGCACCCAATGCTCCAGCACCAATCGCCGCATCTCTTCCAAGATGTGACGACCTCTCTGTTTCGCCAGGATGAGCTGAAGATTGCTGTGAAGTTGGTAGAGAGTGTGAATCGTTTTGGCCATAAGCGGTCAGTGGATCGGGTTGTCGTGTACTTCCAGTGGAAGCTCCGGCGCCAATTGGTCCGTCTACTCCAATACGCGGAGACTGTCCAGTAGCTCCTCTGGAGGTGTCATCTCTGTGTCGATTGTGCTCGTGAGCTGCAACACCTCCAGCGCCAAGAGCGCCGGCACCTATGGCAGCGTCTCTGCCTAGATGTGAAGATTGACCCGTGGTTCCCTTAGAAATATCATCTTCAGGTCGTCGGCTGCTATCGGTTCCCGTGTGCGAGGATTGACCAGCAGTGTCGCTATGGTCCTTGTGAAAGGGGTTAAGGGAATGATCCTTAGATTTCGTAGTGGCATGCTTTGGTTCCGTGGTGTGTTGCTCGGTACGCTTCTCGGTCACGCTCTCGAGAGGATGCGAGCCAGTTTGGCCAGTAGTTGCCTGAGACACGTCGCCTTTCTGGTGATGCAGACTGTGAGCTGCCGCTCCACCGGCTCCAACTGTGCCAGCACCGAGAGCCGCATCTCTTCCAAGATGCGAGGACTCTTGACCCTGTTGTCCACCAGTAACGCTGCGGTCTGGAAGGCTGCTCGCGCCTGGGGCTTGAACCTGATGGCTATCCAGCTCGCGGGCGATGGGGTTGTGTCCCAAAGAAGCATGTGTATCGTGGTCATCCGGCGTAAAACCTATAACACCAGACCTGATACTGGCTGTGCTGGCATCCTCAGTCAAGGCGTCTGGTCGATGGGTACTGCCAGGCTGTAGGGTTGAAGCGTTGGAAACGTGGGGCGTATTGCCTGAGGTTGCTGTGGAAGCTCCCGTTCCAGTCGTTCCAGTCGTTCCAGTAGTCCCAGTCGTCCCAGTCGTCCCAGCTGTGTCGTGCTGTCCCTTGAACTGATCGTAGATGGGGTGGTACCTGCGTGTGGATTGTCAGAAAGAACTCGCAGTGAAAGCCATAGTGTCAGTTTCGTTGGCAAGGCCAGTACAGGAAGATTTGACTTGAATGGGAGGTGTAGCTTACTCGGACGCAGTTGCACCTGTCGAAGTAGTGGTTCCCTCGCCTGCAAGGTGGCTACCTTCACCGCGCAGTCCACTGGTGGTAGTCGAATCATGACCTGAGCGAGCAGTAGTCGGAGAAGTCTCTTCTTCGTGAGACACGTCTCCGCTCTTTCGGTGACCGCTACTATGCACAAGTTAGATTTCGAGCTCAATCAAAAGCTCCTCTCAACTCACATGACTGCTTTGATCTTGTCCATGATTGATGATTTCTCGCAACCAACACAAACACTCTCTCACAGAATTGGCGAATGTACGTCGAGAGTATCCCAGGACTGGATGAGGGGAAGAAGCCAGGATGGAACTCGAGTTGCTCAAATAGCTGCACACCATGGCAGGCACAAAGACGATGACCTCATGCGTAAGTGTAGCGTCTACGAACGGCAGGAGCGGGCGGCGGCAGCACCCAATTGGAGAAGCACGAGAGACATTGGGGCTCACACGGCTATGTGTTTGTCCAATTCTGGTTGTTCCAGACCCAGACGCTCCCATATTATTGCAGACAGCATCAAGCTTTTGGAGAGCGCTAGCTGCTTCCGCAGATCGCCCCCATCCTAGCTTCCTATTCTCCAGATCGCTGCTAAGTTTGGTGGCAGCGGAGAATTGGTTGCACGCACTTCTCGCTCTCTGCACACAGCAATTGACAGAGAGGCACACGAGATTCTAGGGGAGCACGGGAGGTGTATGGCTCAATTGATAGCAGTTGGATCTCATCTGCGCCGTGGGAGGAGGGGAGTTTGGCGATGACGACGCCGTCTACCCCTCAGGTCTAACGCCCAAGAGGCGCATGACACCCGCCACAGCGTCATTCGAGCTCTGCAAGCGTCCAAAGCGCAGCGGAGCGGGATTTAGCCAGACTACTAGTAATACTGGTAGGTAATAAGTGTTTTTTTGTTTTTTGAAGTATCAATCGACCAGCACGAGGAGGGGAAGAGATGGTGTGAGAAGCGGCGTAGATGTGAGGTGCAAATTTGAGACGTTGGAGCAGCAAAAATGGGGAGGTCCCGAGGTCAGCCCTACAGGCGCCTCCACGCAGAGCACGTGACGGCGGCACCTCAATGCTCGTCGGATGCGCGCCGCAATGCTGGGCACACGGGTACATACAGGCACAAAGGCACAAAGACACAGGCACACAGGCACATAGGCACGCAGGCATATAGGGCCGAACGCTCCCATGCCGCTGGCGGCTTCTCGTCGCCGCCGTCTGCGCCGAGTCCTCAACGCTATTCTAGCCACCCGCCGTCCTTCACTTCAGCCGCCTTGTCTTTGGAGCCAAGATTCCGATCCGAGCCCATCGGCAATTGGCAGTTGCAAAAATCGCGCGGACATTGCCGGGGGAACTTCGCGAAACCCCACGCCCGCGCGGCTATCACGGCTCAGAGCATTTGAAGCATTCTAGCCCCAACCCTTCCGCCGTCCACACCGTGAACTGCCGACCGTGCGTGAGACTAACGTCAACAGTTTCGGTTCTCCAGCTTCTTCAATGCTTCTCTTGCTGTTCTTCTACCCTAACCCTCCTTTTGCGCAGACAGACAGAGCCCCTGTACACACTCGTAGCATCGTGACCGGCGCATGGAAGTTGCAGCTCGCCCGGGCACCAAAGCGAAGGCCGAGCAGATCACGGAACCTCAACCAAGGAGGACCTGTTTCCGCACCACCGGTTCCGCACTCCTACCACGCCTTGCTGAAACACGGCACCGCCAGCATCCAACTACTCCAGAACTGCCACGGTATTCGAATGCGCACACAGACACGTAGGATAGACACGCCGTAGACAGGGTCCGGCCGACATCATCGACCCACTGCTCATCTTGCATCCGCCTCGCTCTCACTCTCGCTCTCGACACCCGATCGCGAGAACTTCACCGCTCCAATTGCGCATACCTACCACCGCACCCTTTCTTGACACTACCACCTCACAATGCCGCTCAGAACTCGCATCCGCCGCGCCTTCACCCGCGGCTCCTCCGACGGAAACTCTCTTAAGAAAACCGACTCCAAATCCTCAAAACGCGCCTCCAAAACCTTCGAGTCCAACGTCTACCAGCCCGGCGAGAAGATGCCACCCCTCAAATACAGGCGCCCTGTAGCCCCCGAACATAAAGCGAAACTCGAAGCTTTCACTTGGTCGCAAGCCTGGCGACGGAGATCGCAACAAAGCCTGTATTCGCCCATGGGATCAAGGATGCCGAGTAGGAAAACGAGTTACAGCACACTGGGCCGACGTAGTCTGAGTATTGGCAGGAGGAGGAGCAGATCGAGGCACAGGGAGGGAGGGATCGGAGTTGATAGCGGGTTTGGTGGGAGTGTGTATGACGGGGGTGACGGCCGGCTGAAGGAGGGCAGTGATGAGGAGGGGGATGTTACGAATGGTGAGTGTTTATGTCCCAATACCCGATAACCCCGACTATACCATGATGCATGCTAATGATTACAATGCAGTCGGACTCTCCCGGAACGCAACCCAGGACCCCCGCAAGGACCCCGACATCGGCCGCTCTCGCAGCCGCCGCTCACGGTCTCAGCACCGTGCCTCCCAAACTACAAATACCGGTACTGCTCGTCCCACAACCGGCACCACCAACAACGACAGACTATCTGTCAACGTCTATGCGGCTCGCGACCCCTCTACGTCCAAATCCAAAGGCGAGGTCCCCTTCTCACCAGAGGAGCTCGAGCTCGCCCTCAGAAGATCGCATCTTGATTCTCCAAAGGAAGACAGCAGAGACAACAGTCCAGGCAGTCCAAACGCGCCAGCACCTACAATGAGGCCGCGAGAAATCCAGTTTGCGCCCACGCCTGACATGAATGCTACGCCGCCTGAGCACGCTTGAAAAGCGTGACACAGATGAGGTGCATGTATAAAGAGGAGACACATTTACCCTTCCAACTGCCTATATTAATCGCATCTGATTTTGTTTTTTTTACAATAAGCATTGCGATATGGCGTATATTATTTTGGGGTAGGCTGTTTGTTATTCTAAAAGAGAGGATGTCGCACATTTGCACACTCCGACTTGTATATATGTAGATATATATGTACGTACGATGATACGGTTGCATAGACCGTAGTGTTGGATAGAGGAATCAATATAGTTTTTTGCACTAGTGGGAACGAATGCATGTGACTTGAAACTGCAGTTCTAGCTAGCATGGTAATTAACGGTGCTGCAATTCCTAACAGCGTTGATACCCATAGGACGTGATCGCACTTTCGAAACTGCAGCGCGATCAGTGCTAAGGTGGCGCGTACCAAAATGCCAAAGATTCCCCTTTTTCCTCTGTAAATGCAGCGAGGAGTCACAACTTTGCACATAGAAAGATCATTTATGACAGAAACACTCTAGCCCAGAGATTGTTTTCCTTGTAGAATGATACCAGCCTCCTCAGTCGTAAACAAGCACAAACATGAACATCAAAGTTTATTCCATACTCCAAGTTGAGCATTGAAATCCGTACATGGGATTGTATTGCCCTACTTCATTTTTCCTTTTTTCATCCTTGACGCCACAGTCTGTATCCTGATATTTCCACAACCTACTAGGCACCTTCAACACGTTAATCTGCCTATGTAATAAATTTCGAAAAAATACCGGCTGTCTGCCACAACCCTCGACCCAACTTGATCATCCACGCTTATCCCAGTAGGAGCGTGATTCCCTAATCCGTGGTGTGGGAGGTGGATATCTTTGTGTGACGCTTACTGAAAAGTGTGGAAATATTGCTCGTAATTTCAGAAACACAGCCAGTGGTCAGTATACAGCCTCTCGATGAGCACTCAACCATCTAACTTAATGTACTCGGTACTTGAAGGCGGTTCGTGGTGACTTCGACCGTATATTCGCGATGAAGAAGAGTGGGGAGTGGGCAAGTTCGAAGTCTGTATATTGTAGGGTAATGTAGGACGGTGTAGGTCACGAAGAGGAGTAGGCTATGCGGGATTATAAGTGCAAGCATAAGACACAAGTTTGAGAGGGCGACATTAATATTATATCTGCTCACCTTCTTGAAGAAATTCAGGAAGATTTGATCCTCACGTCCATTCCACTGAATGGCGAAGTCTTAGAGACAGCTCGGCGTGGTAGGAACGGACCACAACGAACGTGTCTGGATGCGCTGCTTAAAGCGTCGTATGAGCTCCGGGTTCCTCCTACACCGGACCACTTATTAGAACAAGACAAAGTGACTCGAGAGTTGCCTCTGATGTAGTCATTGTATGCGAGGCTGGGGGGATGTTGCAGGAGCCGGAGTTAGTGAGATGAAAGCCAGTGACCGAAGAACCTACAGAAACCAGCCAGAGACGACTGCAGCCACAGTTTCAAAGTCTAGAGACTTTGTGAATAGGACTACGTTGCTAAAATGGGGATACGAGTGGTGAAATGAAGGCTGTTAAGGCAGGCGAAGACTGCCCCCAGTGCCTTGGCCGCACGGTAGTATGTGCGCCAACTAGTGCTGCATCTTGAGTGCTGGATTCGAATGTGTAAAGCGTTGAAGCTGTTATGTTCAAAAGGGGTACTTAAGTCCCGCATGGTAGCTTAGAAGAGAGCGTTTGTTTCTCGCGGTGTCCAGAAGTGGCAGGTTTTTGGTGTAGCGAGAGTGCTGCTTCGTTACTATGGAAAGGACCGTGGCGGACGACGAGACTGACAAATTGGAGGGCAGTGATATCCAACCAAAATAGCCCAATATCCATCGTGTAGCTATCCAACAGTTGTTAGAAGCGGAGTCCACCGACCGTCCCATGTTTCTATCACAGGGCTAGTCAGTATATCAGCGTTGACTCAAACCTCAGATATCAACCGCACTCCACTCAATGCCTTCGCCCCGGTCAGCCCACTGATCCCATTTCTAACTGCCAAAGTAACCAGATGTGGGACTATATTCCACTCTCAGACCTTCTCAGCGCGCTGTCTCGTCTTTTGAGCCAAACAGAACCTCGTGGATCGAAGGCAACGAGTCTCTCATATCTCGCTGCCGCCAGGTACTATCAGTGCGTGACCTACAGATGTCTAAGCTAGCGACATCAGGTCTCATGCCTGCCTAGATCGATCCAAATGACTCTCGTTTGTCTGCAAGAGGTAGCGGAATGCAGCCTTGATCAGACCTATGAACACAAACCTCGTGTCGAATTTCCTCAACGAGATCACACTCAAATCCATCATTGCCATACATTCCTCAAACGTCTTCCCCACGATCGGATCGGAGGTCAGCGCACTGCGTATCTTGTACTTCGTGGGCTCTCTAGTCAGCGCAACGCAACGCAACGACTTTCCTCTGAACCGTTCACAAGGCTAGGTCCCTGCTGTGGGAGGTGAAGGGACGGCAGCAGCAAGCCTAGCTACCCGCTGTATTCTCCGAGCTTTGCCTGTTGCCTCCACAACGTTGCTGTCAGCTGTAGCACAAGGTTTAGGTCATGTATGCTGATCACCTCACGAACGCGGTTCACGGTTCACTCAAGTGCCCTTGCTCAGTACTTGCATATGCGGGTTGGTCTGTACACTCTCTGAACGGTGTCTGCTCGAAAGGTGGTCGTTTCACAGTGAGCCCAGTGATGAGACTGCTGCAAGCTGGACGAGCATTGGGAATAATCAGAGCTATGCAACCAGGTTCTCGTCGTACCTTGTGAGCTGGATAAAAATTTCGGAAGGCTTCGCATCTGGAGGCTGGAAACAACCCAGTATCTCGATAGACTGATGAGGGTATGATCATCAGGAAAAACTCACCCCACGCAACTTGAAGGTATGTGATGAGTTGTCATCTCGCATAAAAAAACAAAAGCGTCTAAACGAGCGCATCGTGGGAGCTAGTGATTCTTCCCCGCATGTAAATCTGATATCGAAAGTCATCCCTTTCTTGGAAGCGCGTTGAATTGCGGAGTCCTGACAGCTGTCTAATGGTTATCTCCGGAACCGAGTTCAAGAAAAGCATGGAGAAAGTGTGCAAGACCTCCACGGAGCAATATGTAGCGGCAACTCAACTTCGGTCTCCACTAAAGAATGAGGCAAGTCGATAGATAGCATATCATTGTCTGTCTATCAATTACAATAGATACCACTGATGCTGTCGCCTCATGGGTAATCGTTAAGACGCTGTTGGCCGCAAACGTAACCGTTTAAACGAATCTATTAATTCCCGCAGGATTTCAGTCCACAGACCGAGTTTCAATCCACCATATCCAGGTTACTTTTCTCGTTCATATGCCGGGTCGGCAAGGCAAACCTGAAAGACATTCTTCACGTAGGACAAAGTCGGTGCAGTCCAATCTGAGTTGACCTTCATGCACGTCATCTTGACAGTGGGGCCTACTAAACTAATTGTATGCCAGTGTCGTACATAGGCAATAATTGAAGATCACCTCAACTGCGTCTGGCGCGCATCTTGCCATTCGTAACACGAGTGCGCCTGCTGAAACAGTTCATCTTCTCATCTTCGGGTTGACAACGGGTACCCACTTAGTCGCGATCTGCTTGCAAGATGAAGCAGCTGTCCGTCAAACTTGGGAATCTTAGCGATCTTTGCCATGGTGAAATGACTTCATAGTGCGAGTCAACAACGGAGTCTTCTCTCTGGTCAACTTTATTGAACCCGAGGGGAACTCAATAGTACACAAAGTAACTGAGGCAAGTTGAGGCGCCAACAGTGAGTTTGCATTCCGCCAGTCTCATTCCCTGCGGCAGGAGGTCAATAGCGACAACAAGCCAGTTTATTCTTTCTTGCGCTCGGGTGGCTTGGGAAGCAGCCGACGGATCACTGGCGATTGATCGTGACTACCCTGGTATGGTACATGCAGTTCTCAGTTGTGTAACTGCCAAGACCAGGCTTGCGATTCCGCTCTCCTCAATACGTGAAAGCAGAGAGTCTCTTGACCAGTCGGCCCAGCATTGCGTCTCGACGCCTTGGGAATACAAACGTGGATTGTTTACCTCCTGTTGGTCGTAGAAGAGTAGCTTGGATAGTGCGATATTGCTTTCCGGACAGTTGGTATATCCGTTTGATCCAACACTCAGGTGCAATCAGTGCGATTCGTCGATTTAGGCCTTTCACAGCAGGCAGTGTCGTTTTATGAAAAGGACTAGCCATCTAAGCATGTACGGCATGTTTCCTTGGCAATAGCTGCGCGAATACCGTCGGTTCCTGCACTAGAGTGCATTTCTAAGGATACATAGTGGATACTTTACATAGTAGCGAGCGTGTTGGGTACTTAATGTTGAAGCCCATGAAGCACTGGTTCTCATTGCTGCATATGCAGGTCCATGGAGGCTGGCAACCATCCTCTTTGAGACGAACGCCCAAAAGAATGTTGCTACTGGGTAGACTGGTATTGAGTTTGGAGTGGCTATCGGCATGGCGTGGACCCTATGTAGGGTCCTAATGTACCATTCTAGTGTCGAGGCGTTACTAGAGGCTGAGGTTACAGCGTGCAGCAGATCAATGCACTTCCAAATCAGACCCATTAAATTTCCGACTCTCCCGCTTTTGCCTGCGCTCTGCAAGGCCTTTGATCTCGTGTTTCTGAGTACTTTAGACTGCAAGACTCTTTAAAGCTTTTCCCATCTTCATAAGCCGCAAGGCGCCTGTGTACCTCACCAACCTTTCTTTTTAAACGCGTTTACGGATCTGCCCTTGCATTCGCTTCGTCGTTCAATCGTCTCGTCTTTCCTTTCAGATAAACCCATCAGTGTGGTTTCTTGATGCGCGATATCCACCACATTCCAACGCCCTGCCTCCACCGCGTCCGTGACCGCGCTCTTATGGCTGTTGCACGTAATTAGTACAAGGCTTCTGCATCTCTTGCCGCTCGTTCTAATTCTGTTGGTAGAGACCCTGATTCAAAAGCTCCAGTTGCATCTTCTTTCTTTCACTTCGAGTTTGCATCAAGACTTCAGCTCTTCAAGCCTCCGCATTCTTCTCTTGATTCCTTGAAAGCCGTTGTAAGTCCTTCTGTGATGGTTGATTGACGGCATGCCGATCTTGATACTGCGCTCATATACTTTGCAGCACAACGATGTCGAACATGGGATCGTCCGACTTCACCCGAGTGTACCACAGAAAGAACTACCAGTCCTCCCATTCAGGAGGTGTATCGCCGGGATTCTTGACGCCACCATCACCATATGAGAGTCGAAGAGATTCGAACGCCTCATGCCAATCATCAATGGCGTCCTTTGGCAGTTACACATTTTCCATTCCAGCTACGCCAACGTTTGGCCATTCCCCTCTGAATGAAAGCTTCGTCAGTCTGCCCTTCGAGATGCTTGGGCATGGCCTATCTCACCAGCCTCAAAAGAAGGAAGTGATCATGCAAGAGACCCTCAATGAATGGACCATGGTACCCTCAACTGAACATCCCTCAACTCAATCTTTACCGTTCCATTCTCATAGCATGCTTCCCACAGCCAGTAATTTCGGTTCTCTAGCGCAGGCACAATCTAGCGAATACCATCATCTGAATGGCCTTCCATGGGGCAATGATTCAGATATTGCGTGGTCGGACTCACGTCAAAATGGCTTTCCTTTCGACAGTCGTCTACCAGAGCAATGTGCCGTTTGGAGCAACGAAATACTGCAACCCCCGAGCATTTTTGGACAGGTGATGACACCATCAGCGTCGTTGCTTATTGACGACAGTTGCGTACATGTTTCGTCCGATCCATATGATAGCTCGACTAGCTTCGAAAATATTGGCCTCTCGTTTCCACAATCCCCTCAGGAGGTGTCTTTCAAAAGAGAAGACTCGGTTTTGGTGAAGCATGAACCCAACCTCGACGAAACGGACGCGAGGCCCAGACGATCGATCCATGTGTCACGAACAGGTGCCAAATCCATCGTGAAGGAGAGTGGTATCCCTAAGAAAAAAAAGAAGAAGTCGAAGGCCCCGAAAGCCAGAGATTATCTTATATACCACGGCGGGAACTTGATCGGTGTGAGGACGGAGGTGGAGCGCGCAGGTCCCGATCACCCCTGGCAGCCCATTGAACGAGCGACTAGGAGTGAATGCCAATGTATCTGGAAGGACGAAAATGGAGTTCAATGCCCCAAAATATTCAAACGTCAAGAGCATATGAAACGTCACCACAGAACTCATGATGGTGATGCAGAGCATTCGTGCTTGCTGTGTATGAGGAAATTTGGGAGAAACGACAACTGCCTGGATCACTACTACACGCATGTAAAGAAGCCTGGAAAGAAAGACGGCCGCAACGATAAATATACTCTTCGAGAGGTTGAAGAGAGGGTAATATGTTCGGAAAAAGGCCCGAAGATAATTGAGAAATTACGGGCAAAATGGAGGTTCGACTTTAGAGATCTCCCTGCAGATTGCACTCCTGAGTGATGTGGCAAGTCTCGTGTACAAAATAGTTTGGGTTTATTTGAAATTAGTTAGTAGGATTGTTTCGCATAGGGTAATACTCCTTTTCTAGTCGTTCTGTCAGGACATCGTTCATGTACTATACAGTTGTTACCAAGACCATGTATTGAGTAATGAAGAATGAGATTGCGGCGCCAAAGCGTCCCTACCTACCAAACACCCTTCACCGAACTGGCAGAATTGATATCGTTCAAGGAGCAATCCGAGGTAAGATCGAACTGGATCGGCGCTTGTGCACCATTTAGACGTGTATCCCGTCCAATGTCCGACCCTCGTCCTTATTCGGGAAGACTATCGTGAGATGAGAGAGATCGTGCGTTGGGGTTGAGGTTAGGGCAAAGTCGCACTGAGCGGGTCGCTAATCTGTATTAGCCTGAGCGTGAGGTTCCGAATTAATGAACACTAGGAACTTTAATCGTGATTTTTTCCTTATTCCCAGCTATTTGCATCAGGTTGTTGCGAGTTTATCTCGACAACTTTTGAGCTGGTGTGTCCCACCTCCGCATTTGTCCAGTAACGACTATCCGGTTGGTGTGAAGGGCGCAATACCATGTAACGATCGAAAAACTTAAGCCTCACTAATAGTTCAATGCTACGTTTCTCTCGTAGAGTAAGTATGTGTACAAATTGCTACGATGTACATCCACTGAGGACTATGTATTAATGCAGGATGTTAATGGAAACAATGCACCCACCAAATATAAAATCTGTGAAAACAACTGTTCGGGAAGATAACAGACTATAATCAAGCTATTCAGCAAGAACTACTCTCAACACTTACTCCGAAACCTCGTGGACGGCTGCAGAAGCTTCATTTTCGTGTTTCTTCCCTGTCGTTTCACCGTGACTGTTGCTGGCCTCACTGTGGGAATCGGAGGATACAGAGGCTTTGCCAGACCTCTCCCGATATCCTAAGTAGAGGAAGCTGATGATGACGACTAGCCAGTAGAGATTATAGGAGATGACGGAGCCATACGTGGCTGAGTTTTGCCAGCCGAAGAGGGAGTTGAAGATGCCCCATCCGCCATCGCCATTATCAAGCGGGCTGCAGCACTGACAAAAGTTAATATAAAGATAACGAGATACAAGGCATAACACTTACGTCGACATGCCATACGCTTTTGCGGATGTCATAAGATCCAGGACCAGTCCCAGCTTCAGCCGCGCCTTCGCCCGCCAGCTTTACCCACTGTCCAAGTCAAAATTCTGCTTGTATGTGCGAAAGGATATTACTTACAGCATTCTGTTCAAGGTTCCAGACTCCCTTTGACATCAGTCCAGCGGCCACCAAGTAGAGAAAGCAAGTCGAGACGACGAGGAAGATCTGCAAAGACGTGCGATTGCCGCCCCTATTGCAAGTCAGTCGTGGCCACATCATACTGGTACGTTGTACTTACTTGTATATCAAGACACCGACAAGCGCGCCAGCCCCCAATCCGCAGATGACGGCTAGTGGGAAGGAAGTCGCAGGTAGCCCTAGACCGACACCAGCGATGAAGAGCACTGCCTCGATTCCCTCTCGCAGCACAGTTACAAGCGGCAGTAGGAACATGGCGTACTTTTCTCCCCATCTCTTGAAGCGACCTCCGATGGGTAATTTCGAATCCTTTTCTTCCAAGAGCTTCGTGATCTTCACGCGCCACTTGTCTTGGAGCTTGCTCACTCGCAGCAGAGCAGCACCCATAATAGTAATGATGAGAGACGCAACAATGCCAAAAACACCTTCCCAAATATTCTCAGCAGACTCGAAAGTGCTCTTCCCAGCTGTATAGAAGGTTGCGATCACGCCAGCACCAATGCAAAGGCATATTAACACTCCGAGGCCAACACCAAACCAAACCTGCGATTATGTTAAACGCAATAACAATTTAGGGACTGTGAATAGCTTACTTGTTTAACCAGCTTCTTCCGCACGACGGCATCATGCTCCGGACCTAGTGTTTGCTTCAGGAAAGCCAAGAGAACAGAGACGATGATGCTCGTCTCCAGGCATTCTCGAAAGCAGATGAAAAAGACTATGGAGACATCAGCACTCGAACAGACCCACCAACCATCGTTGGCATCGAATGAGCCGAGTGGACTCACCAGAGACAGCAAAGACGTTCGGCATTATGGCGGGTCTCAGATCTCCTCAGTAAGGGTAGGCACACGATACTTGATAGCTTTCAAGCGTCTCAAAGATGTGATAACCAAGAGGGCGGGGATGAAAAGCAATTGAGTTCTTATCACATGAAAATCTAATCTGATCAAAATTGCAGGGTATGAACAGCCACTTAAACCAGCTGGGGCACAACCCAGGCCCGAGGATCGGCGCTATATTCAGTGCATCCTGGCACATGGACTGGGCTGATCAAGCCCTCGAAACAAAGCGGGCGTCCAATTAAGCCCAATGTAGAAGCTGCCGCTGCACGCACTGTGCCGTGCCGTGCCAGGTTACTTTTCTTTTTTGGATAGGTAGCAATCTATTCTGATACGAATGCTCCATAAGGTACTGCAGGTCAGGCAATATGGAAAGATACGGGAAAGAGTGCCTCGGAAGCAGGAGATGCTAGTGATCAAGGTTCGCCGCCAAGAGCGCTAGTCAAATCAAGGCTTTTCTCACAGGCTAAGCTCACTTTAGCGCGACGCCAAAGATCGTCTACCCTTGTTCTTGTGCGATCTGGACTTTATCAGATCGTCTGATATTTCTCAGTAAAACAGCCACAACGGCATCCTAAAACCAATCCACTGTCGAGAGACTCGGCCCTACTCCATCTCGTGAGCATCGCGCATATTCTCCCCATCTAGTCCCTCCCAATTGCGTCTAAAATTTCCCCAGATAAGTTTTATAGGCCGCTATTTGACACACTTTTACTCCGATCACAGCCTATTATTGCTCCTCCGACCGTGATACGTCCGGGCGCAAATCACTTGGATACCCCTCCTCGCCTCCACCTAGCCGATACGAGCGAGACATCCAAGTATCATTCGATAATCAGATAGTCGCCGTCCGAACGTCGGAACTGTCCGTGCTAGGAGCCCAAGCTTTATCTGATCTTCTGTTTCTAGTCCCCTGCCCGCTATCAATCTAATCTTTTCCATCTCTTTCCCTTCGAAGCTTGACACCAGCTCTAGGCATATTGAGCACTTCGTGCTTTTAAACGGAGTCCAATATCTTTCGATCCTCTTGATGGTTAATTGAACCTTTCCACATTGTCGACATGGCCATTTCACTGTTCATCTTCCTTATTTCGATATACCTGTTTCTCACAGTTGTACTCGCTGATGTAGTCACATACGACTTCGATGTATCGTGGGTCTATGCAAACCCTGATGGCCTAGCCACCCGGCCCGTGATTGGAGTTAATGGGAAATGGCCAATTCCTGCAATTGTTGTAACGAAAGGAGATCGCGTCATTGTCAACGTCAAGAACTCACTTGGGAACGAATCCACGAGCATACATTTTCACGGCCTATACCAAGTAAGTCTTTTAATAGTGATATCTGTCGAATGTTGACCTAATCGTCCATAGAATGGCACCACCCATATGGATGGCCCAGTTGGAGTCACACAGTGTGATATCACTCCCGGAAGCTCATTCACGTACAACTTTACGGTAAGTGTAATGTTAGAATAATATATTCCAAGTCTTTAACTAACTATTCTTTAGGTCGACCAACCGGGCACATATTGGTATCACAGTCACACTAGAGGACAGTACCCCGATGGTCTTCGGGGTCCCTTCATCGTTCACGACCCAGACTCCCCACACAAAGACCTCTATGATGAAGAGATAGTCCTCACATTCTCCGACTGGTACCATGACCTTATGAACGAGCTCCTCGCGGGATTCATTAGCATTGCGAATCCATCAGGCGCCGAGCCCGTGCCAGCTTCATCGCTTGTAAACGAGACTCGCGATCTGTCAGTCAAAATTGAGGCAGGAAAGACATATCTCTTCCGCATTGTAAACATGGGCGCATTTGCTGCGCAATACGTATGGTTTGAGGATCATACGATGCGTATCGTGGAGGTCGACGGCATATACACGGATCCTACAGATGCGGATATGATATACATGACCGCAGCTCAACGTTATTCTGTACTCGTCACAGCGAAGAACAGCACTGATGCGAACTTCGCCTTCGTGGGCAGCATGGATCAGGTAAGCCACTCATTCCGTTCATCGGTTTATTACGTCTGTGTTCGTTAGAACAAGAATTTTTTACAGCCCAGGGGAGCGTTATACCTTTGACGTAGGCATAGAAATAAGGCTTACAATCTTTGCTTAGGATTTGTTTGATGTTATACCGGATGGCTTGAATCCAAATGTCACAGGGTGGCTCGTGTACGACGAGAACAAAGAGAAGCCTGAAGCGAAGGAGATTGATGAGTTCAATCCGTTTGATGACTTTACCCTTGTGCCGGAGGATAAAGAGGGCATTTATGACCATGTCGATCACTCCCTCGAGTTGAACATGAAGATGGACAACCTGAATGACGGTGCCAATTAGTAAGATTATTTTAAGCATAAACTGCATAACGTGCGTTGGATATGTATTTGACTAACACAACTATAGTGCTTTCTTCAACGACGTAACATACGTCGCTCCTAAAGTGCCTACCCTCTACACCGTTCTGTCAACAGGTCCCAATGCGACAAACGCAGCAATCTACGGCTCCAACACCAACCAGATCATGCTCGAAGCTGGGGAAGTCGTAGAGATCATCTTGAATAACGACGATCCCGGAAAGTGAGTTCACCCAACCTATTACCATTCCCGTCTACCTCCTCACAAATATCAATACTGCACAACATATCAAAGATCTACATGCCCCATATTCACCTGATACAATCTTGACTAACGACCTCAGACACCCCTTCCATCTACACGGTCACGCCTTCCAAGTAGTATCCCGCTCCGACGAAGAAGCTGGCGCCTATAATTCCTCCCTCACTCCATCTTCCGACTTCCCCTCTACCCCCATGCGTCGCGACACTATCCTCGTCCGGCCAAATGGCAACATAGTTATCCGCTTCCGCGCAGACAATCCAGGTGTCTGGCTATTCCATTGCCATATAGAATGGCATGTAGCCTCCGGTCTCGTCGCCACCATCATTGAAGATCCTCTTGCGCTACAGAAACAGCTCAACGGCAAAATCCCCGCTGACCACCTGGCCACATGTAAAGCTGGCAACATTCCCACGGCCGGCAACGCAGCAGGCAATACAAGAGACCTCCTTGACTTGACAGGCGAGAACAAGTCTCCTGGCACTATCCCAGAAGGCTTCACTACGAGAGGTATCGTTGCGCTTGTATTCAGCATTTTAGCTGCCTTCATTGGTATGGCCGTCATCGCTGTGTACGGTATGAGCGAGATTAAGGATAAGGCGGCTTGAAGTGCATTACATCTGGAGGGGCATGCTGTAGAAATGAGGATGTCATGAGCAGCGAAAGGAAAGAAGAATGAGCATGATACCATTACATGAATATGTTGTTTTACATTAGTTGGCGTTCAGCGTTATCAATACCAATCGACTTAATTGCATTCAAAATCTACTACCCTGTGTCAACAAGTGTACATATCTGGGAAAAATTCTCATCCTGCACGTTCGCATTCGACTTGTCAGGATCTTAGTTTCATATTTAGGAAATGTAGTTTAAACAAGGGCTAAGCATGTCCACCCCGTTCTGCAATAGAATTAGCCAGGGTATCGTAAAAATGAGAGTTCTTTGCGTAGAGCCTTTAGTCCTACATTGCTTCAATTTTCTAACTCTTTTGGCACTAATTCCACTACGACCATCCACTAACAATGTACCAAAATCTTTACGCCCTCACCACAAGTCGAGCGTCTACGCATAGTAAAAGCATTACTCACTATCTATCTACCCCTTGGGACCGTAATAAGCTAGCTATGCTATCCCACGTATCAACATACATCACGGGAAATATACCGGTTCAACAACGTCACTCGACTCCTGATAAACGTCGCCTGAACAAGCAAAGAATACACTAGCATAGTTTGCATATACCTTCTACTTAATATCAGCTCCAATTCGGTCTCCCCCTGATTTTTGTTCAAGAGGCTGCATAGAAGAATCGCGTTGTGTCAACAGTGATCAGAATCAGAGCGCGTATGACTCTATCAAAAGTGATATTGAGGTAGGGACAAGATGATCGAGATAGGAATGCAAAGCGCATGGTAGGATATGTTCTATTGCTTTGCTCGATCTTCCCGTCGTTTCGTATCGCATATTCCTCGCTTGAAATTTGACTGATATTCAGCACGAGTGTGATTTTGGCAATACAAGTAGCAGGGCGGGATCTGTTAGCGCAAGACAGGTAGGCAATTTAAACTAGAAGCTATATTGACAGAGTTGGTTGAGCGAAATGCTTTCCAAGTATGCAGACCCTAGGCGATCCCTTCGCTTACTAACTAACAATTGGATGTAAGATTCAACTTGAAATAGCTACATCGTAAGCATAAGAGGTGGCAGCAATGGCAGAGAATCCTTGTGCATAGTCATGCATACCCGTGGGGAAACGGGCAAAAGAATGAAGCTAGTTTCGCAAAGTACACTTTAGCATGCATAAGGTACTTTAGAAAGCTCACTTCATCCTTTTGGCACCCGAGCATGAATGCCTATTGGGACTAATGATTGAACGAACTGCTATGCAATGTGCCTACTAATGATAATGCACGGTTCTACTCCTGCCATGCCGAGACATACCATGCTACCTATGCAACGCCAGTCAATGTATGGTAAATCCCCCTGTGACATATACAGTGGGATAATGCAAGGCCCGATTGATCCTTTGGAAGCATATTAGAACTGCCCAAACTACCACCCAGAAGTCCTATTCCTACTACTTCCGGTAGAATTCCTAGCATCCCATACCCCAGCCACGCGACTTCCTACGGGTTCCTCACGTAAGACTGTCGAGCGAGCAATGATTTAATGCGCCATAGTCTCTGTTCATGAACATATACGTAGATATGCACATGAGCCAAAATGATTGAGCAGACTTTACAAAGCAGTGCTGTAGTTGGTAGAGTACTCTTCATAGCCTACACTTGCCTCACGCCAATCCGTTCCTCGTACGCTTTCCAGCCTTCTGATCGATATCGTTCTGCCTCCTTTGGCCGATCCATTGCCTTTGTGATACCCCGCCCAACGATAATGACGTCGCATTTTTGCTCGAGGATGAGTTTCTTGGGTGTATTGTACTGCTGGCCCATACCATCGCCTAGTTTCTTGCCCTCCTGTCCTGGCGGCGGTAATTGACAACCCGGCGTCATCGTTATGAAGTTGTCTCCGTCTTGGCTGTTCAAAGACCGCTGTGCAATGAAGCCCATGACGAAATCAGGCTGATTTCGTGCAATCTGCAGACATTGTTGGGAATATTCAGGCGTCATAAGGTGGCCTTCAGAGCTCATCTCGGCTATGAGCAACAGGCCACGAACAAAAGGCGCTACGCCTAGCCGTGCAAGAAGTGTAGGAGTATCGATGCTAAACGCGTCGTCGGGGTGGAAGTCGGGTTCGGGATGGGGCGAGATACTCTCTGTGCGTGAGGTGATAGTTGTGCTGATGCTAACAACACTGTGTTTGCGGTCCTGGACCTTGATGCTCAGTCTCCTCTCGTCCGTGCCCTCCGTCTCTGTAACGGACATGGGTGATTCCACCGCGATGTCTGCAATCGTGTCGTCGTCCTCATCTTCGTCGTCGCAGCCATTGAGCGTCTGCTGGGGTGCCGACGCCGAAATATCAGTATGCACCCCAGTATTGTATTTTGCAATGGTGGCGCTCGCAGCCATGAGCAATGCGGTGACAATGGCTGGCCCAGGCAAGACATGGGCGTTTGTGATCTCCGCCCAATCGGCAATCCTATAATAGCCCCCAGTATACTGTTTCCGCACCGTCTCGCCAATGTCGGCAAACTTGCGGTCTTCGAAAATGAGAAAGTGCTTCCGACGCGCGATTTCCTTCAGCGCCTTGGCGGTGCGTTCGCTCCAGTCCGAGACGGTGTCGCAGTGCGTCTTGAGGATGCAGATGGAGTCGCCCACCTCTTCGGCCACGGTGAGCAGTTCGAGCGAGGTCTCGACGTCGGCGGAGAGGCAGAGGTTCGTCTGTTTGATAGACATGAGGCGGAGGAGGTACGAGGCCAGCGGCGACACCCCGGGGGCATTGGCGCGCGTGCGGTAGGCGGCGGTGTGAGCCATGGCTGTGTTGTCAGGGCTCGACTGGAGTGCAAGATGCAAGATGGAGAATGGCGGGGCGGTAGGTGAAGAAGGGAAGGGAAGGGTTCGAGGTTCGAGGTTCGATGAGCAGCACAGAGTCGCTGTTGCCGTTGCCGTTGCTGCTGCTGTTGCTGTTGTTGGGGTGGACAGACGCGACTTCCTGATCAAGATCAAGGGCAGGAAGCGGCCTTCAAGTGTGCTGCTTCTCGGCCCCTCCGTGGGGGGCTCGTCTGCGGCGCAATTCGAGCGACCGAATTGATTCCTTTTCGGCTCAGGGACGCACCTACCACAGGCCAGGCCCTCTTGCCTCTGCTGTGCTCCTCTGCTTGCCGTATCCCCCTGCGGCCCGCCCGCCCATCGTTGATCCGCCGTCTTAGCGGCATGCATTCCGCCAAAACCGTCACCTCACCTGCCGCCAAGATCAGCTCATCTCCACCCAATAATGCCTGCGACGAAGCCTTCTGTTAAGGAATCGATAGACGGGAGGCGGATGAGCGGAGAGAAGCAACCAAACCGTCGTATAATCGCGCACAAGGTGCTAGCTGTTCGCAAGCCCGCCCTATAGCGAGCGGAGGCGTCTATGGACAGTAACCTCATCCTCTCCGTCCGACATTAGACGCGTCCAAGTTTTCCAAGATTTCCACGCTTTGTCTCCACCGGGCGGGAGCCCACGGCCGCTGCCTTTCCGCCGCCCTGCTTCTTCCGCCAATCTGCTCTCCATATCCCCCCTCTCAAATCTTTCCGTCATGCGATGAGGCGCCCATTCACGCCACTTCATGCTGTGAGGCACGCATCAACCATCACAGACACCGCCCTTCTCATCACAGACATACGCGTCCAGACTTCCCCGCCGACTTGCTCAACCCAACTGCGCCGCAAGAACGCCCCTGGAACCCGCAGCCCTGAACGTGACCTCTCCAATCCAACCCTGGTGTTGTACACCAGATACCGCCTATTGATAGTCGATAGCGGGCATATCGTACGACTCTGGACACCTCTGCGTTTGCAACAGGCAAAGGTATTGGCTTCCACAACCGTGGGCCTCCAATTCCGAGTGTCGAGGAACAACCGGCACCGGTTAGTGTTCCGTCGCCGATCCAGCTGCGAGGATGACAGGAAGAGCTCCACGTCCGTTCGAGAACGTGCATTTTCCTTTTACGTCCTGAAGCTTTGAGCTCTAGCTACATGCTATAGGTACGGATATAATTCTGCTATGTAGTCGAAGCGACGACCGAGCCACAGGATGCACAAATATACAGAAAGAGCTAGGCGAGTAACAACTGCTTTCATAACTTTCACATCTATTTCTATGTCTGTGTGACGAGCGGTCTGTTTCCTTTCGCTGTCTTATAAATGACGTCACTGTCTCACAAACGACGTTAACCGTCACATCTATTTTTTATACGTTGAGACCATTGACACGCCTCTACCACTAAATCACTCAATCACAAGGCTAGGATGTGGGTGCAAGGCATCTGCAATCTACTCGCCACGCTATCCAAGCCTCCATGGACAAAGCCACTGAATTGGAGCCTCCACATGACACTCAACGAAGAAGAACGCATTCCCTTCCATTCATACGTCCAATATAACGCTGTCCAACCCCGCTCTTCATCACAAACCTCCTCGTTCCCAGGTTTCAACCAGCTTCCCGCAGAGCTTCAACTCCGCATCCTGACCTTCTGTTCTGCTCCTACTATCTATCAGATAATGCGTACCTCCATGCTTCGCATCGAAGCCGCAAAACTTTTCTGGGCAGATCTAAATACATACTATCTCATTGAGGCGTACTGGCTCTTTGGAGGTGGGTACTCAGGCTACACATGCCACGACCTATCCTTTATGGCTTATGCGCAGAACGTTGAGATCGAGTACGATCTGAGCTTTGATAACAAGGTAGGTCCTATAAAGACGGTATATTAGAACTTGATTACGAAAAGGCCAAAGATTTTTGGAAGACTTTCCAATCGAGATTTCCTCGCGCAAAAAGGGTGGTGGTTAATCAGAATTGGGAGTCGCTGTCCATTCAACAGCATGAAGATGAGCCTGTTGCCTGTTGCCTGTTGCCTGTCAGCAAATAGGCCTCCAAGCTCTTGCAATCGAAGCCCTAGATCGATATTACTTCGATGAGGATCATGAGCTATTTCATTGCCCTATATCTAGGTGCGATGTCTACTTTGAGAAGGCAGGACGGTGGACGCAGCATGCAACAGAGGCGCATAGTACTGACTTGATGACGAAGTCACAGTTTGTCATTTTACCTAACGCATTACAATGTATTTTTAAACAACGCAAGAACAACCTAGAACAAGAGAGAGAGGCAGTAGGAAGGAAGTTAGGGAGGATCTATAACGATTGGAATGAGGAAGAGGGTGAGAAGAGGAGGGAGCTAAAGCGCGGGTGGATTTATCAGTTAGAGAACGATGAGGCATGGGACACAGGGATGAAGGGGACAGAGAGTGAACTTTGGGAAAGGTTTACTACGATCATGAATCCAACGTGGGTTGGTCAGTAATTGGGAGACGTGTTTTATTAAGAGTGCGACTGTGTAATACCATCTCAACACCCTATGCCCTATAACCAAATAACAATAGTCTCACGCCCCGTTGTATGCTTGTATTAATGTGATTGAGCCATTTACTTCGATTAGAGGTGAGCGCGGCGCTATGCTAAAGTTCAGCTTTTGCTCTGCCGCCTTGCTTCGATTGTTGCCCAATTGGGCACGTTGCACGAAGATCACTTCAGATCCGCGGCATTCAACCCTCCTTGATGTTGCCATAGTTATAAAGCTGTGCGTACAACCAAGACAGCGAATATTCTTAATATGAACATAGTCGATGCACAACGACCCCACTATAAGTTGCATATTAAAAGAACAATCTTGCAGATTTGGCGACCTGGGGCTCTTCAAGACGATATAAGGACGATGGCTTCACCACCGTGCTGTAAGAACTCCCATTTCCTAACACTCCCGACAAATGTGACATGTCGCTTTAAATTTAGTATTTTGTAGTAGAATGACGTGCACTTCCTTCGTCAGTTGAGTTATCTACCGTAAGTAGCACGCTCATATCATCTCCTCGTCGACTCGGAGCAGTGTGCTGTTCCTGCAAAAACGCATATACTTCACTGCCATAACATCAATACCACATTTCCTACTCGCACTTTTCTGTTAGTCAGCGTTGAACAGCGACTCGCCTTCACTCGAGTTCCGTTCTCATTCTTTTTCAGCGGAGGAAGATTCTGTCCCGCCTATTCTGCCTTCACTCGGGTTTCGCGAGGGGCACCGAACGCGCATATGATTCTTTCGTTGGCAGCGAACTTT
Source organism: Herpotrichia juniperi (assembly GCA_014905255.1). NCBI lineage: Eukaryota > Fungi > Ascomycota > Dothideomycetes > Pleosporales > Melanommataceae > Herpotrichia > Herpotrichia juniperi. The sequence continues at coordinate 557,866 of BLYF01000068.1, forward strand.
CTTTCGTTCCCTCACCAGCTTCACCTCTGTACTTTTTCAACCACTGCAGTTCTGCCGCATCGTCGACTGCTCTTCACACACAGTTTTTCTACGAGTTCCCCAAGACCTCACATCTTCACCAATGGCTCCACCCAAGAAGGAAGCTGCTGCTACTAGCGCCATCCCCGATGTCTGCATCAAGGGCTTCGACAATAAGGAGACGAGGATCCTCGCTGCCGCCTTCCTCTCCCAGATCGGCCATGACAAGGTAAGTAAACAATATACTAACAGCATATTGAACTTCCTCACACATCCCCATCTTCGACGCACCTAATATTACACTCATACCCTATCAGACATTCAGAGAGCCTGCTGCTAATCCTTTGTCTGTAGTATGACTTCGACGTCATGGCCATGCTCGCTGGCAACACAGCTGGCACTTTGAAGAAGTACCTTCCCAAAACTAAGACCAAAGCCATCGAGAACATCCCTGCCTTCGGCGCCTTCATCAACGGAACTCCCGGCGGCGACGCTGGTAAGATTGTCCCGGCTAAGGCTGCTGCGAACAAGGGCACCAAACGCAAGGCCGAGAAGGACGCCGAGAAGGACGCCGACGCCGACGACACTAAGAGCGCCGATATCAAGGCTGAAGGCTCTGATGGGGGTGCCTCTGTCACCGAAGACAATGACGAGGCTGCCAAGAAGAAGGTTGCAGGTAAGGGCAAGGGTCGCGGAAAGAAGGCTGCATCTCAGGAGGGCGAGGCTTCCGCTGAGGCTAATGGTGAGGAGAAGTTGAAGCCGAAAGCCAAGCCTCGCGGCAAGAAGGCTAAGTCCGACGATGAAGAGAAGGAGAATGGTGGGGCTGAGGAGGAGAAGAAGCCTGCTCTCAAGAAACCTCGTGGCAAGGCTGCTACGAAGAAGGCGAAGGTGGAGGAGAAAGCGGATGCTGACGAACTTGCTAAGGAGAAGAAGAAGGATCAGGTTGAGGATGAGGCTTAGACCTCTTCACTTACGCCGCGAACATCTATCGTCGCTTTCTCTTTAGTCTTTCGATTCTTCATGGAGGATATGGGTTTGGAGCGATGGCGCCAGTGATTGGTGCACGTATGTGCTTAAAAAATCTTAATCGTTGTGAGTGGTATTCGTCCTTTGTCGCTAGGGTATTGACGGCATTCATTCGACGGGTTTCTCAACGATAAGGTCTTCTCTGGAGTTTGGTTGATGGCATGCCTACATGTGTTCTCTAGTGACTAGGGATTTTCTACGGATATGGATGGATAGTTTTTCACCTTCGTCTAGGTCTAGTATTCTATCAACATGCATAATACCGATACCTGGCCCTCTGGTTTGTCCGTAGTATACCCTCGCACAAGCTAACATGCAAATTGGTGACATATTCAACTCGAAGGACGTTCACAACCCGTAGCTTGACTAATCCCCCAACCCAATCGGAACTCGGCTATCCGAGCCCGACCGTCAACGGGACCGATTCCGCGCTCCACAACATTCTTACAAACACCTTTGCACGGAATCGCACTCCGCACCAACAAACTCACAAGCTGCCATATTTATTTTCAAAATGCGAAGCTGTATACATAGCCTCACTGCTCCTGAAATTGAAGACGGATCATGAAATCCCGCGCCTCTCTATCTGGACTATTATTACTCCTTCGACCATCTTCGACCAACGCATCTACCTCGAGCAACTCCTCGTTCAACTTCCAGAAGTTCCTCACCCCGTTCAGTTCGACAGAAACAGCGAACATGACGCGACTTGCTCCTGTGATTAGCATCTCTCACGGTGGAGGTCCGATGCCTGGTACGTAACAACATTCTATCATGAAGCACCTGTGCGCAGTCGAGGCAGCAGTTCACCCCTCATCACTCCAAAGCCCTCTGCTAAGCTCCTCCCTTCAGTCCTCGGTGACCCTTCCCAAGCCGCAATCGCCAAATCCCTCCAAACCCGCGTCCCCTCCATTCTCAAACTCGGCACTCCTGAAGCACCGCGCGCAATCGTGCTAGTAACCGCCCACTGGTCAACAAACGTACCCACCATCAGTTCGGCAGAAAAGCACGAGCTACTGTACGACTACTACGGTTTCCCGCCCGAGGCCTATGAGCTCAAGTACGATGCGCCAGGCAGTCCTGAGGTCGCGGGGTTGGTCAAGGGACTACTTGAGGAGGCTGGACTTGGGGGGAAGCAGGATTTGGGTCGAGGTACGTGTTTGCATTACTCTCCCTACGTACCACAGGCGAGCATGTTGAAACGTCAGCATTGTACTAACAGTTGTATAGGTTGGGACCATGGCGTCTTCATTCCTATGCTCCTTATTCATCCCGCGGCTTCGATACCTGTTATCCAGGTATCTGTTCTGCGTTCGGCAGATCCTAGCACGCATTTTGCCATTGGACAAGCGCTCGCGCCCCTCCGCGAGCAGAATATTGCTATAATCGGCTCCGGCTTTGCCTCCTTCCATAATCTGCGCCTTATGTTCTCGAACGCTATTAACGATGCTGGTTTCAAGACTCGTAATTCTGCGTGGAGCAAACAAGTCGCGGACGCCGCCACTACTGAGGATGTTGAGGAGAGGAAAGCGAAGTTTGAACACTGGAGGAAGTGGGAGAGCGCTTATGATATGCACCCCCGGGGCGGGGAGGAGCATTTCTTACCGTTGGTGGTTTGTGCAGGAGCTGCTGGGAAGGGGAAAGCGAGGAGTTGGAGGGATGAAATGGTGGGGTTGGATATGTGGAGCTTTTGGTGGGAGTAGTATATGCCGATGTGGCCAGCTCCGAGAAAAGCTTCGGAATACAATAGACTGTTGACACAAGGGGAAAAGCTTAACTCGGCCTTACCCCGGCTTTCGCCCTCCTCTCCTGCAGGTCCACCTTGGCACTCGCATCCGTTGCCCCTCGTTCCAACGTCGTGAAATTTTGCCCCACTTCAACAACACACACCTCAGGCCTCGTCCAAACCTTACGCCAACAAGCACAAAAACCACGTCTCACCCACCACATCAACCCCAAAGAAAATAAATATCAGCTTGCAATCATGGCTGCCAGAGGAAACTTTGAACTTCTCTGCCTCGAGAACCCGTTGCTCGATATCCAGGGTGTGGGGTACGTTCTTTCCAAGCTCAAGCAGCTCCAATAATGCCCTTCTATGTCCCTGTACCCATTCTTTTTACTCGCTTCTCCCCTCAGTTCTCTAGTTCTGCCTCATACGCACAAGCATAAATGGAACCTCTGGAAAGGCCGCTTCACGCTAACCCACGAACCCCAGTAACGAGAAGCTCCTCGAGAAGTACGGACTGAAGGCCAATGACGCAATTCTAGCTGAGGAGAAGCACCTCGGGCTGTACGATGATTTGATCAAGAACTTCGATGCGAAGCTTATTGCGGGCGGTGCAGCTCAGAATACGGCGCGTGGTGCCCAGGTACGATAGCAGGCTTTCTCTTCACCTCCCAAACTGCATACACACGACAAAGGTCGTATACATAGAATTGCGCTGCTGACCTTGACTTCTGCAGTACATCCTTCCCCCCTCCTCCACCGTCTACATCGGCTGCATCGGCCGCGACAGCTACGGCGAAACCCTCGAGAAAATCACAGCTGACGCCGGTGTGCGTACCGAGTACCGATACGACGACGAAGCGCCTACAGGCCGCTGCGGTGTTGTCATCACTGGTCACAACCGTTCGCTTTGCACTGATCTCGCCGCCGCGAACCTGTATAAGATCGAGCACTTGAAGCAGCCCAAGGTGTGGGAGCTGGTGGAGAATGCAAAGGTATTCTATGTTGGTGGATACCACTTGACCGTCTGTGTGCCGGCAATTTTGGCGCTAGCTGAGGAGGCTGCTGCTAAGGATAAGGTGTGTACACTTAGAATGGAGGTTTGAGAAAAAGTGAGTGTGCTAACTTGAAATAGCTGTTTATCCTCAACCTTAGCGCCCCCTTCATCGCTCAATTCTTCAAAGACCCGCTTGACCAGATCCTTCCCTACGTCGATATCCTCATCGGTAACGAGTCCGAAGCCGCTGCATATGCTGAGTCCCACGAACTCGGTACGACCGATGTGAAGGAGATTGCGGAGAAGCTGGCGACACTTCCTAAGAAGAACACAAACAGACAGAGAACGGTTGTATTCACCCAAGGAACAGACCCTACAATCGCTGTTACAGCGACGAAGGATGGTAAGACTGAAGTCACGGAGAAGGTTGTGCATGCTATTGGACAGGATAAGATCAACGACACCAATGGGGCTGGGTATGTGCTAATCTGTCCTTTCCCGATCCGATCACGCTAACACTTATGTAGTGATGCATTCGCCGGCGGTTTCGTTGCTGGTATCGTGCAAGGCAAATCCCTCGAGACCTCCATCGACATGGGACAGTGGCTCGCGAAGCTCAGCATCCAGGAACTTGGACCTTCGTACCCTTCGCCGAAGCAGACGTACTCTGGCTGAACAAGTCATATTTGGAGCATACGCTCGTGTATTTCAACAATCTACGAGAGCGAACAGGCTCTTTGACCACCACAAGCTTGGGAAAGGCATTTGTGGTCTTCGCCTAGCTAAGGCTTTAGGGCGTTTTTATGATTGGAAAGGGCTGGTTGGATGGTTGGGGATGGTGACTTTCAACAGGTCGAAATCACGGATTGGGATATAGGATTTTGTAGAGCAGAATGAAGCATGACAAGATGATGATCTATTTTCGGAAATCATGCGTTGCATGCCGTACTGCGCATCAATTTCACCTTTTGATACCATGAGAGGTGTGACCAAGACATGCTCTTCGTACCTGATGAAGACGTTGACCAGTACAGCGTTATAAGCCAATTCCTGGCAAACGCTTTGCGTACTCAACATTTAAAAGTACAGAAAAAAAGTCAAGTTCTTTGGAGTGATTATGTAAAGGTGCACGAGCTCTACAGTCACACGCCAAAAGTTCGGTTCGCGAAGCAATTTCCCCGCAAAACTTAGGTATTTCTACAATAAATATCTTTTTATTTTATAAATAAACTTATAAACTTCTTAACATTTTAAAAAAATCTTTTAATTCTATTTTACTAAAAACTTGTTTTTATTAAATAAATAATATTAATTATTAAGTTATACCTATACTACTTTTAAATTTAATTTTTTTTAAAAATATACTTTTAAATAACTAAGTAGTAAGTTAATAATTGTACTTATTATTTTTAATAATTATACTATAAGTTAATATATACAAATTTATAATATTTCTAACTTAAAATATTTATTAACTACTTAATTATTTAAAAGTAAGGTTTTTATTCTTTATTTTTTTATAAAAGCAGCCTATATATAACTTAATAGTTTTTAGATATTATTTTATACTAATAAAATATAAATATAAAGCTATACAGACACTAGTTTTTATAAACTATTATAAACAAAAAGTAGGTAAATAAGTAGAGGAGGGTATAAGGAAATTTCTACCTGAACCGAACTTAGTTGGACTTGTGACACTTGCTCTTACCCCTCTCTTTGACGCTCATACGGCAAATGCTGATTTTTGGAAAACCAACCCTTCACACTCAACAATTAGGCTATTGAGTGCACGCGTGCGAGCATGCAGCTGTTCACTTGTATGTTCTACTGCGTATAGCCACACAGTGGGTGTGGCGGCCTAGAATCCTGTACATGCCGTGCTGTACCGCGGGACAGATCGCGAAAGAAATCGCACTCTTCGACAAGCAACCTCAGTAAAGTTCAAAAGATTATATTGTCCCTTTGTCAAATGTCTTGTTTTATATGTCTGTTCCTCTAAAACTTCCCTTCACTTACAGGTTCATCTGTCCATAACCCTGCCGCTCACAATGTTATCGGTCGCGTAACTTTTCTCTTTCTACTATTTTTTACTTCCATCAAACGCTATTCTCGTTCGACTCGATTTTAAATGATAATTTTCTGTCCAGCTCGTATGTGCATATCGGAAACCTATACAAACGAGAGAAATAAGTCGTCCCTTGGTCATTTTTACTTTTCGAAAGTCGTCAATCTGAAAACCAAACTTTTCTCCCTTTTACGCTTTTATGTAGTCCCATCACTTAATAAACCTCCTGGGCGGGCTGTTTTCCTGTCCCTTTCAAGCACCAAGACTCAAACACTACGTTCCATTTCTCTATCAAAACTCCACGATCTCATCCAAATCAATTCTCTGTTCTCACTTCATCACCATGAGCTTGTTTCGAGCACGCATCTGCCGGGGCAATGATTCGTTATACCGAAGTTTTGCCCAAATGGTGGTTACGGAGGGAAAGGATTTAGGAGATGCTCGGAAGCAACTCAGAATAGGTGTGACGACCGAAGGCAATGCTCTGTGGACGAGGCTGGTTAATTCGCTGTGCGAAGCAATGAGCCCACTCATCAAATATCTTCACGACAATGGGACAGCTCCCGATCTCATCGCTGTAGCTTTGAGGGCCGTCACAGGTGTGAAGTACACGTAAGTCATCAGGTGGGAAGTTTGGCAGCCGCAAGTTAACTGACGTGTTTTCGATGCGTAGCAAGTCTATGATTGAAAAGTGGCTCGACGTCAATCCTGGCAACATCACTGACGCTTCATACGACTACCCAAACAGAGCTATTAGCAATGGCTGCAACACCCTTCTCGGCCCCTATCTTCGGATGGAAAACAACAACTTTTGACGGCATTTTCGTCGGAATGCTTGGAGCGAATTTGACACTGTCTCGGAGAGTCCGTAACTCAGTACCTGGGCGTTTTTCGGCATGAGTGTGTACGTGATCGGACCATTTCCCCGCAAATTGTAAATCATGCATATGGACACCCCTTCCCCCCTAGAAAAGAAAAAGTAAAGACTTGAGTAGCTAGACGAGATAATACTAAACTGAAGTCGTTCGCCATAATATTGACCTCTGCTAGTGCTGGCTCTGTTAATATGCATGCCCAGTTCTGACCCATGTGAATGAACAATGACGCTACCAGAAGGTCTGCACTGCAGGCTTGGAGAATGTAGGCAGGGGAAAATAAAACTTCTTTACTGTGCAAACCTCTGCTGTGTCTGCTAGTAGTACTTTTACCGAGGCACTTGCTATTCTCTTTGGATGTGCCAGCAGTTAAACATGTAATACGCAATTCTAGAGGTGTGGTTTTGATGTCATGTACATTCGGAGGTTAGCCTAGGGTACAACGTGGGTGCATTTACCAAAGTGCAGTCTACGGCTCGACGCCATTGGTGCAGAGAAAGGCGTATCTCGCGCAAAGTACGACTTTTCCTAGCATCGCTTTCCCGAGGGCATATTAGAGACGTTCGTTGACTATAAACGCCGGCACGTCCAAGCTTGTAGCTGTATTGCTCCGAAGTACAAGAAGTCATACCGGAAGGAGAAGAACCATGGAGTCGAATGGGTGATTTAAAAAAAGCCATGGGGTTGGCTCTGTACGAGCCAATCAACCCGAAGATACTTGAACTAAATAGCCGAAAGATCAGCCTGTTGAAGATTGCTGAACTTATGACCGAGAAATATGGCATGCCTCACAGTTAGGTACATGGATTCTGCTCCTAGCTAGTTCTTATCTTAATACTTTAACTTACTATTAGACGACTAGGGATAAAGAAGCTTCTGTCGGAAACGAACTACCAGGGCAATGTTGCTTCCACGCTCTGGACAGATGGCTGCTACACCGCAGTCTTCAGATCAATCTGTAATCCCAAATATTGCCGCGATACCAAGAGCACAAATTCCTGTTGATTTTATGGAGTAGGGTGTATCTGAAAGTAAGCAATAGACTTCCTCGTCTTTTCACTATACTAATCTTTGTTTGCCAAGTCTCACTCTCTGAGGCCCCAAGCTACGCAGTTTTGATGCCCTTTCAATGTATATTGACTAGCTGCTCAAATGAAACCTTGGTTTCATACAAACGTCGATTTACTCAATTATTGATGGTTCGTTGAAACCTTTTCACTACTTTAGTCAGCTTCAACATTTAGTATTTGTTGTTGGACTTTGCATACCCGGAAAGGGGATTCGTGCTAAAATAGCCAGCGGTCCTTCGCCCGAGATTTTTATCAATAACTTTCTGAGCGCTCCGTCTGGCTGGCACCTGTATTCAATATCCGAACTCAAAGTCTTCGTTTCCTAATTTCCTCACTGATACATTTCACATGGTACCAACAACGCAATGTCAATTGAATGTAAAGCTCGATTTGATTTAACGTCGTGTCTGTATCTGTGTAACTCCTTTCTCAGTGTAACTCCTGTTCCGCTGCTCCCCGTGCTTCTCCAGATTGAGCCCTGGACAACCTTTCTTCAACGTTTCGATATCTTCGCTTCTCATCTCAACAATCCGGCATCTGCTCCTCTGCTTATCAACACGCCCGCTCTCCTTCGTCCAACTGGCTCCTTCCACGCTTATTCAACCATCTCCAAGTATCTCTTTCATTGCTGTTGCCTCGCCCCTCAATGTCCAACTCCACCTTGACGGAACCCTACCTTCTCTGTTGCCCAGCTTTGATCACCTCCTGAAAAGCGCTCTCTAGCCCCCTCTTCACCTCCCTGTACGTCACTACGAGGACGTTCTGCTCATCTCTACTAACAAGCGCCAGCTTCTCATCACTCCCCGCATCAAGCTTATTTAAACACTCCAACACATGACTTAGATCAGTAACCGGCCGTCCAGACGCATCAACCTGGTGGAATACATAGTCTCGGAAGAGCTTGAGGTAGTAGCGTTCGCCCGTCTCCGCCCATGCGGAACTCGCAGGTGTCGTGCCGCTAGAGCCGGGTTCCTGAGAGAGTTCTGGACGCTCGTTGATCATGTTGAGCTTGACTAACAAACGTACCAAGCGTGAAGATTCTAGTTCTTTCGCAAGCGTTGAGGTCAGCGTATCCTGCGCGTGTAACGTGCTGTCAAAGACTAGCGCGAATTGGTCCGAGATGCCAGCGAGGAAGGTGTCGATGTCTTTGGCGATCGGGAATACGGGGGTGGTGGGGGATGTGGGTGTTACTGGTGCCGCAATCTGACTTGGAGAGGTTACACTCGTCGGTGTGGTCGGATTCGTATTTGCTGTTAAGACAGAGGAAGGAGAAAGGAGCCATGTGATTGTTTCCCGGAGACGAGCGGTATAGGCTCGGGATATCTGTTCCACACTCTTCGCCATACTCAGATGTGCGCTCATATTCCCTGTCGCTATGGCCAATATCAATCTTCCCAGCTGAAGCAGGTCCTCAGCTTGCAGGTCCGGGGTTGAGGTGGTGGACGAGAAGGATACCACGTCCATGATGGCGCATGCATTGAGCCTTATCCTGTTTTTACTCGTGAGCAGGATCTTGCTTGGGGTGAGGAGCCGCGCTGCGAGTCCGACGGAATGAATAGCTTTCAGCGCCGAGGAGATTTGGACGATGTAGCCCCAGAGTGTAGCCTCTGGCACACCGCCCATACCGCCTCCTATCACACCTCGCCCAGCGGACCCGGCGTTCCAGCTTCCGCGTCCCGGCACCATGGCACCTGTACCTCTGAAATGTTCCTCGACCAGCGATTTCGAACACGCGTGGTAGTCCGTTACTACGATCAAGGAACTATCACCGAAGGCGCGAGTGGTGAATGCGTCGTGAATGGTTACTACACCGCCGTTCAATACGCTTTTCCATTTCTTCACTCCCCTCATTGCGTCGACATTCGTTAGCCTGAAGCCTTCCAACCTCCGTAATGCATATGTTTGCCCATCTTTCGCCGACACGGCTTTGTACACCCAGCTTGGATACCCGAATACAGAAGACGCTTTGTGCTGCGTAGTATCCAGACACACTAACGAGTGGAACTGCTCAATTGGTGGTAGAGTAGAGTTTGGCAGTATCTGGCGTCCTACTTCACTTTTCTTCTGCAAGTCTTCGAGTAGAGGCGTGGGGATGAAGAATGAATGTGCGGTTCTTTGGTACGCGAGGAGGTTTTGCGGCGACGGTCCGAGTGGGAAGTAGAGATGGTATGCAGGCTGGGACTGGAAGGTTGAGGTCTGATAATACGATGTTCCCGAAGGGTCTTGCACATAAGGGTTTGGCTGTGCGTGGTGTGTCGGGGCGATTGTGGAGGCGGTATTGAAGGGGTCGTAGGTTAGGGGCGTGGGGTCGACCTGTTACAGTCAGTAGCCGCACATGATGATTGCGGTCTGTGGAGAGTAGACGGAAGGAGAAGCAAAAGGGCATACCATCTCGCCCCCAAAACCCTGCGGCACAAACTCTTGAAACTCTTGGGGATGCCATTCGGCAACGGGCTCCTTGGTATGCAAACTCGGCGTGCTCACCGCTTCATCACAGTCATTAGCCCCATCTCATGCTCGAATAGGGCAGACTCACCAGACCGCTGCGACTTGGGCGTGAACACGGCTGCCTTTGCCGCCTTGGGACTGATCGCGGCACTCCTCGCGCCTGGCGTCAAACTCCCATTCGTAGCCGCCTGCAGCGGCGTGAAGGCCGGCGAGTCCCCTGTGAATCGGCTCTTTTGCATGTTCTCGTTCGCGTGCGTGGAGAGCTTCGCCGCGTCGTGGATGTAGGGGCAGGCTGGTCTCGATTAGGACTTGGTGGCTTCAGAGAAGCAGAGAGGATGGTGTGTAAGACGTACTGTTCTCGTACCGACAATGCCCGTATATGGTCACATTCCGACAAAAGGTATTCTTGGCTTCTAACACCACTGTCAGATTTTTCCTATATTTGCGCTCCAGCCAAATGTTCGGGCCCGTACCGCGTCCTTTGGGTCGGGGAGACGAGACTCCACGGCCCGGAGGTCGTTCCCCGAACGTGGTTGCCATTCCCCCCTCGCTCCTTCTCGGTTCTGTAGAGTTGGTAGCTCCTTCTCCTCTCAAGGCTCCCGCAGGTGCTCTCTTCGCACTGTTCGGCGTCGTCGGCGTGGTGTCCAGGTTTGTGTGATCCACACTCTTATTCCATCTCTTTCCCGCTTTTGGTGTGCGTGGGTGCCTGCCTTTCTTCTCCGCCGCAGTCTTGGGGGTGCTATCTCCAGGATGCGCGCCCGCGCTGAGCGAGTCCCCCGAGGACGACGTTCCGGAAGGCAGGTCCGAGGTCGAGGCTGAGCCCGAGCCGTAGGATGGATGCGCGTGGATATACGGCACGCGAGGCAAGAACGGCACGTTCGCTGTGGGCGTGGGCGTGGGCGTGGGAGTGGGAGTGGGAGTGGATGTGGATGTAGATATGGGCTTCCTGCTGCGCGTGGGCGTCACGGCTGCGACGCGCGTGTTTGGGTCTGGCAGCTCATCAGCCATCGCACTTTCCATGCCCATCAGTGTGCAAGACCATGCATGTGGATGTGTGGGGTGTGCGGTGTGATGTTGTGACCATTGCAAGCGGGAGTGGGAGTGACGGGTGAGGCCGAACGGGGCGTGGAATTGAATGGCAAGGTACCTGTACTACTGGCAAGCGATGCACCGCGCGGCTACGGAATCGCGAGTCCGACTTCTGCTATGCGCCAGAATGGTGAATCCATGCGCCCGCCAGCTCGAACGTCTACGAATGCGGGGGCCGGGGGGAGGTGTGAGGTGAAGTAACATGGTCTGTGCGCTCTGATAGCTTGCGCCCGGCGTGTTTGTGCTGTTTGGCTGACGCGCGAGGCATGAGTAAGCAAACGAACCGACTTCTTTTCATCGAGGCGCAAGACGACACTCAAACTCTTCTGTGCAGTCTGTACCGGGAAGTCGTATTGCAGTCATTGGCCTAGTCATCCCAACTTAACACATTCCCCATAAACCATCCCACCCCCTGCACATTGTCCCCTAGAAGGTATCACACCAGGGGATCTGGAATGTGCAATGCATCAAATTAGACGATGACGAAAGCATTAACCGCATCTGAACATGAGTCAAAACACCCATGCATGGATACGGGGAGGCTTAGAATCGGAGAAGCCGCCCTGGTCTTTATCGAGAATGAGGTCGGGAAAGACGAAGCCCCGATTAAAGTTTAGGGAGAGGACGGATCGTGCAGAGTAGGAGGGACTATTCTTAGGAGAATAAGGAGTGATAGGCCCATAGATGCGTATTTTAATAATCAGAATCTATTGGTTGAATAGCATAGAGAATAGGTTTACGAGTATTGGGGGAGGGGGCTGGTTTTGAATCGGGCATTGAAAGGCTTCAGTCAGGTCGTGCAATCCAGTATGCATTTGCTGTATATGATCCTCCCATGAATCTTACCATGTAAAAATAACTCACCACTCCTTCACTTTGAGATGCGCATGTTGTAAGCAGAACAGTTTATTAGTTTGACACTTTTCTTGTCAACCCTATCTGAATGTCTCTGGAAGTTATTCTGTATGCAGCAGTTCTACAAGACCTCACATCTTGAACCTTCTGGGGGAGGTATCCGAAGAATCATATACATGCAACATTGGAATGGCTGTGTCTGCCAAACAAATTAAGGTTGCTTGATGCGCCTTCCACTTGTTTTAGAAATCATAAATAGTATCACTTCTTACATGACTTGAGCTCAGTATTTCAAAGAGTGAGATGTTTTGCGCGCTTTTGTGTGGCGGCCTGGCCAATGTTGACCGGCTCAAGAACGACGTCACGTGCTTCTGCACTTTCACTTGCACATCCCCTGGCTACACACCCAAACTCCAACTTCTCGCTTTAAAAATATATGTGCGCTCTGTTTTAACCTTAACGACCCGAGAACAGCCGAAAAAGAGAGCTACCGCGGCTCCCATTGTTCACAACACCGGCACAACGTTGTAGAAAAGATAACTACTCTCAATCCTACGATAGAATACCTTCGGTCTTCTCGCTTAGAGCAAAACAAGTACTTCCAGTATTCACTCTTGTGTCCCGCCACGCTACAGATATAGGCTTAGTCTACGGCTCTTTTCCCTGCTTCATCCCACATTTGGGTAACAATGAGCGGATCGTCATGACGAAGTCACCTCTTCCTGTACATGGTGCAGAAGCCAGTCTCAGCAGCCCATCCTCATTTCAACGATTAAGGTTGGAATGATCTCAATGCAGGCTTTTCTGGACTTGCTGCATCTAGATTGCCAAGAATACATGGCAATGGACGAGGCTATATTTACGGTATTCAAGGCTGTTGTTGAGAATGAGGCGGTGATGAAGAAGACAGTCGCTAACAGCGCCGTAGGGAGACTTGCTCATCGCCTCGGCAAGGCTTGGGTTATCATCAGAATTGGCTAGTCTCCACATGCGTTGTGGAGATGAGAGAGTATTCTTTTGGTAAGTCTGGATTTGACACACTTTGTGTATCTAGGCTATGTGCTAACGGAAACGGATGCCCTCAAAGTCTCTCCGTTTGTCCCAAAATACTGCGAGGCACAGTTCGCAGTGAAGACAGTGAATTGTACTTTAGATCATACAACGTCGTCGATGAAACCCTGGGAATAACGTTTCTGTTCATTCCTGACTGTACTACCTTGTTATTCGGCATCAGTGGGGGATCATTATATGACATAGCGAAGCGTCTAGAATTGTTGTATTCTGTCATGAATGGGAACGTGTTCACGGCGGCTGTTCTAACTTTTAAACAACCGAAATAGGCAGAGATCCCGAGCGCGAAAATTTTCCCTCTAGACAATCCACAAAGCGAAGCTGCAATAATCTCCTCATAGATCGTCTTTGGATAATTTTTAGGGATGACTTCACACGTGAGTTAGATAATATTATATTTGACTTAATCCTACATAATGAACAAGAAAAACTTCACTGGTCTAGGTCCATAACAATACACGAAGCACTGATAATTACCAAGAAATTGGGTTTAGATATAAGAACAGCAATGATGGAATCCCTCGATGGGGGACGGTTCATGTCAAATATCTGGTTAGAGGAATGAATATCAGCAATCCGGCTGCAGGCTCAACGCAGGGATGCAACGTGTGAGTATATTATCTATTCAGATGTGATATAGCAACAGTTTTTCTACAGGCTGAAGCTCTTAGGGAAGATTATCACGAGCTGGTGTAGTATTTTTCATATATCTGCTGGGTGGTGTACTCGGTATGTTGACTTTCATTTAAAGAGCGACTTGAGTTTGTCTATCCCTGATATCATTCTCCAATTCCCTCGTCCTCTATCCCTCGCTTCGCACCAAGACCCATGTCTCCCATACCTACACTTTTTTCCAACACCCTATTTCTCCGGTATAATTCTTACCATGTTTTGTATCTAACAGTCCCAAGAGAAAGATTGAATCTGCACATTCGTGCTTAGACACTGTCCAACTCGAAGGGCCTCAGCATTGTCGTTGCAGCTGCTATCCGCATAGATTGTGGCTGTATCTCATATATCAGCGTTGGTCGTCCTATAAAACTCGTGTAGAGTTTGCTTACCGGTGCATCCTCCGTCTAGGTTATTTAAGAGCACAGACTGCAAGTTATCTGAGTGAGTGGGTTAGTTGGCTGTAGGGAGTAGGCGAAATAAGGAAAGAGAGGGCTGCTGTCTTTTGGCCCTCCGGGATGGAAGGAAGTGAAGCTAAATGATAATCATGCTTTGCTGATGAGGACTCCCCTGTTTGGCGTTGGTATATTCTTCGCTTATTCAAACACGAAATCCTGACTACACAACATATACATTAAACCCACAAACTACATCTTTTTCCCGCAACCTACTCTCTTGACACCCTCCATGGCCCGGTGTTCCAAGTATTCGGTGTCTTAGTATAACATCACATTCCTTAAAAACATGTTCTATACGCAGCTTCCAAGCTTCCATGCTTAGTAAGTCAACCTAACGCGCACGAGGCAGTAAGTCTGACAACAACAACAACAACAACAATACACACACTAGCAGAACTATATACTGTGGAGAATAAAGATCAGCGGCCAGCAGAAGAAGCATTATCTAGAATGAGATCTCGAAAGGAGAAGACTTGTCGTAAATCTTGATACAGAATCTATAGCAATGTACAGGAACGACATTCTCGCCGGTTCTACCAATGTCTGACTTCAGTAAGGTACAGATGAGCCCAATTGAACCTGCGTCACTTCTAGTAGCTGCATCCATCGCCAATTGTGAAACATCAATATTATTACCCAGGGCTGGTGCCGCGAAGTCACCGGCCTCTGGGCATTTACAGCGTGGGTAGCCCTTGATACCGAACTAATGGTAAGGATTCCACCACTTAATGGCCATATATGAGGATATTGCTTGCTGAGCCTTACAGCATACTAAAAAGGAATCTGTACGTCAGATTGGCGAGAACTATTCAATTACCAATCATGTTTGGGCGTCTAGTTTTGCGGGGCAACATAGGCAGGGGGTCGTTTTATGACGTTGAATGGTTACATTTTATTCCTAATATGCCTGTATTCGCCCATTACCGCTTTACTAAACAGTATCTCCTGTAACGTCGACATCTGACCGGCATTCTGTCTTCATTATCACCACCAAGTGTCATGCCTCATCCGCCACATAACATTCACTATCTTATAATTTTTCTTTCCCCCTTTCCCCTCTTTCTAGTGATGGGAATCTATCTAGTATCCATGGAATTAATCCATGGAGTTACTATTTACTATCCATAGATTTTTGAAATCTACATAGTTTCTATCAAACTGAATGCAGCCAATAAGAACGTCCTACTGCAGTACCGCGATTAGTCTTGCCTTTTATAGCTACATTAAACTACTTCGCATAGTCCCTACGCACATCCCACAAATGCTTAGGTGATAGAAATATGATTATGGTCACAGTAATACTTGCCTCGCCCTACTCCGTGGGTTGTGTTATGCTTAATATCCTTCCTTTGTCGCCACTGCTATAGTTTTAAGACAAATTGCGCATATGGTTAATTAATTACTCTCTAAGAGCTCTAAAAGCTACTTAATAAAGATTTCCTCTTTTATTTAAAAGAGCTACAAAAAACTAGCTTATTTTACTTTATAATAGCTTTTTTTATTAATATAAAGTTTAGACAGCGTAGTATTAACACCCTCTAAGTAAAAGTAGTAATTATTCTAAGCAGCTATATGTATAGTTGCTCACGCAGAATTTTTATCTTAAGTATAGTTAATGGCTTACCTAAACTATAGTTCTAACAACAGCTCCTAACGAGCTTTAAAACTACAATTACAGGAATTCTCTATGAAGTTGTGGATTTAGTTTCCATGCAATTTTGTAGATCTGAGATAGATCGATGTTTATCACTGCATCCTCATTATATCTATGTGCCTTGTTCAGTCACCTTCCCTTGTAATCTCCGAGGACGCAGGAGCTGCTGGCTTATTTAAATATACTATGTGCGTTGCGTTTCTTCACCATATTGTTGAACTGCCGTGTCTGCGGCATGAAGTCTTTTCGTAGCTTTATTGTTTCTCATGGATATATGTATGAGCTGTGCTGGTGATGGTTTTTGTAAATTATTTGATGGGGCTGAACAACATCTGGGTTTGTATTTAAAGGTACGAGGTGATATATCATACAAACGCCATTTACGATGTTTTATACTTCTTCTTTTGGGGAGGAGGAGAGCGTTGTCGGAAAGAGTATACGTCTAGCGATATTGAATCGTAGTCCAATCAATCGAACGTAAACAAAATATCGCGCTTCCTCGTCGCCTTGATTTCTCGAACTGGCTGACTGGGATGCGGCTAGCCTAATATTGCCTACATAACTATCCAAAGATTAGAACAAGGTACTAAAGTTGACTTCTTTTATGGCTGCTCTGCAAATATCATTGTCAAAGATGTGTGTTTAAACGAAAGTTTCGAAGATGCCGGTTTCGAAATCTATGCAGAAGCTTGAAAGGTTAGTAACATTAGACCTCTGTTCAAAGACTTCACTGACTCACATCAGAGGCAGATTTTCATCTTATTATCTGTTAGCGACACTCCTCGTTACATGGCGCCCACCGCTGCATCAATGTCTCGAGTCTTAGGATCGTGATTTTGAAGCTCGTTAGGAGCTGTCGTTAGAACTGTAGTTTAGGTAGGCTATTAACTATACTTAAGGTAAAAATTCTGCGTAGGCAACTGTACATATAGTTATCTAGAATGTTTATCTCTGTAAATTCTACTAGCTGTGTAATGCACTTCTTCTATTAACTTTATCTACGTAAGCTCTACAGGCTTTGCACCTAGCATGCAAGTGTCTTTTAAATATAACAATAAGCTTGTAATAGACCTCCGCAATGCTATTATATTTATAAGTATAATAATAATAACAATTTATGCTTCTAAAATATCTTAAACGCTATTTATATTTAATTAAATAGATAAAGTATTTACTTTTTTTATAAAGTTATAATAGAATAATACTTACTACTATTTTATAAACGTTCTGCACAACTTTATAGAGCACTTGCAACTCTTAGCTTAGCTTCTATATCTTATAACTCTTGCAAACAACATTTGTTACCCTTGCCTAGAAGGCTATAACACTACGCTATCTAAACTATACATTAACAAGGAAACTATTTAAGAAGCAGAACAAGTTAGTAGTTTACAGCTCTTAGAGAGTAATTAATTAATTGTGTACGCAGTTTATCTTAGAACTATAACAGTAACAACAGAGGAGGAACATCAAGCACAACGCGACCCACAGAGTGGGGCGAGGCTCAAGTCTTAGGCGTGGCGAAGAAGACTTAATATTTCAGTCCCTCGTCTATAATGCTAGATAGTTCGCGTAGTTCGTACGAAGTCTTCATGGCGGGCATCTCATCTCATCTCGGTATCACTAGGGAATCCCCTTATAAGAAGATCTTGAGTCCTGCGAAGACTGCTGACATAGTAAATTCACAATCTGCTGTCTCGACCAACATGTATCTGAACTTCGCCGGATTTTCCGTCTCAACGGAATTAGTGCTACTTTTTAGTACTTCGTCTTCGTCTTCGTCTTCGTCTTCGTCTTCGTCTTCGTCTTCGTCTTCGTCTTCGTATTTTTATTTATAGAGCCCGATTCTATGCAAGCCAGCCAAGCCCTCTCAAGCCCCTCCAATATGTTTCCTAATCACTCCTTCGTTCTTACAGCAATAGTTCTAAGGTAAATTATACGCACAATTTATTAATTACTTTCTAAGAGCTCTATATCTACCCCATAAAGATTTCCTTAGCTATTTAGAAGAGATTTGTGGTTTGAAAGCACATTGCGAGCTGTCGTTAGAACTGTGGTCTGGATAAGCTGTCAACTATACTTGAGATGAAAATCTTGCATAGGCAACCGTACATGCAGCTGCATCGATTATTCATCTCTAGAAAAATTAGCTGTTCAATTAACTCCTTGGTTCATTTTTTTCATTGCTATCTTATAGAAGTTCCGCACGACTTCACACAGCACTTGTGACTCTTCGCTTGTGTCCCGCATCTCACAACCTCGCAAACGATATTCACTGCCGTAGTCTAACGAACATTAACGATCCTCAATCATATCATGTGATTTGTGTAAGGTGGCACGAATGGATGGCACGATGATTAGATCGAGTTTAAGATATTGACAACCTTGAACTCTGTGTATCAATAAAGAGAGTGCAATCGGAAAGATGAGCCTGCTATTGATTCGATCTTTGCAGAAGCTTAAAGATGATGTCCTCTTAATCTCACATATATTTGACTTGAAGCCTCCCGAGGTAATACGAGCGTAGTCTATTTAATATCCGCACTCTTTACCACGGTCCCAAAACAATCGCCCAACTCTTTCAACACCATCACTGTCACACTTTCCCCACTCGCACCGGGAATATCTCTATCCCCGACTCCATCCTCCACGATTACTATATCGTAGCCTCTCTCGTGACCCGCGCGGGCAGTCGTCGACACGCAAACATGCGCCATATACCCAACCAATACTAGCTTCTTGATGCCCCATTTCTCGAGCTGGGAGTCGAGCGGGGTGTCGGCGAAGGAAGAGGGCTTAGGCTTCCAGATAACGACTTCAGAGTCACTCTCATTTGGCTTCAGGGAGTCGAAGGGATTTTCAAGCCCGGTTCCTTGCGTAAATACTGGGGCACCATCCGGTGTTTTGTGCAAAATGTGCACGATTTTGCCTCTAGCTTTCCTGTATTTCCCAAGTAGAGAGGCGATGACGGTGCCTGAGGCTTCGGCGTTGGTGACCTTTAATTTTCCTTCCGCATACTCATTCTGCGCATCGATGATGATCAAAGCTGAGTCGGAGGTGGATGCAGTACTGGGTGTGATTCCTAGTAGCTGGCGGAAGGACTTTATATTTGATTTATCGTTTGAAGTTGTTTCGGGATCGAGACGGAGGAATTCTTTGTTTTCCGCTGGGTCGGCGAGGGGTTTTGGGTCGGACATATTGGGTTTATGTCAAAGTCTTTGTAAGTTGGTTGGAGTCTTGTGTTGAACAATGTTTCAAGGTCGTTGTTCGAGGGTTTGTGTTGTGAAGAAGGGGGCTATTTGTATTGTAGGTGTGGTCCGCTACCCAAGTAACACTAGACTAAAGCTACCCCGCCATTGGCATCATGACGTGCCCTTCTAGGGACTTCATTTGAATGATTATGCGAGTCCATCGTGTATTGCTTGGGAATGAGTTTGGGAATTTATAAGAAAGACCAAGAAAATGGAAGCTTATGTATTCATTTGTAAACCGGTTGGTGGACATGATTCACCAATGGTTAGTGCCTGTGGCGCTGGGCCAAGCCGGGTAAGTTCAATTGCCAACATAGCACCTGGGGATATTCGTCTTCGACGTTCAAATCCTCGTGGACTGTATCGCTCGATGAGGTCCGAACATTGTATTTTTCCACCTGATCACAAAAGTACTTCAAAAAATAAATGTCTGAGCAATCACACAAAGAAGCATCATGAGTATTTGCTAGTAATTCAATTTGATGAAGCTAAGCTTTGAATCACGATCTAACTTACGATAATACCTAACGTTATAGTCTACATTAAATTATAACGCCCAAGAATAGGGCTATAGCATGCGCAAAGAGAAAGATGTCATACTCGTAGGCATTGAACATAACACTTCAGGCAGCTGGTACTTGTCTCTCATTCCTTTTGGTCTTCCACCCCGCCGTCCACCACAAACCCCTCACAATATATTCCTCACCTTCATTTCCTCTCAGACTGACCCTTCTAATCTCCTCGGATTGGTGTCTTCTAAGCTCTTGAAATACTACGAACAACTTATCTTTGAGGTGGTTCGACGGCTGGCCTTTCCACTGTTCCCCAACCTCCTTACAGCACCGCGCAACTACTAGAGTCATCCTCTCATGTTCGAGATCTGGCCATTGTTCCGCGCTTGGGTGGTGCGTCACCACCTGACTCACGAGCACCGTATATAGATGTAAGAGGGGAAAGTAACGGTCGTTTTCCAGGTGACAAGCTTCGTTGAGAAAGGACCAGTGGATACTATCGCCATGAAGACCAATACACTCATTCGCGCGCCAGAAGAGTGAATTCGTCCGCGGAACCGTAGTGAGTGAAGGCTGAATCGAGAACCACGCCTGCTCCATCAGCCTCACTAGTCTTATTAGCGGCACTGCTAGACCTTGGGGTGTGTCGGGGTGACCGAGCGAGGCGTAGGTAACTGCAATGATGCTGTATGAGCCCTCGAACGTGTTGTGTTGCCGATTCGCTGTTTTTATCAGGGTGGGAAAGATAGCGCAATCGAGAAATTGCTTGACAGTGTATTTGCGGTTCGGGTGTCCACTTCGAAGGGTCTTGAGGCATTTCCAGATTTCCTCGACAAATTCGGCCAGCTTTGAGGCCTGTTGAGTGCAAAGCGCGTTCCAGATAGATGTTGTTTCGAAAGGTACAGCGTCTTTTTCTTCTTCGTAGATGGTACCACGGCAGAGAGGGCAACTCAGGTTGTTCTTTCTCCCGCCTCGTAGCCATCGTAAGAGACACTGATGTCCAAGGATGTGCCTGCATTTAAGTGCGACAGGGTGATGTTGATATCCCCAGGCCTCTGTACAGATACCACACTGTTCAATGGGCTGAAGTTCTGATTGTATAAAGGTTTCCATAATTTTTGCAAAGAGCAGTGAAGTGACGATGTCGGGGCGGGAGATGAAGTTCTGCTGACGCGGGCCATATTGATGTTTATATCACGCCGGATGTGTGAATGGGGATAGTTGCGGAGGGGAATGACGAGTATACTTGAATGAGATTGGTACACTTGTGAAGATGTGAGCTCCGTTTGCGCTACATGGCAACATGAAAGTGCTAGTCGCAGAGATTGTTTGCCTGATATGGCGAACCCACCAAAAGCGGAAAGAAAATAAAACAGTTATAAGAAAGCAAAGAGCATTGAGTGAGCTTGTGGGGCTAGACTTGTGGTAACTTGTTTTATTGTATCGAAACCTTTGGAGACCCTTATAGCATGGAAAAAAGAGGTAGACTAGTAGAGAAGACGAAAAAAGAGCAAATACAGGAGATAGGATCGCGCAATAAAATCAGCCCTCTTGCGCTCGTGAACGCCCGCGTTCAACCGTAGCGCATTTCCGTGCTTATGCCCGCCCCTCTCTAGGCTCATCACGGCGATATATTCGTCCTGGGATCATCATAATCGTTATTGGCACACTAAATAGTTAGAGGCAGCATACGCCGATGAAAGATGATAAAATAAGGTTAAGACAGTTCGAGAGAAACGAGCGGGATTCTGGGAGAAGGCTGACACGCGGTTCGGGAAAAAAAGCGACACTTGGACCTAGGAACACTAACGCTCCATTACAGCAGAATAAAGTGTAATACACTAACGCATATGGTTATCTAAAAGTAGTTTATACAAAGTTTGTAGAGAAAGCAGGGTGACTTTGGTGAGCGTCGCTTTTTTGCCGAAGCGCGTTGCCGACAAGAGCACTTCATTAGTGTGAACGTTGATCCGAAAGGGCATCATAGCCAATTCATTAACACCCATCGATTCTCATCATCTCTCTTCGATCCGGCATACTCCCATTATTATCTGAAATGATAATACAGTTGCCTACGCGGAACTTTCATCTCAAGTATGGTTGACAACTTACCAAACCACAGTTCTAACGACAGCTTGCAACAAGCAGCAAAACCACGATCTGACATGATCGACATCTCCAGTTATAACCCAGCCACCGATCAATATGCGAAGCGTAGACGTACAACCGATGAGCTCCCTCCGAAACACGCCAACTCGATATCGCACTCGAATGACCTCTGAACGCCTGTCAATACTCCAAAAATGGCAGCCGGTACTATTGCCTGGAATAGTTGCGGAGAAGATAACTAAGATAAAAACTAAAGAAAAATGGCCGGCGACTCCTTCTACTCTTCCGGATCAATCTTGAAAGCGCCGTTAGCGAGACTAAATGTTCTGTACCTAGTTGTCTCATAGCGTTCAAGTCTATTAGGATAAGATGCATAGAGATACAGGTATCATATTTCTTCATGCTACACTGAGCAAAGGAGTCTTGGAAAACTGCATCGTGACCTCTTGGGGCGCGGCCGCTCACGAACTTCCAAATGAACAGGACTTTTCGAAGATGATTTCATCTGCAAAAGATATACGAACTTTATATTCATCCCATTTTTGAACGGCGTTCTCCAAGGTGATCCCCGAATATGTGTCCCCTATTTACAGCTTTCACCTGGAATAGTTGCGGCAGTATCAAAACGGTATGGATTGAGTTGTAGTAGCAACTATGCGATGCATGGTGGGAAGTAAACCCAAAGCTGCCGTACTACCAGTACCTCGATTGAATACTCATCAAGGAGAGTGTTGATTTTCGTGAACAAATTGACCCCATGGCCATACATTGGATTACTCTTCTAATTGCAAAAGAAGTGAAGCTTCATCCGCAACGGTGGAGCGAGCGCAATTCTTTCGCAAATATCAACCCTGTTCGTAATAGATTCCATGTGGTTCGGCAGCGGTTTCGAGCCGTAGCCGATAATACACCAAGCACTATCGTCGTGTCACGCCTCAACGCTCTACAAATACTTCATAGTATGAATCAGTCACGATACGCAGTCTAAAATGGAGCTTGAAACGAAAACGCGCATACTGTTGTGCTTCGGCTGCATTTTGCAACCTTCAGTTTTGTTGGTTGTTCATGCGACTCGCTTCTCTTCTTTTCAGTGTTCCACTTTTCGTTAATCAATTTCGCTTGCAATATCCATGATTACAAGCTTTACTCAATATGTAGATCAATCTACCAACCCCCGCACAAACATGTTATCCCAACAGCCGCAAAGCGCCCAATTTCAAGCACCTGCATGTGGGGAGGAAGGTAGAAAAGAGATATATCTTCAACGTGAATCGCATTACTAGATCCACAATAATACTAACTCTGCGCCTTCTTCAAGAACCAATAATATGTTTCGTCCCACCTTCCTCGCGGCCATGGCCTCTTTTCTCGCTCTACTACCTTCAACGATTGGAGCAGACTGCACCCGCGACGGTCTCCTCGCGGCAGCACGCTCCTACATCGCCGCACAGACAGCCGGCAAGATCGATGGCCTCAAACTTTCAAGCAACTTCACGTACCAGCAAAACAACAAAGTAGTGGATTTAGCGAAAGGTATTCTGACGTCTTCTTACAAAATTGACCTCAATCGCTCGACCGCCGACACCGTTGAATGCGCCTCATACACAATGTGGATCTCCTCCAGCGGCCCGAAGCCCTACGTCGTCAGCACGCAGATCCGACACAGGGATAACAACACAAGTGAGATTGCTATAATCGACACGGTAGCTGCTACGACGGGCGATCTCTTCTTCAATGCAAAAGACACGCTGAAGTACATCCAGGCCGAGGACTGGAGCTCACTTCCCACTTCCTCCCGCCCATCACGCGATCTCCTCCGCAAAGTTGGCGATGCGTATTTGGACATGTGGACGGATTCCAAAGCTGCTGACTCGATCCCATGGGGAACAGTGTGTGAGAGAGTCGAAGGAAGCAAATACTCAACGTGCGCGGGTAGTTTGCCGAGAGGAGGGTCTACGAAGAAGAATGGGAATAGACGATATGTTATTGATGAGGAAATGGGGAGTGTAGATGTGCTGTGTGAGTTTTCAAGCTTGGGGGCGTGGCCGGACAGCCATGAGATCAGAGTGCAGGAGGGGAAGGTGAAGTACGTGCATACTGTTACTGTTATGAAGACGTAGACGGAGATGAAGAAATGAAGGGGAGATGAAGCACGAAACTTGCATTACGAATAATACTTGCAATCATTGAAGCTCGGCATTTGTGTGTTGTTCGCGACTGTTAAAATAATTATGCTGTTCTCCCGACCTCGGGCTCTTGGAGATATAGTTAGAAGCTACGCAGTTGACCTGCACGAATTTGATGTAGAATTCGTGGTCTGAGATGATGGTTCCGACTTAAATGTCCACTAGAAGTAGCAGCTATGGACTGTTGGCTGCGCAAGATCCTATTTTCGAAGTTTCGAAGTTCCTTTCTACTCTGTAATTTATCCCAATCTTGGGCATAGTACCAAATGTGTTCTCTTTCCAGAACGCTTCCTCGACCTGCGGATTTGGGGAAATGTGGTGAGGAAGCTATGGTTTGAAGACCGCTTCTGTGTCGGTCTATTTCCCCTGGTCTGTAGACAACAATAGGCTTTCTAAATACTCATACATATAGATTGAATATTATATGTCGTGAATTAGAGTAAGCGGCAATCATAAGCCCTTAAGACGGATAATAATAAGCAACGTGAACTTCTGCGCCAAATTCTCCAACTCGCTTAATTTTAGAGCTTTGAACATTCCTCAAGCTGACAGTAGACAGTCTACTTCATCATAGCAGTATATAGTCTCTCAGGCTTATCCACATACTCGTTCATTAACGCATCGCGGATAAGCACCTCCTCCTCCCATACTTTCAGAACATTCCACCCAGAAAAGAATTCCTTGCATTCAGCCTCTAGTTTCAATTTCACAATCGCGATTTGCTCCGCGACTTGATCCTTTAGGTACGGGTATTCCGTGTCTGATGTGGACGAAGAACCCTCAAAAGTGATTAATAAATTACTGACTGCGATCTTTGGTTGTTCCTGCACCAAATGCAGAAGAATCTCTCTTCGACCGCGACACGTGTGATGATAGTAACCGCCTCGGTTTCTGAACAGGATCTCAAGACATTTCAGCCCGCAAAAGTGAGGCGAGGCTAGTTTCTTGAAATGTCGCACAGCAGCGGCAGCATACAGTTTCGAAGCGTCTTCAAACACAAAGACCAGCTTCTGGAGAAGAGGGCGGAAACGTATCGGTGGTAGCCGAATAGAGTAGTAGTACCCTTTTATGTCTGCTGACGGCGGGTCATTGTTCCTGTCGCCTTTCCTAAGTTTGCGTGTCGCGACACCAAAGGCTTTGGTGATCAATCTGTGGTGACAGCAGATGATGAATGTATTGTGTTTCCACCACACTTCCTCTACCTGCGGTTGCATCGACCTATGAAACCGTAACCACGGCTCAAGAAGTTGCTTGATACCTTTGTCGACAAGTATCGTATTCTTGTTGTTAAGCATTGATAACGGTGTGTCAAGCACAAGCACGTGGCAGAGAACCTTGACTTGGAGCTCTGCGGGAAGGGCTATAAGGCGTGTGAATAACTCCGAGCGCAAATCTCCTAGATTGGCGAGGCGCAACTCGCCAAACTTTGTTTGGACTGAGGAAAGTTTCGTAAAGTGTTTGCGAAGTGGATATGTCGCTTGGAGAGGACCGAAGACGTCGATTAGGTCGACAGATAGAGCCGTATTCATGATGTAGGTGTGAGGAATGAGGTGAATATTGGCCACGAGAAACCGTACGGGAGTTGTTGATTATGAAGAGAAAGTAAACATAAAGCTTTTTATCCAGCTAACTGCGTTGACTCACAGAGTTGTGAGTCTACGTGTCCTTGGCAACAATAAGCGGCTCTGGCGACAATCACGTGATCTCCCTGAATCGACGCAATCAGAAAATCTTCCTATATCTCTCACATATTCCTGTCCCAAGCTCGCTGTAAAAAAATTCACCACTGGATCTGAAAGATCTCACACTCCAATCCATCCCGCCTGCTTTACACTCTCCCTAATCCTTCTAACTTAGCAGGTACCAACTACCACCCATCTGAAACAGCCGTACTATTATATCCAGCACTGAATCTCTCCGGTCTCGAAGTGATCTCCTGCCACGTTCCTCCTCAAAGAATCACCTAAGAATCGCGAGCATAGCCTCCTTTTTTCCAAGGCCTTAGATCAACCCACCACGCATTCATTTCAATGTTGAGCTGAACTGGATTAGGCTGTAGGAAATCGAGGAGTAGAAGTGCTATTGTGAGCTCTTAGATAAAAATATAAGAGGTGCGGTATACAATAAATCAAGTACAGAGAATTTTACCAGGAACAGGGTGCTTGCACAGTTTACTGAGTAGTTTCTGCGCGATTTCGAGCTGCAGTATCTGGGGCTATAAGATATCTCCAGATGCCTGAAATTGTATTCCACTTGCTCCAGTGTAGTGCTGACAACTGGCGTGTCGATTGTGTTGTGGCTGCTCACTAGATTGAGATCGAAGTCGTATTTAGAACTGTGATATTGTATGTGAATGCGAAACATGATCGTTTACCTCGTCAACCACATTTGCTTTACGAAGGTGGAGAGTTTCAATCATCACCGTTAAGTGCGAGGACGAAAGAATCGTATGGTGGAGTAGTTTGGCGGTCCGTGAGTGGGGCGTAGTAGAGCTCTCTGATTCTATGTGTGATGGTGATAGATTGGGAGAGTGGTTGCAAGGTGGCCTTGTTAAGCCCGATACATATTTTGGAGAGACGTTAGATATCCTTGAGGACGACATTTCGAAGCATATTGTCTTAGATTTTTTAGTCTCTAGTAGTATGTGTCAATATCTACTATGGTCTCGATGAACAGTAAGTAGTCGTATGATAAGCCATGTACAATTTTACTTCAAATTTGGGAAACCTCTAGAGTGTTAGTTTCTTATACAGGAGAAATAGCAAAGGCTGCGCCTTGTGATTCAGTCTCGTGAAGCCGTGCCACCCGCTTCGATCTCCACTAACGAGCAGTTCTCACTTATGTGTCCCCGCTTACGGGTGTTAACGCCTTTGGATGAGCTTCATTTTGAGCCTGGTTGATGTGGTAGCCGGTAAGACTCGCTATTACCTCTTGAGCTTCAAGCTACTTTCGTTGTTCCTCTGAACACGGCTGTCATCGTCTTCGCTCTATAGACCAACTCACGGCGAGTGACCAACTCTCGACTGTCATTAGCTTGATCTCGACTGTCATTGGCTTGACTACCACAGACATCCCATCCTTCAAGTCCATGGAAAAATACCGCTATGATAGAAATCTTGAAGACGTATGATTGTTTGCTGCTTTCGAATATGGTGAGGATGGAAAACATGACCGAGATGAGGACAATCGATAATGGCATCACCATCCGGATCCAACGAGCCTCAACAAATACAATGTCTCCGTATGCTTGCGCCGTGATTTTCGTGGCGTTCACATTGGCTGGAATCTGAATGATTGTGCTCAAAAGTGAGGAGTACGGCTGGAAATGATCAGCCTAATTCACAGGAAATCCCTGCCTACCCCACAAGTTTCTCCAGGGTGGTAGCGTATTATCAGTCCTGATAAGCTGGAGTATGGGTTCGCTTTGTAGAGCTTTTCCAGCATGATACTTGGTTTCTGAATCGTCATTTCTGACCAGTACCGCGTCGCTAAGCTGTAAATATTTTGCCAGAAATGATTCGTCTCTCCTCAGCTTCAAGTCAATCGTGGTCGTTGGTTTCATTTCCCCGTCTCGTGTGGTAATACCTTGAGATTGCTTCACACGGAGATCCGGGCTACATAGTGTTATTGTTGCATCAACGTCTCTAATTCGAGTGAAATCTTCATAAAGTGAAAGATCGATAAGGGTGTTCAAACATGTGTGCGTACCGATCCGAGTCGAGCTGGTTTCCATAATGCGGTCTTGATAGTCGAAGGTGAAACCGATCTTAACGCAGGATGCCAAGGTCTCGCTGGAAAAGTTTGTTGTCCGATAGGAAAGGAGACATGTGTTTTTTCAAATTCGACGTAAGCTTTCACAAATTCTGGCTCGACTCGCATGTTTGGATAGAGGGCTGGTAGTAAGTCGCGGATTGCCAGGCTACAGTTCCTAACCGACGTTCAACGATTTGAATCCTTCTAATTACCTTACACACCTGGCTTAAGGTAGACGACATCGATATTTGGAAGATTTTTGGCTTCTTCTATCATATCTTGACGATTGGTGTGATTTCCGATAGCAGATCATTGTACTATATTTCGTATTGACAGATGTCTAACGGAACAATCGTGAACTTGACCTCTGAACATGTTGTTCAGACTGCAAGAGAGTCGAAATTAGGTACCGTGCATGATTTCGTGGGGCAGTATGCATTGCTGAAGCTACTGACACGTTTTCCCGCAAAGATAATAAACATGTTTCGGTCCACACTGTATTGTGCTAATTAGTATTAGCTTTCTTGTCTGAGAAATAGCTTACTCTCTTTGCTGTTGTTGCCGAAGAAGTTGTCAGACCAAACGTTTGCCATTATGACAGACCCGGTCGCATTGTGCAACGAAGCAAATCGCTCAGAGAATCTAATGACCTGCTGTACAAATGGCCTAAATACTAGCATCAGCACCATTATTACCGCGCCGATAGAAGCTAACGCCACACGTTTCTTGCCATGCGTGCTCCACAAGAACAGGCAGGCCCCCAAGGGCCTCTACTGGCTTCATCAAATGCTTGTAAATGGTGCAGCTTGCGAAGCTCTTCGAAGTACGGTCACTTCAGCTGACTAATGAATTATGCCAGAGGAAATAGAAAAGCAGATTTGGCCAGCGTTGGAAACACAGCAACGAGCGAGTTGGTTTATATGAGCAGCTTCCATTTCGCCAATGATTTATCTTGCATAACGATCAAGATTGACATCATTAACATCGTACATATGATGATGCCTGCACTCGCTTAGAGAAGTCAGTAGATTGCGAAAGAGAAAGATCTTCCACTGAGTTACATACCAAAAAAGGCGGATATAAGCTCTTGCCACCAGTGAATGTAAATTCGTCTAGCTCTTTACCATGCCGTCTTCTTAGGACGACCTGTAGTCTCTTGGTTGACTGCACCCATATCTAAGATGATAATGGGAGCAAGCGAAGACAATGAAGTACGGCATGGCCTTTGCGGTATTGAACGAATAGTACCACTCTAAGATGATGTTGTGACTGATAACTGGTTGGACCTTGTGTCGCCGGAACCTCCCGTCATTCTGTAATTTCTGATTTTTTCGCGATGAGATTGCATCTGCTTTGTCGGTCTTCGCGGTTGGGAATTGGACATAATCGTGGGCTCGTGGAGAAGATTGGGACGATGGGGTGGAAGTACCACCGTCATAGATTCAGGTACTGGTTGAGTACGTGTAATGACTATATATGGTCGATTTAGCAGGTTAGTAATAGAACGCAGCTGAAATACGTGCTGGCATTTTCTGAAATGCGTGCTTTCATGCCGGCGTCTCAATGATGGAGGGCAAGGATCGTGGCCGTAGTTGACGCCAGAAATAGAGAGTGCAAATCTGTGTATTTCTCTGA